>JANKKI010000525.1:0-506910 GCA_025175665.1 Cinchona pubescens
AAATTTTTTTTTTAAAAAAAAATCTCTTATATAAGACCCTTCATAGTATAGTAGTTTTAAGCTTTGCAAGATTCATGCTCCTTTTTAAATAAATATCACACACACCAAAATTTGATGATAGAAAAAAATGAATTCTCTTCTTCAATCTTTAGATAAAGAAATTATGTTGCTATTCTTTATAGTCCCTTTAGTATTCCTATTTCTTCTATCAAGATTTCGTCGTAAAGCCCATCCACCAGGCCCAAAGGGTTTCCTTTGATAGGCAATATGATGTTGGTTCACCAATTGTCTCACAGGGATTAGCAAAGCTTGCTGAAGAATATGGCGGGCTTTTTCATCTAAAGATGGGCTTTCTTAACATGGTGGTAGTGTCCAGCCGGAAATAGCCCGCCAAGTGCTTCAAGTTAAAGATAACATATTCTCAAACCGTCCAGCCACAATAGCCATAAGTTATTTAACTTATAATCGGGCTGATATGGCCTTTGCCCACTACGGCCCCGTTCTGGCGACAGATGCGAAAGCTCTGCGTGATGAAGCTCTTCAGCCGCAGACGGGCCGAGTCGTGGGATTCTGTAAGAGATGAAGTGAATGAAATGATCAAGCTTACGGCTTCAAGCACCGGCTCAGCCGTTAACCTCGGCGAATTGGTTTTCGGGCTTACTCGGAACATTATTTATCGGGCCGCCTTCGGGTCGAGCTGCCGTGAGGGCCAAGATGAATTCATCAAGATTTTGCAAGAGTTTTCCAGGCTTTTTGGTGCTTTTAATTTGGCTGATTTTATTCCTTGGCTCAACTGGCTTGATCCACAAGGGTTAAACAAGAGACTTGTGAAGGCTCGGGCTTCACTTGATGGATTTATAGACTCCATAATTGATGATCATATGGAGAAAAAGAAGAAAAGATTGGCTGGTTCTTCATCAGCTGTTGAAGGAGAAAATGATATGGTGGATGAACTGTTGGCTTTTTACAGTGATGAGGCAAAAGTTACTGAGTCTGAGGATTTGCAAAACTCAATCAGACTTACCCGGGATAAATTAAAGCCATTATCATGGTAAGATTAATTAAAACAGAACGATCATGACACATTTGCATACCAAAAAAAAAAAAATGCAAGCATTTCTGTGTGCATGTGTTTCAGTCATAACTTGTATGTCCGGATTTTTTTTTGGTGTGTGTGTCGAATTTTAGCAGCCTTCGAACTTTGCCTGCCCTTTCTAATAAAAAATTCCGGCTCGGCCACCGATGACTATCGCAAATGCGATGCTCTAACCTCTGAACTAAGCCATGACAAATTGTGGGTTCTCGTGGGATTTACATTTCACACTCATCCTCTTTTTGTATCTCGATGTACATGCATGAGCGGTGTTTCGTACAAGAATTTTTTCTGTTTGCTATTACTAAAAAAAGAATAGTAGGGATCACAAATACTATGATTTTTAAAATTATATGTAATATTTATAATTTTACGGTAAATTTTTATTTTAATGAATGAGTGTTTACTTTATTTTGATTATCAAATAAGGTAGTAGTAATATTAGTGTATAACTTGTTGAAAAATTACCGTTTGTATTCTTCCTATTTTTCCAAGTATATGATGGGATTTTTTTTCTTTATTTAAGAAAGACAAGAAGCGGATTGGCATACTAATGGTGATTTTGGAGGTGTTGATGGTATAATCCTAAGCAAGAAACTTTTATTTATACTTTTATGTGGATTAACTTCATTAATGGTATATTTAGTTTTCTTAAGAATGGTTTTCCACCAGCCAAGTTATTTCAATTTTATCATCCATATGCAACCTTATAAGTTGAAGAACAACATTTTTGCAAATTAAGAGTGGACCTGGATTTTCAGTGTTGCTAGGTGCTAGTGGCTTATAATTTTCCTTGCCCAATGAAGAAAAAAAGAGGAAAAGTTATGTTGCTCAAAAAAACAAAAACAAAAAAAGGTTGCTAGTAGGTTATTTTTCAAACTCATCCCCCTGGCAAATTTCCTTGCTAATAAAATGTGGGCTAGTGATCACTTATTTTCAGTTGTCATCCACTGCTCCGACATCATCTCAAATATTCTCACTTGTCCCACAAAAATACAATAATTCATTTATATAAATTTATTTGATTTTTGATTAAAAAAAATTAACATAATTGAAATTTATGAAATATTACCACATTAAAACTTTAAAATTTTAAAAATGCTAAAAAAAATTTACACAAGATTAAGTAATGAAAATTTGACACATAAACCAAAAAAAAAAAAAAATCGAATTTCACAAATTAATTGGAGGGATGTAATTATTATTCTTCCTTTGCTAAGCTAAAAAGTAAAAAGCCTAAGAAATGGTCTATGATGACTTGTACTATATGCTTTAATTTATTTAAAAAGGACCATGTATGATTCCAAAGAATAAAACTACTAAGATATCCGAGGTTTCGTGATCCTTGAAGAAGGCTTTTTTGTTCTCTATTTCGCTTTAAAGGTCAAGAAGAAAAAAAGATTTTGTCGACATAATAATTTTGAATTCGTCCATGAATCTGGAAAATATTTTATTACAGCATGACATGGGGCTCTTGAATTGGAATCATACCTGTCTCTTATACACATCTAGATGTGTATAAGAGACAGAGTGTAATTAAACATCTAATGAATATATTCACGAGTTCTAATAGAGAAATCTTGATCATTCATTAAATAGTAAAATAATTAAGATAAGAAATAAGATAGTAAATTCTTAACAGTTTTTATCTAATCATCTATTCATATGCATATAAATGTTGCATTAAATTATCTTAATTAATTTTGATGGAATCGAAAAAATTAACCGATATGGTGAGTATTATTCTATCTCGCCGGACTCTCTTGACTTGTTCAATTTAATCTTCACACGCCTTCACTATCTCAATTTTATCAACTTCTTGTGAGAAATTTCGTCGCAAGTTTTGTTATTCCAAAGTTTTATAACATTCCATGTAATTCCGTCTGTTTTGGACAACTATTATCTGAATATTTTTTAAATCTGATTATTTAGAATACCTATTGTACTAATTTTTGATGTGACGTAGTATATGAGATAAAAAAAAGTAATTAAAAATGTTAAAAGTAATTATAAAATATTATTTAAAAAATAATAAATAAATTTTCTGACCAAACGGACGAGCCAAGATAACCTTCAAATTAAGGTATATATAGCCGAATCAGGCAGTAGTCAATTTGTGCCGACTTTAAATGAAAGAAAATTTTATAAGGCTAAAGATTTTTGTATGAAATATTGAAATGTATTCTATCTAATAATGCTTATAACACAGATTCTGTTTACAATTCCACTTGAATACCATTAAGTGACATTACATGAATTTTTTTTTCTTAAAAAAAAAATCAATAAGATTCAATATACATATATATACAGAGTACGATGTAATTTATATTCTTTTAATAGAAAATTTTTTTATTACTTGCTTTTTAGCGGTGTGAATATTTTAAATCGTTGCATGATCAAAAACAATTTTTTTAATTTTTTATCATTTCAATTCTTTATCATATTTATTTATAATTTAGCATTATAAAGTAAATATTCAAGATTTAATCCTTTTATTGTGGACGTAGTAGACGAATCTAAACAATTTATTTTCATTATATATATATATATATATATATATATATATATATATATATATATATCAGGATGTAATGTTTGGTGGGACAGAAACAGTGGCATCAGCAATCGAATGGTTGATGGCCGAACTAATGAAAAGCCCAGAGGACCTGAAGAAGGTACAACAAGAGCTAAACGACGTCGTTGGCCTCCACCGGAAAGTCAAAGAAACCGACATGGAGAAATTAACATACTACAAATGCTGCCTAAAAGAAGTCCTCAGACTCCACCCTCCCATCCCTCTCCTCCTCCACGAGACCGCCGAGGATTCCGTGGTCATAAATACTATATTCCGGCTAAATCGCGCGTCATGATCAATGCATGGGCCATTGGACGTGACAAAGACTCGTGGGAGGATCCGAGCATTTTTAAACCCTTGTAGGTTTTTGAAAGAAGGGGTAGCGGACTACAAAGGGAACAACTTCGAATTCATCCCTTTCGGGTCGGGCCGAAGGTCTTGTCCGGGAATGCAACTCGGGCTTTATGCAATGGAGGAAGCTGTGGCTCATCTTCTTCATTGTTTTACGTGGGAATTGCCTGATGGGATGAAACCTAGTGAGCTTCATATGGATGACGTCTTTGGACTCACCGCTCCAAGGGCGAGTCGACTCATAGCGGTTCCAACTCCGCGATTACTTTGTCCGCTTTATTGACGAATAAATATTCATGTAATGTCAATCATAATTCAGATCATACTATAGGGGAAGACCCAATCAAAATGTTGGTTTTTTTTTTTTGTCATATATTTTATATGTTTGGAGATAAATAATTGACAACTACTAATGCCTAAAATAGTGAAAGAGATTTGGTTCCTTCCTTGATCTGAAAAATGATTGACATTACATGAATATTTATTCGTCAGTAAAGCGGACAAAGTAAAGCGGAGTGTGGAACATATTGCTCTGTTGTGATGGAGAATGGACCAATGATGGGTACCTCAAAGAAAAGGGACTACATTGGTCTTTTTTCCATGCCTAAAAAATAATGTTAAAAACTAAAGTGATTGTGAACGTAAATGTTAAGAGATAAAGTGAAATTAACCCTAAAATTATTTTGGTTGTTAAGCAACTGTCAGGCATCCTAATAATTACTCAGAATAAATAATAGGTTCCTATGTGGAAAAACATAGCCCGTTATTTTAGTAAAGTAAATCACCTATTTCAAATAAGTTCCTCTTATTAATTTTATTGATTTTTAAACAATTATTAGAATGTTACCAGACTCAATAACCACCGTTAACCTTGTTGTCAATGAATGAGAAGTTGGGTAGACTTGAATTATATGTGGATATTTGGCAATCTATTTTTCATTTGTTTCAATAAAGAAATGTGGCTTCAAAACTTTTGTTTGGATTGATGGATTTGATTTTTTTTTAAAAAAAATTAATTTTTTAAATAGCAATTCTCTATTTAACCTTACAAATTAGGCAATGCAAAATACAAGTTTGAAATTGTGTTTAAATTTGTCTTGTTTATTTTTCAATTAAAGTTTAAACGAATTTTTATTGAATCGAGTTCGAATTGAATTCGAATAGTTTAAAATTTTTATATATAAATTTAAAATTTTTATCTTATTTCAAACCAAATTCGAGTTGAATATAAAAAATTAACGAACCTTAAATTTAAATTAATTACTAATAAATTAAATTTAAACGAATTTTTATCAAATCGAATCTATTTCCCTTCCACTTCATTTACGGGGTCAGAGCATGTATTTTGAAATATTACCATGAAACATTTACACGGCCTTTAAGTGCGAGCCACACGTGAGCCTTGTGTGAGGCCACATTTTTGTTTCACGATGATTCGTATATTATGGTTCCCTTACGAAAAGAAAGGGTGAATTACACAAAAACCTCCCGTAAATTTACATATTTAACTCCATATGTTTTTGAAACTTGCCATTAACCTTATCTTGAGTTTTGAATTAATGTAGAACAATTACTTCTTCCATTGAAATTAACAATCAAAAGCCAAAACGTAATAGATTAAGGTAATACGTATACTCCTATAAATTAATACCACTTCCTTTGCAAAGAAGATTAAATAGGGTAAGCAATTTTGTTCGATATATTTTGTTTTCTACCGATGTTAGCAGTGATATCACCAAACTTGATATGTCATCTTCGCTCGAAAAGATCGTTAACTACTCTTCTTTCTGTGTATATCAACAATAATCCATCATAAAGCAACCTAACTTTGAAGATAATTATCACCACTTAGTTACATAAAAAAGATTATCACCACTTGTTAAGCCATGCTGACTACAAGAGAAAATAATTTCCCCGCAACTTCATTTCACAAGTACTTTCTAGTGAAAATATGATGACTAGAAAGTAATTAAGCAAAAAACTTAGAAAAATCATTTTCTAGATTTTGTATATATTTCTACGAATCACGTTACTAATCTTGTTAGATCTTTATCACATTTTATATAAAAAGACGGATATATTTACTATAAACTCATAAAGTCTTACCACTCAAAGAATAGAGAAAAATAAGTATTTATGAATTGACTTGTAGATTACATTAACATTACTTTGTTGTAGTTATCCTTTAAGAAGGACTATGTGCCAATTGCATAGGCAAATATGATTAAGAAATCGATCGAGTAGTAATCAATTGGTGATAAAGGCCGTCAAAAGCTCAAAACAAAAGAGACTGAAATAGATGTGATGGTTTTCATCCAATGGAGTGTTCTTGGTTGTCCCTATCTTCATCTACTCAAACTAACTACAAAGTCTATAATACCTAATAAGTTTTGAGGAAGTCCCTGTTTCTGCACCAGCAAATTATTGCAATTTCACCTTTTTCATTGTTTTGTCTTTTTATATCGCATGAACTTAACTACTCCCAGTGTGTGGGCTTGATCCAAGTGTTACCGTGCTAAAATTCTCTCTATTCTATGGGAATGGTCCACTTGATAGTCGGACTTGTATAAACACATCATAAAACTGCAAATTTTATACCTAAACTTTGAGACTAATCTATATCGTTTTGTATACGTTTGAGTTAAATTTTGTAGCTGTTTCTTTTTATATGTATAATAAATTCTGAGAAATAAGTTAGGTGGGAATGTGTTGATCTCTGTACACATATGATTAATATGGGAAATTCCGACATACCCACATATACTAGTATATTCTTTCAAGGCCTTCAAATGTGTATGGAATAATTTCATGATGGGACGGCAGAATTTCACATTTAATATTCACGAAGAATTGTCAACTCCCAATCCTTTCCCCTCTGTAAATCTTATATCCTTCTTGATTTCCAGTACTTGAGATGATTGATAATAAGGAACTAGCAAGTTTCTGTAAGATTCTTGCTCAAATTGAATTAGTAACTGGCCACCTGTGTTGAGCTGAATCTTATTCAACTAGATGTGTATAAGAGGTTGATGCTTTTCTTCAAATTTTTTGTTATGGGTTCGAATCACAAAGGAGGTTTGGGTTTTTTTTTTTTTTTTTTTTTTTTTAAAGGAAAAGAAATCTGGAGCATTGTCAAACATATAAGAAATTTTGCATCATTGAGGGAACTGTCCAAATACACATCTAAACAAAGTGCACGACAGTATGATACATCAGCTTAAAAATATATGCATTCAGAAATGCTGTTCACAATACTCCAGAATCCAGATCCAGAAGACGTGTCCAATTGACCAAATAAAAGAAAATTTTAACATGTGTCCACCAAAAAGAATCGAGGGAAACTTCAGTTGCAACTCGAATGCACTAGTATGTTGTGCTCTGTTATGGTTTTGAATTTAGTTACTCTTTTCATTCACTACCAACGGATTTGGAATTAAAGAAACAGTATCATTCTCTAGCCTTACATTAAGACTCTAATTACAGCCAGACCCACAGCAGAGATGGAAACAATAGTTCCTATGCAGTACTTTATGACATCGTATTTTGCTGCTTCCAACTGAGCTCTCAGTTCATGAATTTACCTGAAATGGGACGTAGTACATTTTTAGAAATGAAAAAATACAAAAGGATTTAGCAAAGTGTTCCATCAATTCAAGCCAAAGGCAAACTAAACAATGCAATGTATGCTTACTCGATCAAGTTTGTTAGTGAGGTTAGTGGTTTCTTGATTCTGATTTGCCAGCTCATCCCGTATTCTCCTGTATTAGGAACGAGTAATAATGCTAAAAACAAGGATACAACAAAATATGTAGAGACAGGAATCACGATCTATAACACAATCGTATTGTCCATGATGGTTGATAATAGTTGGGGAGGGGCATTTGGACTTTTCATCTTTGCTCTATTAGAAATACAGAGTAATCCAAGAGATTTCTGTACTTACCCCCTTTCAAGGTTCAGATCCAAACGCTGCCCAGCAGTGGCTTTGTCAATTTCATGCCTGCATCCAAATCATTTTGTTTAATAATCAACAACTAAATAATTCAGACAAGATATGGTTCCAAATGTGGCAGAGGAAAGGTGCAAAGGAAGTGGTATTAATTTATTTAAGTATTGTAACCCCTCTAATCCATGTCTCTTATACACATCTAGATATTATATGAATATGAATTAATTACACAGACCTCAATTCACTGCGCATCTTCTCTATATCACCTTTCAGTTTTTCAGTCTCATGTTGCAGCAAAGAAAAGTGGTGTCCCTGCATCATGATACAAGCAAAATGGCATGCATCTTCAATATCCGTAAGATAAGTTGTACATGAATGAGCAAACAAATTACAAATGAGGGCATAATACAATAAATCCATAGCACAATCATCTTATACTTTAAAGGAAAAATCAAACTTTTTAACAATAACTCCTCCAGCTGCCTAGCATAACTGACTAATATTACCAGAAAAACAAAGTCACCTAAGCATATATACTTTACTGACCAAAGACAATAAAAGAAAAAATATTCTTGCTGCAGCTTTGACGTAGTGATGCTTGGCTGCTCTAATTCCTTCCTATCTGTGCAGGTGTCATGATCTATCCTACTAACACGCACTTCGCAAGAAAAGCTCAGAACATGTCATCGGCAACATGGTCAGCTGGAAAACCATTGAATCATCCCACAGAAGGAAGAAAGCAGAAGGTTGAAGTTATTGAGCTTGAGCCAATGACTTGCTATGACCTCAACTAATAAAAAAAAAATCTCTTTGAACAACATTAGGTTAATGGAAAGCAAGTTGTGGCATATGAGGAAAAAAAAATGTCGTGGCATATGACAACTTGTGTCTGATATGGCTAATGAAGACTAGTTTAACTCTTTAAACATTTATGGACTATTATTTGGTTTTGGTTGTTGTTCCAGTAACCAATATGCTGAAACAGAATTCCTTTGCTTTACAAGCTCAACAGGGCAAAAGTTCTTAGAATGAAACTTAGGTATAGAATGGAGGATCATGATGATCAGTAGGTCCTGGAAAGATCTTAATACAATACTCCAAATGCTTTTTTTGATACGTCACAAGTTTCTGAATCCACTCAAAGGATATCATGCATGCTTTTGAGATTTTAGAGAACCCTCTTAGCAATAAACCAACATGCAAGGTCGTTGAAGTTAAGAAAGTGACATGTTCTTAAGATGCTTTTTTGACTACTTTTGTTCCAAAGTTCCTTGAGTTTTCCCCTAAAACTCTTAAAGTAAGTAACTGATTCTTGTACCATGCAATGCGGAAGCCAACTGTCAGAATTTTAAAATTTTGTTCACCATTTCTAATTGATTAAAAGATAAGAAATGTCACAATGGGAGTTTCTACTGCCTTTCTACTTATCTAGTTATCCACAGTGAATATAGAGTAAAACACAAAACGAAAGGAAAAAAAAAAAGAAGCTATAAAGAGGACTTGAAAAAGTGTCCTGAATTCAGTTTTATGAGTGGCCTAGTACACGTTCCGACATATATCCTCCAATGCCAACAAATATACTTCGTTTACCTTGTTGACCACCAATCATAGGTCATCCGTCACAGACTGCAACTACACCAAACATATGCTTCCAGTAGTATTCGCCAAAAGGTATGAGATATCCACTAAGATTAGTAGGCTCTAAACAACTAAAAACCAATAAGCATACAACTGAGTGACTGACTCGTGATCAATGACAATTCCAGATCCCTATGCATCACAGTCAAAGCTACAGTGCCCCATCCTCCTAAACTTCAATACCATTCACCAACCAAAACACACTCCACATTAATACTAAAAACTGATCATCCGTTTCTTCAGTCTCACAAACCGACAGCAGCTTCATCAAATGAACACAGGAGATAATACAATCTCTGAAGCAATTATCATAAGTAAAACAGATAAAAAAAAATAACAATAATAATGTAACAGCTAAAACAAGTACAAGTATAATCATATTTTCAATTTAAAAAAAAAAAAATTAATTTGCTGAATTTTAACAATCAAATTAAAACTAAAACAAATACAACCATAATGATATTTATAATTTTTTTTTCCAGCTAACTACTACACAGAAACTGACCTGAGAGCTCTGTCTTCGGTTTTAAATTTGGACAAATTAGCGTCTTGTTTCATCTCAATCTACATGCAAAAATGCATAACAAGATGTGTATAAGAGACAGTAAAATAATTACTGAATCTTTTTTAAAAATATATATATATATTAGAATTAATATTTACTTTTTGCATTTCGGCTTTGGAGACGAAGGATTGAGCGACATTTTCCAGGCTGTCATTTAGGACTTCCGTTATAGCATCGGTAATCGCCTCGGCGTGCTTCGACGGCACGCCTTGCGCTTCTAATCTCCTCACCTAACAATAATAATAATAATAATAATTAAAAATAAATAAATCACAGAAATAATAGTCAATCATAGAAAAGCTTACAAGAGCTCGAAGGTGTCGACGAGAAAAACACGCTTGCCGTTGGGCCTGACGAGCTGAGACAATAGATCGGCAGTGGAATCGGGTACAAACGGAGGATCCGAACAAAGAGGTTTAGAATTTTTTATACCTAATTGCCACACGCGCTTAGATGATGCCGCATCTTATACGCCGGCCATATCGTATAAGAGACTTTTTGTACAGATTATGATCTCTTTGGCTATTTTTTTTTTTTTTATCCTATTGGAAGCAATGGTGAAAATCTTCAGTTATTTTATGGATTTTGCCTTTTCGCCATCAACGCCAAGTTTTTACCCCACTTCCACCACGTTCAAGAAAAAGAAAAAAACTGAAAATTTTAAAAAAGTTGAATAAGGGAAAAGAATAAAATATAAAGACGCCCACCGTGGGGCTCGAACCCACGACCACAAGGTTAAGAGCCTTGCGCTCTACCAACTGAGCTAGACGGGCTACTTGAATGGTGACTTTTACAGAAAATATTCTCCGCAAGGGTCGCTCTTATAAATTCATGTAAGTTCAATTTTGGTGTACTTTCTAAACTGCCCTTATTAGGAACATGATTTCCTTTCTTAGGAATTCAATACTATCCAACTAATTTACTTTTATTTTTTATTTATTAAATTTAATGAAAAAACAATTTTGTTAGGATGTGCAAATAATTTGACAAATATATTGTTATTTTAAGATACACAAATAGAGGGTACAAGATTTTCTATTTCACAACCTAAATTTTATTTTTTAGTGTCTCTCATCTTTCAACTTTCGATTATATCCCTAAATAAAAAAATAAAAATAAAAACTATAATATGCAAGAGAGGAAAGAAGAGTGTAAATTAAAACCACTCACTAACTTATCTCCTATCCACCTTCTACTACCTATATTTTTATTTTTATTTTTATTTTAAATAGAAGCCATTACGAAGCAATAAACCTTTAAAGTCTGACCTTTTTCTACTCCTAAATTATCACAAACTATCAGGAGAGGGCGAAAGCATACCTTCTCTCTGATGTGAAAATCTATTCTACCTCTAACTAGTGACCTCTGCATTTGGATGGTTCTTTTTTTTTTTTTTTCATTATTTTCTAAATAATATTTTGTAATAATTTCAAACACGTTTTTCAATCACCTTTTATTTATCATGCATTCCATCAAAAAAAATGGTTACACTACTAATCCAAAACAGCCATTGGCCCATCAAATAGATGTGACTATAACTGTGTAGGAATGCCGGGACGATACTTGCAACAAAATATAGGAAGCCTATGCCGCCCATCCAGCACCAGCAGGGTTTCGTATTTATCGTCTTGAGTGCAAAGCAGTGTTGCTTTTGCAATTGCATGGTTGCCTTGTATTTATTGGCCGTCAAACCAAAAACCCTTCCTCTGAACGGGAAATTCTTACGTGGACCCAAGGGGTTTAGGCAGTATAAAACCAGATCAGAGTAACTTAACAAAGCCACGATAACATGGATGTCGTAATCCTTTTAACTTGTGCATATAATCAGGAACCCTTTCAAACACAAAAATTTTCCTCCCATATTTTTGTTTTACAACATCGTAACAAAAGTGAAGGAAGAGAATGGGGAGGAAGATAAAATACTGGAAAATATAACATACATTATTGGATTGAGGTCACTTCCAGCTCCCCACGGTTTCATTTTATTATTTTGGGCGTCTTCGATAAGGATAGAGAATATCATCAACACTGTCTTTTATTCGGTTCCCAACTTTGCGCATGTTCTTGACCACACCCATTGCAACCAGGTTTGCGTTTCTAGTGAACCTATATTGTATTTAAATCAATAAACGATATATCAGATATGTATTAACTTTTTTTTTTTTTTGGGGGTAATGTTTCAGGAACAGAATGTATTAACATAACGTGATTCTAGTTGGATGTGAAAGTACTTGCCTGGTTAAGAACTCATCGCCAGCCGGGTGAGCTGGTTTACGTGGACGCGGTTGTTGTGGAATTCCGGCGTTATCTACAGAAGAGAAGACCAAAGCTCTTTTCACACGTCGGGGATTATGTGGATATTTCAAATAGAGATCTCAGCCAAACAATATACAAAGAATTAGAATGCAAAAGGGTGAATTGCCCAAATAATCCCTAAAATATGTTCAAAGTCTCAGTTTGATTAGATGCATGTTGGTCCATTATTTTTGAACAATTAAGTCATAAGCCCCTATTGCCCATTGAAATATATGCCACTACTGTTGATACGAAGACTTAAATAGACCCACAAAAAATGTAACCTATCCATCCACTGCCGATTCCCCAAGTGCCATGTAAACTCGTTTTCTTTACCTAGAGCACCTCCAAAAACAGCTGTCCCCCCAGTCCCTCCTTTCCCTGCCTACCCCTCCCCCTGAAAGTCTCATGTCCCTCCACCACATCAACAACCTTCCTGCAACCGTCTTCCCCATGATCTTCCCTCCCTCTCATCCTGCAAAACTTCCCCACTTCTTGAGACCTTTTCTGGTCTCTACTCCCCCTTGCTCTGTAATTCCCAAACACCCACCCCCCGGGGCCGCAGTGCCATCTGTAACAAGGTCACCAACTCCTTGTGTCCAAGGGCCTGAACAAAATAAGGCCTTCAGTTGTGCTTTTCACCTGAAGATGGATCAGATTGCAACGTTCTCTTTCTTTAGACACACCTACAAACTTTTGGAGCATCCTATGAAACTAGCAGAACTGAACTAACACTCATTCACTCTCCAATTTGGCTTAGCACAAATGTTAATTAGGGCATATATGGAATTACCACTTGGTACACCAATTCATTCTTCTCTTTCATCAGATAAAAGAATACATGATATTCACAAGTCCTTGGAACAAAGGACAGTTGTTTTTGCTATATTAGAGCCGGAGATATATATTGTCAGCCATCAGGAAATTGAATACCTAGTTCTCTGAGTTAAACCTTAGCTGGTTTCACAAGGACTAGGCTTTTATAGTTTTATTAAGAAGGTAAACTAAAAGGCTACAGCAGAAGCCTTGTGCGTCCTAAAATTTCTCCCAGGTTGTAACTGCCTAAACTTCATATCAGAAGAATCCATAAGCTATTTGTGGAGTTAAAGCCTACTCACCAACCCCACCTGTACACTAAGCAGTTCAATAGTAAAGGTATACTGATCCTGTAAAGAGATCACTTTTTATTTCTTTGTCCTTCTCAGCTTCTATTTGGAAGACAGTGCACAGCCTGAAACTTATACACACAGGATATTATCCTTCATCTGTAGTAAGACTGAGTTGCATGGCTTACTCAGTTCTGGAAACTAAGTTCTTTTCTTGGAATACATTACAAGTTGCAACTGGTGTAACGGTTAATCGTATATGGAGGGCCAGTTTGCCATGAATCAGATTTGTTTTCAGCAGTTTCATCTACTTCCTCTAAATGATTTGGGAGGATTGTAGTTCTTGTTAAACATGTTCTAGCTGGTTGGTGGACTGTGAAGAACAAAAAGGAGAATTTGTAGTCTGTGTATAGAATGGTTTTCATTCTTTGTAATTTTGTCTAGTCTAGTGTTTTGCATTCTGTATGTATTCATAAAGCAGTGGTGTGCCCACCTCTCCCTGTCCTTCCCACCCAAAACAAAGAAAAAAACAAAGAAAAGAGAAACCTTTTTGGCATTCAACATATCAATAATGTATTAATAATACGATGCCTGCACCTGTCTCTTAACCACCAAAGTAACTTTGTACACAGCATAGATAGACAAAAAGGCGAGAAAAACATGTACTGGGTGCTATAATGTTGTCCAGAAATCAGGAGATTTCCTTAACTTTGCTCATATATTCACTGTCTATGGCTTATAATTATTGAGCTGTTGCTAAACAAACAGTTAACTGAGAGGAGGACTTTGACAGTTGAAATTTCATATTCTACTGACATCACCCAACACAAACTCCAAAATACCAAAAATCTAAGAAGAGCACAAAAGCCATATTTCAATACAGTCACTCCCTTTCCCTTCTCAAAAACCTGCCTTTTCTATTATTCATGAATCAGTGACAAAAAGAATTCAGTTCAAATAGATATAAAAGCAAATGCACACAGATAAATACGAGGATAATGAGGTAGAAGCAGATAACATAATGCTAACCTCAATTCCAACACAGACAGGGAGTCACTGCATTCTGCTCTTATATCATCACGTGGATGATCTCTTTGGTCAGGGTAAACCGAGTAACCAACGCAAGCATATTTAAAATCTGCAAGGCTTCTGCCCTCTTTAGAGGCCTCTACCTCAGATAATGGCTAACAATATATCGAGGTACTAAAAGCCAAATAACGGAAACAAACATCCATCAGATGTGAATTTCAATTCGTACAAGAACCAAACACGTAAGAAAATGCACTTCAATATGTGAGTTGATAAACAGATGCATCAATCAAAGCAAGAGACTAAGTTAGTGCCACTAAACCACAGATTTCTCACATCAATACATGTCGAAAAAAGGAATTAAGGAAACTGAAAAATCCTCCCCTGGAAATGAATTGCATGCCAAAATCAATGAGACCCAACATGCATGAGGGCATCAACTGCAACCTAAATAATCCTTAAAAAATTAGCACCTTCATTTTTGACAAATCAAACGATAATGTCAAGCAGTAAGTGAACCTTGTGTATGTGCAGCTTCAAAAAGAAAAAATAAACAATGCCGTGAAAAAAACAATGTAGCATCAAAATTCCCAACCACTTAAATCCAAAAACAAAGCTCAAAGAAAAAAGTATGACTATCATGATGGTTTTATTGTCTACAACAAATTCGATATCTCCGAATAAATGAAGCATTCTCAAGGACGACCATCCCTTGTCAATAATGCTTCAAAATTAGTGTTTCAAAAAAAAAAAAATCATCTCAAATCAACTCTATGATAAAAAAAAACAACAATAGATCATAGAGATTGCATAAAGATCAAAGTGCACATAAATTTGAGGCCCTGGAACATGAATGAAAAGCAATTAGTTTGAAAAGATTATACCATACAATCAAGCTAAAGAAATTGAACAAATTAAGTAAAAGGGATTGCATAAAAATTGAATCTTTTTTACTTTCATATAATATATACCATGGGGAAGGGAACGGGTGATGCCAACGCAAAGAGGGTTGCGAGAATTGGGTTTGAAAGTTGACGAATAATACAAACACCCCTTGCAAGATTTCCCCTTCTTCACATCAATCTTACCCTCCGACGACGGCGGCGATGTTGAGGAGGAGGAGGCGGCGGAGGTCTCCGCTGATGATTGAGCAGCTTCTTCCCTTTTCATTCTTGTTACAAATCTTTTGTGTATTGTGATTCTGGGGGAAGTCTGTAATAGATAGCAGAGACTAGAGAGGGACGATTTTTTTAATATGATGATTGTATTTGTACCCTAAAATCATGGGAAAAAAATAACAAACAAACAAAATTAGGAATGTCTGTATTTTTTTTCTCTTTATTTATGCATCTGAGTAAACAAAGGAAATAAAGAAAAATGCATTGGGCTTTATGTTCCTTTCAAAATTAATTTTACTGGTTTCTTTGATTTTAAAATTAATTTTTATTTGTTTCTTCGTTAGTGATTTTAAAGAAGTTGATAATCAAACTCGGACGAACTTTTGTGTGATTTACATGTTTCCATTAGAAATCCAGTATTTTTTTTTTTTTAAAAAAAAAAGAGCTCTTGTTTTACAAAATATTCCAAAAGTTTGAAAAGAGAATGAGAAAAATTTAATGGAAAAACATTTAATCAACAAAAGATAATCAAGAAATCCATCAATGTACATGTTTTAACCAGCATTACTGCCTGATGCAATGCAATTGTACTTGTAATCATACCCCAAAACTTGACAGATGAATGGAGTAGGAGAAGTGTTTTCGCTCTCTTCTTTTTTGTTGAGGAATCTTATTAACATCCCTTGGAAAAATATCTTCATACAAATATTAGAAACTAAGACAAAAGCCCAAAAAAAAAAAAAATTGTTAATTAAATGAAAAACAAAACCAATTTCAATGGAATTATGTTGCTTTTCAAGTTTTCATGACCCTAAAAAGAAAACTTGAAGATAACCTCATTTTGTCACTGCCAGCAGCAAAGACAAGAATTATGCAATTATGCTGTCATAAAAGTTAACCAGGAATTCAGATGGAATATGTTATCCATCATTTAGTCTTCATACCGCAAGAAGTAAAGAGAGAAGAAAGAAAATCGGTATCATAAATGGAAAAAAAAAATGAATAATGAATTGGCTAAAGAATATACAAAGAGAAAACAGTTTATCATATAAATCATCTATTAATTCTACTGTGTATTCTGAAGAACTAACATTTTTTTCCCAGGTTCATTTTGCAAAATTTTGTGATGTTTCAATCTCCATAGATACCAAGTTGAACCAACAGAACTTTGACATATAGGAGCAGGTTCCTCTCTTTCTAGTTCAAAAATATTGGAGCAGGTTCCAAATTCCACAGCCTCATTTCTACTTCCCTGTTTCATTTTTCATCATAAGTTTGATGTATTGAAGACCTAAAGGACTGGAAAGGCTCGAACTTGATTGAGTAACCGACTTAAATCAGAAACTACCACTATGTTTTCACGACAGCACGATTGAGGACAGGATAGGAGGTATCCAATTCAAGTTGTTCTAAGATTTGTGGTGTTGTAGCCCATAGGTAGGAAGAGTGGCCATCAATTAGTTCAGTAACATCAACCTGTCAGGAAAAAAGTATAAAATAAAACAAAATAAAAGAGGGAAAGGTAAAGAATAAAACTTCTCATATTCGTGAACAAAAGTAATAGAAGTATTTGAGGGTGAATAAGGGCTTGCATTCTCAACTCCTGGAACATCAACTGGTTGAATTCCAGCTAATCCTCGAGTGAGGAGGCTGTTTCAGGAAAACAAAAAGAAAATCATTCAAGTTTCATCGAGACCAAGAATACAGGAAAGGAAAACGAGCAGCAGAGCAGACAGATAACACTATCAAGATTGCCAATCAGTAGAATCACAAAAGACCACATATAGCATTTTCAAATTCAAAAAATGACCCTTCCCAATATCAATTTAGTCTTTCACAAGGGCTGACTTTGTTAACAGCATACCTAGCCCGAAATGCAATTCCAAGCATCCAATCATTTGTGGAATAAGTGTTCACAAATCTTCCAGCGAACCACCACCTGCAAAATAGCCAATGACAACACTGAAAAGCAATGAAATAGCAGCAGGAAGTAGGTAATGAACAGAAAATGGTAAACTACTGGTACCTTTCTTGCAGCCTCCCAATTAACATCTTTAATTGCAAGTGGTGCCCCAAGGAGAACAACTCGTTCAACTAGTCCAGCTGCCGAAATTCAAGAAAGCATCAGGATGTGAACTAAAAGCTAGAGAAAACCAATTAGATATACATTTACCACTACTATCTTTTTCAGCTAATGTCTGGAGGCACTTGAAAATAACTCTTGCTCCAAGTGAGAATCCTACAAGGGTCACAGGCCTGAAATATTCAAAAGATCAACTGAAACGCAGGATAAAATGGCTACAGTGGTCAAACTTTCAAGGTGATGAAATTGGAAGAGGATGATTTTGTTCGAGTAGTTTACCTATTTCCTTGCAATCCCTTGAGCAAAACTTCTGCAAGTAATTTTCCTGCCTTGTCTGATCTACATAGGATTCCAACCAACAAGAAATTATTCCAAACCAAAACGAATAGATTGGAATAAGGTAAACTGAAGGTATGCTTGATGCAGTATAAATATAGTACTGATTGAAAAGTGAGCAGTGCCTATGACTTTTTTGTCATGATGCAATAAGATCACATCAAAAGAAGTATTCCTCAAATGACTTCCACTTTTCTAGAGGATGTGAACGCAACACAGACAGCACCCAAGGAGAATAGTGCAATATGCCAGTCACTAGGATTTTAAAATCAACAAGAACAAAGAAAAAGAACTTCAATAATCAAAAGAAAATCAGAACTGCAAATTTGTTTACACCGAAGGAAACATTTTTGGTTTTTACCTTTTTGGCTTTGCCTATTAACTTTAGTGTTAAGTATTCTTAGATGTGACACAGTAGGTAAACCAGTATAACCTTCTTCAATTATTAGTACATGCACTCAAATTATATGCAAATAACATCTAAGATAGTTCTTCCTGAGTTTTAAATTTCCCCATTCACACAAATGCAAGATGAGTAATACCTGTCCAAAGCAATTGTCCATTTGCTGTCAATAAAATCAATAGCAGCAAGTAAAGTTGTTGGCCAAGCCAATGCCATCACAAGTGTACTTAACACAGTCAACATAGCCCCGCGCTTCATCAATTCAGTAGCAATTTCTAGAGAAAGTAGTATTGATGTCAAGATTACTCGTGTATCTGTCTTTCATGCTAATGCTAACAAATAATTAGTAAAAGAAGAGTTTTTGCTTACTTGAAGTAAGCCAATCCTGGATTGCAGTGCTAACCGCAATTAGATGTTTAGACTCCCACTGTAGTGCATACCTAGAGAAAATGAAAGGGGTTGTGAAGAACGAAGGACACAACTAATTAAATTGCATCCTGCAATGCTTCCACCAAAAACTTAAATTCATCATTATGGTCTAAGGGAACATTCTTTTCCCTGGTTTATCCTTTGATTATTGGAAATTTGACAAAATAATATCCAATTTCTTTCGAAGAAATTTTGTATCTTGCACAAATTCATCTAAAGATAATCCTCCATAGGCTTTTTCAGTGAAACCTATTGAGGAAAGACTACAGTAAAATATGTACTCAAAAATTTCTAGCATTTTAAAGATGCAAATTGGAGATGGTGTACCTTTCCAAGTTACCATTTATTCCTTCCCAAGGTTTTACAAAATCTCCCTCCTCACACACAAATCCAGATATCAAGATCTCAACTGCCAGCCTCTGAAATTCACATCAAGAGAAGACAAACATAAGACGTGAAATCATCAGGAAGAAATTGGATGTTTCTTGATGATGACAGCCTTTTAAGTGGAATGAGACAATAAATAATACATAGCAGAAAGATAACATAAATAATTTCCAGAAAAAGAAAATCTGAGGGATTCACCCCTTGGTTATGGTTTTCTCCGATAGCTTTGAACTCAAATTCATCCACATCCCCCATCCTCCTGGCCATTTTAGTCCCTGTAAGTCCAGCTCCAGCAGCTGGGTTTGTCAAAAAGCATCAGTTAGAGCATTTTGATAATTAAGCGAAGAAGGAAAGTATGAACTTACAGATTCCTCTTTAGAACCCGAGATACAAAAAAGTTAACTTTTTTGGCCTCCTTGACGGAAGGAGCAGTACTCACTGCTAGATGTTGAATTTAAAGTTTAACTGAATTGCTTCAAAAGAACATCAAATACAGATCTGTAAAAAAGAATTCAAGAGCTAGTATGCATTCACCGCCAAATGATGCAGCAACAGCAACTGATCCGGCTACACTTCCTGCAGCACTTGCAACGGCAGCAAACCCGCTTGCTCCAATCACAGGGACAAGGGTCCCTAATGTGGGTGCTAAAGCACTAAATCCTGCAGCAATTGCTGGAGCAGCTAAACCTGTTGAAGAATCAAAATAAGCAGAGAAATCAAAGTTATTGTTTCAGAACTTCAAAAGAATACTAGTTCCAAATATAAAAAACAAACAAACTAGTGCATGGTCCTAGTTACGATTAACATGGGCTGATGAGGATGGCAAATATCATACCACCAGTGATTGCCATTAATGTTCCTCCAGTTAATGCAGCTGCACCTATGATACCTCCTCGTTTCCACTTAGACCAGGAGCTTTCTGGAGATTGCGTCTCTTGCTTTGATTCTTCATCTTTTAATACAGCTATTGCAGAACAAGCAACCATAGTTTCAATAGCCTCCTGCAATTATATACTCCGTTACTAAAACATAGCATAGTTTTTTAAGTATTAGATGTTACCTTATAGAATATAAAACATATATTATTGCATTAAAAGTGAATGAATACAGAAAGAGAGGACATTCATCTAAACTAGAAGTGAAATCCCTCTATAAATCCATTACATCTGCTACAAAATATAAATAACTCAAATTTACATTTCCTACAAATTCTTTTATTATTATTTTTCTTAATTCTTAATCTAATATAATTATTTCCTCCATATTTCTTATACGAGTTTCAGACACAAAAAAAAATGATACCAAGGATTAGCACTTAGGCATATGTAAAGGTCAATTTAATACAAAATACTACGCTCACCATTTTAACCCACTGTACATCGAACCAGGTTGCATCTAGACCTGTATAAGAGACACGATGACGGGCATCATAGCCCTTTCTTTGTCGTTTGACTTTCTTATCATCTTCACTTGTGTCCATCAAACAAGCTGAGAGAAGCTCATAGAGAACTAATACTATCTTTGGGTAGCCAAGCATTGTTAATTCCTCCAAGGGTTTTTCATCAAATTCACCACTCGACTCTATGCTTAACTCTGCAATGGTGGACGGCTTACCATTCATCTCCTGCTGATTTTCAGCAGAGGAAAACTTCTCCCGACATTCACTTTCATACTCGCGTTGCTTTTCCTTCTTAGACTCATAATCAATGGCACTGCTCTCAAAGCTTGATGCCAAGGCATCCACACCTTTTGACAAAGCAAGCTCTTTATCAGCTTCCTCTGAAGAAGTATCACCTGTATCCTCCGAAAGCAGCCTCAAAACAGTAACTAATAATAGCACAATATTGAATTCATTATACTTAAAAGCTGAAACACTTTGTAAATTTTCAAAAGAAAGCTGCAAAAGAAGAGATTAAAGAACTAACCCCGCCAACATGATGTTTTACAGGTGAACAAGCAGAAGTTTCCTCGAAAACCTGACCATGCTTTACTATCTATCTCCAGATACCTATTCATTTCAATGGCAAGCTAACATTCATTAATTA
This sequence comes from Cinchona pubescens, assembly GCA_025175665.1. Taxonomy (NCBI): domain Eukaryota; kingdom Viridiplantae; phylum Streptophyta; class Magnoliopsida; order Gentianales; family Rubiaceae; genus Cinchona; species Cinchona pubescens. The sequence goes on from JANKKI010000525.1 coordinate 21,403, forward strand.
TTTATCACCATTATAGAAAAATTTAGTCCAAATTGTCTATTTATTTTTTAAAAGTAGCAATTCCACACCGATTAATCTTTTACACACCAAAATCATAAACGAGTCAGTGTCGCTCTAAATCTTCTAACTTTTTACGCATTCAACATAAATCACACGTGAAAAGTAATACATACCTGATACTTAAATAATAAATACGTGGAATGCAACAAAAACCAGCTTGTAAAATTAAAATTTCTTCGGATTGTGTAGGAAAGATTGATACTTAAATTATTGCACCATTTACTTCACAAATTATGCAATATGGCTCCGTTTGGATTACTACATTCTTCATGATTCACTAAATAATATTTTGTCATCATTTTTTAAACACGATTTCTAACCGCCTTTTTTCTCAAATATAACATATTAAAAACATAACTAAAATATTATTTCAAATAATATTCTAAATAATTTCATAAGTGCATCAATTAAATTATATATATAGAGTAAATATTTAAATACATTCGGTCTCGTTTATAGATTCTATAGTTTGGATTAAATTTTAGAGAATTTACATCAATAGAAGATATAAGAGACAGGTATATATATATATCCAAGAGCGGGAGAGTGAAGATTACTTGAAGATGGGGCGGAGGAGGTCGGAGGACTCGTGGACCCAAAGCAGGGGATCATCGGAGACAGAATCGCTACTGGTGCTGCTGCCGCTGCTGATGCGGTCTTGGATTGGGCCGGCACCGACGACGTCGTCTTTTGAGCCCAATTGAGAGGTTTGGAGAAGCTTGAGACTGGTGAAGGGCCAGCCCAAACAGAGCTCCCACCGCATACCTCTGCGTCGGTGATAACATCGATGATGATGATGATGACGATGACGACATTATTTTGGTTTATATTTTTCTTTTTTAGAAAATCAAAGAAAAAATAAAATTAAAAGTAATTTATAATTCCATAGATTAATTCAATTAAAGTGATGGAGTGAATTGTATGATGTTCAAATTTTAAATTTTGCATTTTTGCCACTGTGTATTGTTTTCCTGGGGTGGCGTGGGGAAGAAATGACCAATACGACGACGTAGTTGAGAAGACCAATTCAATTCAAAGCCATCCTCCAATTCTATGCTCTTTTCTGGGCTATACTTGGTCAATTTAAATTTTTTATTATATATAAAATTACTAAAATTTTGATACTATTTAAAATTTACATATTTTACCTTTAAAAAAAAATTGAATTATTCAAATTCGAACTCGAGTTTTACGTATTTTTTAACAAATTCAAATCAAACTTGAGTTTTATCAAACTTTTTAAATTCGAGTTCAAGCTCGATTTTTAATGTTGAAAAAAGTTGAATTATTCAAATTCGAGCTCATGACCAAAATTGTTTTTTATATTTTCGAGCAAGCTGAATTCAAGTTCGAATTTTATCAAATTTTTTAAATTTGAGTTTTATTTTTAAAATTTGTTCAAATTTGAGCCTCACAAGTTCAAAATTTTCGAAATCAAAATCAAGTAAAACACCATTCATATTCAACTCGACTCGTTTACACCTTGTCGTTGATCTAGTGACTATATCGAATCTTAGAGATGTTTGGTTTATGAGTATGAGAGGGGGGAATTGCGAATCAAAATTAATGATATCCATAGATGGTGTGTGGTTGAACACATAGGTTTCAAGTTGAGTAACTTATTAACATAATGAAATTCATTTCTATGTTAAACTGAACAAGTAAGGAAGAATGATATAAACTTATACCAATAGTGGAGTTTATAATTTCCATTCCGAACAGATTCCCGAATGTGAACCAAATAGTGGCTTTATCGAATCTATTATACATCTACAGCAAGATCATAGCAATACGCTACCAGCGGAAGGTATAATGCCTCGACACTTGTACTAAAGCTTGCAATGGAGGAGCTTAAACTACTAAATGGACTGTCACCATGTTCGATACAATAAAAACGTTCGTAAAATATTCTGGATGGTTAAAACAGTGAAAGGAAAAAAAAAACCAAACCTCATGGAATGTAGAAGAAAAGGTAAATCAAGAATGGCAATTTGCCACTTAGAGGAGCTATAACCAAAAGGTTCATGTAGTTTACACGGGAATGCTTCCTGTCTAGCATTCGTAACAAAAATCTAGATAACAAACTAACAATCGTGAAATCCTCGATCTACACAAGGCTCAATAGCCTACACAGCTAACTACAATGGGAGTTCCATCTAACACGAGAGACATTTCACGTTGAGACATAACCTTAAAGGGGGAAAAGAGATTATGACATATCTTTTAGAATTTACTACTTCATTACAATTAAATTATTTGGATAAAAAAAAAATGGTTTAACTGATCATTTTTTTGAAGTTGAATTAGACCATTTGCTATATTAAGAACACCTTCCGCTGATTGTGCAGAAAAATCAGATCCATCATGGCATGGAAACACGACTTCACGGATGGAGATAACCACATGATGCACCCTTTTTGCAATAAGACTCTCATAAAATTTGCAAACTCGCTGCCCTTTGGGAGGTGGTCTGGAATATCCTCCCCCTCCACCACCACCACCACCACCATGCGACTGCCTGCTCCACATTGGCCTACCCCTACCAAATCCCGTGTCCCCACCTTGGAAACCCCAATCTCTTGGACCACCAAACCTTTCTCCGCCGTATCTCCGTGGGCTATGGTTATCCCATGGAAGACTACCACTATAAGCTCCAAGATTATAGTTTGGATTTCCCCATGGTGCTCCCATGCCAGTTCCCCAGCCCATGTTCGGAAAACCCTGAGGTGATCCAATCCCCAACCCATATTCATATTTCCTGGAACTCCTGGCCAACCAGAATCCATGGATTCCAAGCCCCTGTTCCGAGCCATAGTAGTAGCCACCATGCCTTGAGGTGCAGATGCGTGGACATCTGAACCAGCATCCCTTGGATTAACAGAGGCATCAGCAGATTTTGTTTCTCCCTCACTACTTGTAGCTGAATGCCCACCAGACGCTTTCAAGTGATCAAAGGCATCAGCTTGAGAAACCCCACCTGGATCATCTGACACCATGGGAGGAAATTCTGCATTGGAGCTCACATCATCATTTTTGCCCGCATCCGCAGTTGGGCTCAACTCCTCTATAGAGCTAAAACAGTCATTTCTACAACTATCCATCATTTCGTCATTGCATTTCATGGCAGAAGTGGGCGAAGCCAAGCCACTTTGTGACTCCATAGCGTCAACTTCAGCCAATAGATCTGATACTGATTCCTCACCGAACATGCTGAACTCAATGGGCTCATTGACAATGTTTCCCTGCCAAATAGAAATGTTTGAAGCAGGCTGGCGTGGAGATGAATGTGGAAGTTGGTCCAAATTAGTATTTGGAGTAATGCGATCCCCCAGTGCCTCGGGTGGTTTAAGTATCACCCATGGAGACAAGACTGTCTCTTCCACACATCTAGATGTGCTTAAGAGACAGTAGAAGAATATCCAGCCCATTCATCCGGTATTTCGTGAAGCTGTGCCTCACCAACCCCTAGGCCAGAAGCACTATTCCAGCCAGGTCCTGAATCTGGAACAGAAACTTCAGGTAGCAGAGATTGCTTGGTTTCGACAATCTGTTCTCTGTTAGTTCCATCAGTTGGCATTGCGGAAGGACTTGGCAAAACCTCATTCATGGGCTGAGCTGTAGCACTTGGTAGATCTTCATCAATCGGCTTCACTGCAGGACTTGGCAAATCTTCATCTATTGACTTAGGTGCGGGATTTGGCAAATCTGATTTCTGTGAACCCTGAACAGGATTCTCTGTGCTAGTTTCAGAATCTTGCTTTTCAACAGCCCGACCTACCTGATTCCAAGTTTGCATCGCTCGTCTTTGGCGTAGGGCTTGGCAGATCCAAGATATCCATATCACCATGCTGTTCAGTTGAATCACTTGGCGTGGTATTAGAAAGCAAAGTAGAGTTCTTGTGGTTTAAATCTAAATTTAATGGCAAGTGGCTTGAATTTTGTCCAGAAGAATTGCCTACATAGGGCTGACTAGTGGATGGCTTCTCATTGCTCTGTACACCAATTGTCTGATGCATTGCACTCTCATGCGGAGTCTGATTCTTGTGATCCGATACAGGCTTAAACTCCTCACTTCCATACCCTCTTCCCTGATGCAATGGAGATACAAATGTCTGGTCAATATTAAGCGTACGCAATGTACTATTGTCAGAGGCAGGCCCATTTTCCTGAGAATGAGAAACATTATGCAGAGAATGGTAAGATTTATGGCATAGCCACTTCAATGCATCACTCAAAAGTACAGGGTCTTCCAGCTTGTTATTAGTCGATACCCTCATATCAACTGGGAAGTATCCAGTTGTACTCCACTTTCGCAGCTGCACCATGGCAAATGGTCCTTGAATTTTGCCATTTGGATCACGATAATGCCACATTTTCTCCATTTCGCTAAAGTTACCAGGGGGTGAGCTTCCTATTGGGGAAGTTACAGTTGAATTTTCAGATCCAGACCTTACCACTGGCTGATTACCCCAGCCACTTTCTGAGCCGCTAACAGTAACCTGAATTTCATGCTTTGCATGACTATTTAATCCACTTGCATCTCTTTTCTCACTCGATTGTCGAGACCTGCTAGGTCCCTCCTCTTTAGCTGGGTAAGATATAGTGAAGATACTCTGATTAGATCAAATCTGAATGAGTTAAGTATTGTAATACCAATTACTATAATACTTTAAAATCTCACCTCTACTCTTTGGAGAGAGTGACTGGTGACCACATCTTGTTATATGAAGAATACTTTGACCCCAAAAATTCATCTGCAGATGGTAGGCCAGAGTAATTTAGAAAAACTATTTTAGATCTTAAAATCAAGAAAGACAATGAAGAAAAGGCAAATATCACAGCAAATTGCAATGAACCTTGTTTTTTGCCACTAATTCCTGCCACATCATCTTCAGATTCATAATTTGGATCCATTTTCGGATCAGCATGTACTTCTGGAATTTCAGTTAGTCTTCGCTGACGTTCCTCGGGCATTTTCAGAAGCTGCAGCTTCTCCACACATTCTCTAAGCGTGAAAATTGTCAAGGAATTGCTATAACCTAATCTGATTTTCAATCAGTAAATTGGGAAGGTAAATTATAAAAGTAACGTTTTAACTCACAATCCTGTTACAGCTACCAGTTACTTCAGAGCAAGGAAGATACAGAGAACACAGTTTAGAAACTTGAGTTCTTGATCCATCAGATATAAATACACCTCTATCATAACTGCTTGACAATAACAACAAAAACCACCATTCGATTCTCTAACCATTAAAGACATTTAACCTACAAGGTCACTAATCATAACTCACTAATGGCAAGATATGATTGAAAACAGCCTGACGATTTCCTTATGTTCCAACCTAAATTCATTTTAGGCATACTGAGTATCTTTTTTCTTAACAGAATGTTTTCATCCAATTCTATTCGTACAACACTAGTTTTTGGCATTACCATTACATTTATTCTAATATAGAGATTTTCCACTCCCCAAGGTAGACACAAGACCTGCAAAAGATATCTATGCATACATTCTAATTTAGCAAGTCATGCAAAAGTAACTATTGTAGACGGGTATAAACTAAAACAGGGATTCTATCTAGAAAGGAAGGGACAGACTATATACCCTACCAACACATTAATGCGTGGACATAGGTTATTTAAGTCGTTGAAATAGGTTTTCGGAGGGGAACACTAAGCATACAACTATTTTCAAAAACTATTTCCAATTGAAAGGATATTCTTTTTTACGGCCCTTCTCATTAGCTCGATCGCTGGTGTAGATGATTGAGCCGCAATATTTCTGCTTCGAGCACCTACATTTGAAACAGTGAGAAAGATATACCACTATCGAGCGGAAACATGTTAACTATATAGAAAACAAAAATTCAATAAGCTGTTTGTGATGAACAGGAAGAGAAACAAAATTAAACAAATAAACGTGATGAGAAATCCTAGGAAAGAGACTACTTACATCATCAAGCCTCACTCCCTGGAGTGCTATTGCTTTGGTTTGTATTTCACCCTACATCAAAGCACAATATTAGCAAGATGGTACAAGTATTCCTCCCTAAATCCAGAGTAACAATAGGTACACTTACTACAGTCCACTGTTTCACAAGCCCAAATCTTATACTTTGACGAAGTCGTCTGCATTCCTCCTGAAGATATGATTTCATTAGAGACCATCATATAAAACTTCCAGTCACAATCGACCAATATTCACATGCCATGGGATACAAGCATAGCCTGCTTAGCTTAATGCACATTCCATCTCGTCAGACAGGGGGGGCTAATTGCCCCAATTGTTTGAAAATGGACCAATTTGGTCACTCAAGTTTTGCCCCCAAAGAAACGAATTTAGTCCCTCAACTTTCCAATTTCAACAAATCAATAAAATTGACAGAAACTTGCTAACCAGTACTGGAGGAAATTACATGAAACTGATAAATGGACACAAAAACTTCCCACTTGAGAGAAATAAACTTCTCACAGCACCATTTTCTAGATAATTCTCTGGTTTTTTCTTACCCATTACAATTAGAAATGCAACAAAGATTATTGTTTGTAAAACTTCACGGCCCAAAAATTGGTCTACTGTCCAAATACTAGGGGACTAAAACTGCAATAAGTGCTATCTCTTCACTTCTGCAATACTAGGGATTCAACACTATTCATCATTCATCATTCTATATAACTTCAGAGACTCCTATCTTCTTTCACATTGAAAGGAACAGAATGCGGTGAATTAAATCTTTGCAGGTTCTAAACTTGGGATGCAGAAGATGATAAGATTTACAACACACAAGCATTAATAAAAGGGATAATTTCACACACCTCCCTAGTGGTTTATCATAATTACAGGAAGCTCCCCACGGATTTGAATAATTACACCTACCTCCCTTGATCACTCAAGGATTGACTATCATATCCCCCAAACTATAATACTATAATTTTAAAAGATAGAATTTTTTGGGAAAAAAACAGAGAAATAAAAAAGAAAAACTCCCAATACCCTAATCCCTTCTAAGTTCTAACTCTTCATCCTTAGCCCTTTCCTTCTCATATTCCTTCCTGCAACATTCTTGGTTTGTGTAAGTAGCCTTATGAGTCTTCATTGTTTCTTTTAATTTCTCTTCCTGATTTTGCATTTTTCTCACCAACACACAAAACTCACTACCCATTAATATATCCTACACTCTCTACAAGCACACACCCTACAAAGAGAACAGACAAGTCAGCAGACAACCATACACATATAGCGCGCGCACACACTCAAACACATAGTTCACATACACACCTGCACACACAAATTAAATCGCTCCACCAAACTGGCTTCAAATGTCCTCTCACCACCAACAGGTAATCTCAGATTTTTTTATGTATTCGGTATACTCAATCTGTGAGTAATTTCTTTGTTTTGGAATTGACTGAGGGAAGACAAAATGATTAGTGGAAATTTTTTAGGCCCATTGGTATAGAAGTGATTGAGAATTTACAGGCAAATTGATTTTTGGTGGAGGACATTGGTGATAGTGGTCACAGAATTGGGTTATGTGAAATACTAATAATTAAATTTGTAGTGCGGGTTGGTTTGGAGAATGTTTTTAGCAGAATAATTGAATATGGGTTTGGAGAATGTAGTTGAACACTGAAAATTAAGTTACAAGTTAAAGGTACTTTTGACATTTAATAAGGATTACTTGTTTGTTTACTTTTAAAATTTTCTGATTTGATTTAAAAATAAATAAAAAATCCATGAGGACATTTTGGGTAATCAATTGAAATTTTAGGCTGACATCAGGCAAATGGGTTTTTTGTTACTAATAAATGTGAAATAGCAGGTGTAAGTGTAATTATTCAAACTTGAGGGGAGCTTCCTGTAATTATAATAAACTTCAAGGGAGGTATATGAAATTATCCCTTAATAAAATGGGCATTACCAATAATACTTGATTTCTTTCCCAATGATCATAACTTTCTATCATACTTCTAAGTTCTAATAGATTTTTGTGCAAATTCGTACTGCTCTATTGTTCCCATTTCTCCATGTAATAAAAACATTCATAAAGATAAGTAAAATACTGTTTAAAGAAAATTCAGATAAGAAGTTAATAACTGTTAGATGAGACTAAAAAGAGAAAGGTAAGCATCGCACATTACAAGTAAAATGGAAAGACATGACACAATTAACAAAAACTCGAAAACCGCTTACTAGCAGCAACATCAATCACAAAAACTATATGCGCATTTGTTGTCTGGATGCAGATGGAAGTTGAGAAAGATATGCATAAGACAAATATCTTCCCCTCCGAAAAGAGTTTTTCAGTATTATGCACACAATTACCTGAGAGAATTCTTGATTGGATATTGCCTCAATTGATGTAGTCTCTTTCTTGTTCAAGTTTAGTACTTCTAGCATGATATCTGTTGTCTTATCACCAAGTTTATAAGGTACAGAAGCTTTGCTGGTACCTGTATTTAAGACAGTTTTGGCCAATTTGGAATATATCCAACTAAATAGCACCACATAGTTCAAATGAGTTGTGAAGAAAAGTAAGGTGTGTACCTACAACTCGTACAAGCCTGTATATATCTTGCTTCGGGTCATTACAAGATATTCTTATCCGAACAATTGAGCCAACCACCATATCATGGAATTTCTCCTTATCACCAAGGAGGTTCTCCATCAAATTTCGCCGCAAGTAAATCAAATTAATGTTGTGAATATCAATTGCAGCGTACTCATCCAGATTGGTCTGAGGAGTTTTCTCTTCACCCTTTTTTCGAGTTTTACGTTTCTTACTTTGGTTTAACAGTCTAAGACTATTGTTCTGATCAGCCCCCATATGGCTTGTAACACTGCCTACAATTCCAGCAGGAATAAAGGCATTCTTCTGATCATCATCTTTTATGAGAAAGTGATATTCCAGAAGTTTTAGCATTTCAATGTGGCCAACACGTGGTTTCCCAAATAGATTTTTGAGCCTTAAATCACAAATAATTTGACTTTTCCGACGAGGATCCCGGAGATTGTTTCTCTTTATATAGTCCAGCAAAAGAGCTTGGACATCAAACTGAGACAACATGGACGTATCACCATTCTTCACATGTGCAACCAACTCCAAAAGCTCTTTAGATGCCCATTCCATGCATCCAGCCAAATTTGGACCATTGTCACTGTTTATCTTTTCTGTATTCACAGAGTCGTGGTTTAGTAATTCAGATTGTTCTTTGGGAATATTCAACTCCAAAAGTTCAGAGGACTTGGCAGATATAGACATCATTCCACCATTTGGCAAACTATTTCTACCAGGTGAAAGACTGTTTAGAGTCCATCATAACCACCCCCCTCCAGGGATTCTTCGCCTGTATGAGCTCATTTATTGTCAAGGATAAATTGCCTTTCAAGTAAAGCCAGTATACCTTGAAAAGATACTCCCAACTAGTTTTATCATCAAAATCTACTTGTACCTGCACATCACATAGAATATAAAAAAGGCAGCACAAAACCATATCTGAGCCAATGTCTCTAGACGTAAAATAATAAAATTGCACAAGCATGCAGGCCTCATCTACTAGGCACATTCCATAAGCTTCATCTGCCTTCAGCAATGCTTAAAAAAATAATACTCATGATATGAGACCAACAGGTCAAAAGCTCGTATACATTTCACTTGCTTATATTTATCTCATATTCTCATTTCCCGTGCAGACTCCATATCTCATATCCTTAAACAAACCAAGCCTTATTTTCACTAAGTGGGGTCGGCTGAATGAATCCTTCTCATATCTCATATCCTTACTGGAAAGAAATGGAACTGGTATGCCCATATTCTAATAGTTAACAGGTATAACAACTTTGCCCAAAATTTAAAAAAAAATAATAATCCATGTCCAGGCACTATTTTAAAATTCAATATTGCCTATATGTTTTTGCAAACGCAAAGGCCAATTATTTTATTCATCGAACTAAACAACCTCTTATCCAGCTAATTTATGCAATGAAGATTATTTGCTGAAAAGAAAAATAAGCAGCAAACTAACTAATCTGCTGAAAAGAAGATAAGAAGGTTGTGCACAAGCAGGCGCACACACCATACACGCATGTAGAGACTGACTGATGACAAACAGATAGAAAGAAACAACTACCAATAATCACGTAGATAGAACCAGAGAACAATCTAGAGATTAAGGAGTCTAATTGCAGTGACGAATATCAAATGTCTTGTGAGTTCTCACCCGTGATATTCTTCTAGCTAAACAGAAAAGTTCGAGGAAAAAGAATAGCTCATACCACTTCACTATTTCCAGCATCTTTGTTTTCAATCTGTGAGCATAATGGTTTTCATGCATGTTGTGCAAAAGCCTTTATTTCCTCTAACGCAGACATACTCCGCATCCTTAGTGCATCCCTTGCACAATGAGTAGGTACAAGTGTAGCACATATAATGAGCAGCCTTCTGACAAACACTACATATATGCCAACCTGAAAGAAATACGGTCATTAGGATCCTGAATGGTGCATGTTTTCAGGAAAGGATAGTAAATTGTGCTTATTTTCCTGCAGAAACTAATCTGAAGTTGCTGAAAACCAAATATTCATTTTCAATGATGTGTTACAAACCCAAGTTGTCATGCAAACAAATAGATCACAGAATGCTCCAAAGTCCAAATTTTACTTTAACTCAAAAGTGAAAATGCAAATGTAAACTTTTTCACCTTTATATAGTTGCCAATGTAGAGAACTATCTTTTAAGCAATTAATGACTCGTAACAGCAATTGCAAGACAACTAAAGCTAAAGAATCCAATTAGGTTTGAGTAAGTAGGTGTGATTCATATCTGATATTATTTAATTTCTAAGTGCAATTTTCAGGTTATTGAAGCATTATATGGCTTTCCTACAGCGGATCACTCAACACCCTTCGCCAACCAAACAAAGCAAGACGAAGAAGTCCACTCAAACAGTTTTCACTATTCCAATTCAATTTATTTACAAACAGGACCTTAGTACTACCATGTTAGGAAGACTTTGCATGCAACGAGTCCCAACAGTAATCGAAATGAAAAAAATAAGTCCATACCATTCATACTAATGAAAAGAAACACAGCATACAAGGAACAATTTTTAATAATACAAACATAATATAAATGAATGGGCATGCAACGAAATATAAAAGCATGGCCATGCAACAAAATAACTGGATGCTTTTGTTTCCATGACCAGTCAAACACAGCAAGATAGCTGCTTCAGCAGAAAAGTAGGCATCTTATAACAAGTATACAGCAGCAAGCCTGGCTCAACCATAATTACTATACTTATGATCAATGCCATCATCATGTGTTCAGAATAGCTCACTTAAGCTTTCCACTCACAGTGAGAAGAACTTCTTTGAGAGAGAATTACCATTTAAAATAATGTGAACCAATGGAGTCTCAACACAATTAAGAAAACAACAACTTTACAAGATACTAGTGATATTAAACTAAATATTCAAAGTAAATTTTAAACATTTATAGTACAACCATTATATAAAGATTTACCTTTTCCAAATGCACAACAAAACTTGACATTTTTAGACTGTTTAATTTAGTAATTGTTCTCATAATTTACCATCTATGAACCATGTCATGCGATAAAAAGCCCGATGACCAGATAAAACTTTCCTCTAAAAATATACAATCTTTGATATCACACAAAGACCCAAATGACATGCCATGCAGAAGTTAGCTCATAACACACTAAAATGTTAAAGCAGGAAACGAAACCACAAAATGCAACAGAAAGAATGAAAATCAACCCAAACAACATTTAAATAAAGCAAAATAACAACATACCGCAGTTCCATTTCGCCTTAGATCGGAAAAATGCCTCGTCACGCTTAATACAAGCTGGATGGTATGCCTTTGGACACCCCCTGAATATTAACAACAGCAAATAAACAAACCTAAAAACCAATTCTTGATAACTAAATTTAAACGAACTTAAACTGCATTTAAAATCATAAGCACTTCAAAAAGGGAAATAAAACCCCAAAAATAAACTTGATGCTTAACAAAAAAAAACATGTTGATCAAAGAAATTAATCACTCACTTGTGATCACATAGCACGAGAGAACCACCATCAAAGCAAATAAAACAGACGTCCTCCTCCTCCTTATTCCTCTTCGGCGGCGGGGGTTTAAGCGCCGGCGCCTGGCCCTTGGGCGGCCTTCCACGTTTCCGTTTCTCGATCACTTGCCCTACCGCCCCATACACCGGTTGGGGTTCCCCAACTTTAACCTGCACGGAAACATCTCCGGCGACTTCCGAGGGAACTCCACCATCCATTCGACGAATCAATAGGACCGCACTGGTCAAAGGTTTGACTATGAGCTGTCGATTCTACACGCGCTGTATGTAGGCCAGAGGAGGACGAACAATCTCCACCGTCCATCTAGAGAAGGAGGAAAAAAAAATGAAAAATTGAGCTCGAAATCGAGCTTTATTGAAACCCTAGAATTGAGAATTGCGTGGTGGTTTAAGTTTCGATGATCGATAATTGGGAAAAGATGTAATCATTGACCTAACTACGTCGTTTTTCAGATGGAACTAGAGAGAGAAAAAAAATTAGACAGTGGGTTTGATAAGATTGGCTGGGTTAGGCATCTTGTGTGTATAAGAAAGTGGGGTGGGCCTGCATAAATGGGGTTTTAAGTTGGCTTTTGTTTAACCTTTGTGTGAGAAGACAGAGTGTTGAAGTGATGACTATGATGTGAGAGTGTTTTATTACAAAACAAATGGCGCGTCAAACGCGGCAGATACCTGTCAAAATTCTCTCTCACACAATTCACAATTTGTAGGCACGTGAACTAAGGTTCGGAACGTTGAATTGTTGTTAGTTACCGTCTAAGTTTTTTAAATAACGACAAAATAGTGATTGTTAAAAAAGTTTTAAAAAATTTTAAAACTTTTAAGAGACTAGTAATACACACTAATACGAGGTATTAAATTGTATACAAATTTTTAACAGTAAGTATTGTGTATTTTAATAGTAGGAGTATAAATAAATTATCAAGAAATTATTAAAAATAAATAAATAAAATGATTTATGAGTTTAACGAGACATTTTGTGATCACGTGAATTGTAATGATATCACACGATACTTACTACAATTATATATATTTAAGTGACACGAGATTTGTAACTAAGAATCATAGACAACATATGTCCATCTAAAAATTTTTCTCAACAAATTACTTTTGCTGAGACTAAAACTTTGAACCTCATTCTATTGAAGTATGACTCGAGCAAACTTTTAAGGTTAGATTTTTATTTTATTGGCTGTATTTTAGTTGGGGAAGTGGGGAAATATAGCTCTCGTTCTAGTGTACTACTAAAGAGATGCCTGCTCAAAGTGTTAATGTTTCCTTTTAGGAGTTCTAATTCAAAGTCCAAAGTTACACTTTTGAGTCTGCAGTCTCCGTGCATAAGTCCGTGGCTCTTTAACTAGTTAAGGGAAAGAAGTGGAAGAAGTCGAGATTCTTCCCGGATGACTAAGTATAAAATTAGATAGACTTAGTCCGAAGGTAATAACTAGTGGTTATATCATGTGGAAAACATTTTGACATTTATATGGCTTTATGTAGCACAATGATGATAATGGAATTCAGATTCAATTTGTTTTGTACATGGGAAATCACTCCCGGAAAAATTCTACAATTTATTTAAGAAATCATCCCATTAACGACTTGTACGTTTTAATATCATTTGCATTAAAATTTTATAACGCACAACCATTTAAAATTAAACGAATAATTCACTTAAAACTATTGTAGGAATTCCTCGTAATCTTACATCTTATTACGAAATTATATTTCTTTAGTTGATTACCTGTCTCTTAACATATCTAAATGATTTATAAATTGTTTTAATTTTATAAACACAATATGTTATAAAATTAAGAAAGTATTAAATTATATTTATTTTAATTTTTACTCTTAGTGTCGTATTAATGAAAAAAAATTATATAATTATTCTAATAATATAAAATTTAATATTTTATTAATTTTGAATAATTTTTATATAAAATCTAATTTAATTTAATAATTTTTTTAATTTGTACACACTAACCAAAGGCGATAAGAGATTTTTAAATTGGGGAAGCATATAGTTACATGTTTATATGTTAGTTACTTAGAAACTTAAAACTCCCAAAAGAAATCCGAGTACAGGATATTATGATGATTCTTAAATGACTAGTAAATCATTCTTTTGGCCTTTGGGCAATTCTATCCGAGCACCGATCGTTTGATTTTAAATTCTACAGACGTCCAACACGTTGCAAGTTATCTACATCTTAAATAAAGTTGCTTTTCAAATAGTAATGAATTTATGAAGATAAACACAATTCCGTTGGTTGTCAATGATTTCAAAGTTTCTTTTTTAACAGCAATCTGCCATGCAAAATTGATCTATTTGATGATGTCAAAATAATACACCTAATAATAATATTACATATAGTTTCAAACTCGGGTCCACTAAAGATATTTTAATAATTATATCCATGTGGCTCAAATAGGCCCGAATAGGTTCGATATTATATATTCGACCTACGGATCGATCCGATTTATTAGTTTCAGATATAAATAATTTGTTATTATGGAAGTACTATAAATGATTTAGAGTATCTTTTGATCGAAAGCTCTGAATAATCATTGAATTTTACTTTCTGATCTAAATACTAACCTATCTCGGAAAACAAAGTCTCGCCCTTTTTATTTCAGATGGACGTGGGTACTACGCGTGGTTCCAACTTTTATTTTGGACGATACTACACACGAGTTAATTCTAACTCAAAATTTTTGTATCAACAGTATTAAATTTTGTTCTGTATTTTCTCTCTTTATTTTTTTCTTTTGTTGTTGTCGTTGAACGACAAACAGTTTGATATACAATTCATGGTCATTTCTATTAATGTGATTTTGAGTTCATCATGTTGAAAGATTCATGTTCTAAGGAAAATTATTTAAATTTTTTTATTTGTTTTGTTGAAAGAACGGCTTATGTTAGTATAATTTAAACTGATCTGTCAATGCCACTATGCAAGCATAGTTTCAAGTGCTTTTAACTCAATTTATTTTAAAAATAATAGAAGTCAACTTAAATTTAATTCAAGAAAACTCACACTTACGAATCTCATACTCATCAAATTAAATGACTTTTAAATTAAAGTTGGGTAAACATAATCTCACAACATTTATCTCAAAATTAAAATAAAAAAATCCACATATTGTCTATAACATATAACTCTATTTCTTCCAACACATCTATATTACATATTAGACACTATATATAACAAAAGAGAAGCAGTAGCATCACGATTTTTAAAGTCACAAACACTAATATTAATTGTGTTACGAGAGAGTTTTACTGTATAATTTTAACGGAGGAGTGTCTATAAATTAAGAGATGGGATCAACCTAAAATATAGAAATGAGAGATAAGCATTGATAAGTATTTATAAGATTACAGACTATGAGTTTCTTATTTTTTATACACATAACATTTGTCACTTTTGATCGAGTCTTTTGTGTTGTGTTGTGTTGTGAGTTTAGTATGATCTAAATTTAGCTCACAATAAAATCGATCTAATTGATAAGTCTAACTCAATTCACTATATATGAATCGAGCAGATTGAGCTCGGGCCAACTTGACCCAATCTATATTCATATTATTCATTGCTCGGAAGGCTAATATCTTAAATTGCGAAGAAAAATTAAAAAAAAATAGTTTCTTAAACTATAAATTTTTTTTTTTTTTTTTTTTGGCGTTCTTGAAAGATTTAATGTTGCATTTAAAAAAAGCAACCTAAAGGTCGCTTTCACTAAAAGTGACATTAAGTTGGTTTTTCCAAATGTAACCTATTGTCAAATATTGTTAAAAAAAACAAACTGCACATTATTTTAGTTATGAGGTTGATTTTCTTTTGTTTATTTAAGCTGTTTTAGGGGGTTTTTTTTTTTTTTTTTAATAGTTTGGAATTTAGTATTTAGTCTTATAGAAAAAATCTAAATTGTTAAAATATTATAAACTAAAGCAAGTAGAGAAAAATATGGGAACATTTTAAAATTAAGAAAGTACATAAAATTTTTAAAAGTAGACAAATTATTTTAAAATATTTCAAATTTGAATTTTTAACTGTAGTGGTAGAACATCAAAATTAAATATATAAAAAATTGAAATTTAAAACTAAGAGTATTTCAATCAATTAAGTAGATTTTTTTAATGGTGTTAAAGTTTTTAAATTATAATACATCTAGATTTTCTTCTACAAATCTTTCTGTTCTAATTTTATATTGGGATTGGTTGGAGTCAAGTTAATCATATGGTTAAAGGTATGTTTTAATAATAGTAATTTATTAATTTATTTTTATTATTTAATATGTGATTTATAATATTCAAATGTTTAATTTAAATTATGTATATTTCATATTGTGTATTATGTAGCTAATATTTATATATTTCATGTTTCTTTTTTATATTAAAGTAGTGATAACTTATTTTTATATTGTACTTTAATATCCACATATCTATTCGAGTTTAATTAATTTTTTATGTTAAAAAAGTGTTAACTTATGTTTTTGTTAGTTTTTATCTCTAATAGAATGCGTGTTAAGCTTAGATGGATTTAATATGCATATAAGTTTAACTTTTTTAATCTATGTATTAAAATTTTAAATTTTATGTTGGTTTGGATAATTAAAATATTGAGGGCAGTTATGACATTTTACTATTCCTTTTAGATGAAAATTTTAAATTCATTAATTTTGGTGGGTAATTTGTGGATAAAATAAAGGGATTAATAACACTTTGCTCCTCTGAACTGGATAAGTAATTACACTTTGCCTCCTATACAAAAATAATACACATTATACCTCCAATGAGAATATTCATCATTTGCAAAAACTTTAATATGTTAACATTAAAGGGATTTGAAGTCATTTAATTGTAAAAAATCCAAATCTCTTAATAATTTATCCAAACAAGTTACATTGATTTAGATATGATTTTGAAATTTACCATCTAGATTGAGAGTGTGATTTTAATGGTTAAAAAAGAAAATTTGAAATTCACCCAAATTCATGCATTTCAAATCCACTTAATTTAAATATATTCATTTCAAATACTTCATTCATTTCAAATCAACACATCCAAACACAAACCTAACATCATTAAAAAAAATCTACTTAACTGACTAAAATACCCTTAATGTTATATTTCAATTTTTTATGTATTGAGTTTTAATGTTCTACCACTACAGTTATTCATTCAAATTTGAAAATTTTAATCTACTTAAATGCATAGATAAGCTGCTTTTAAATATTTCAATCTAGAAATTTTAAAATGTCCATCAGATTTTTATAAGGGCTTAATTTTATAATATTTTAATTTATTTTCATTTTCTTCTATAATTCTAAACTCTAAATCATAAAAAAATCCCTAAAACAATTAAAACAAACAAAACAAAATTAACCTAACAATTAAAATAATGTAATTTTTTTAAATGTCTGACAATTGGTTACATTTAGAGAAAATAACTTAAAAATCGCTTTTGTTTGCTTTCTCTAAATATAACCTTCTTATTTTCAGAATAAAACAAAGAAAAAAACAAAATCTTCATAATTTAAAATTTTATTTTATTTTCT
This sequence comes from Cinchona pubescens, assembly GCA_025175665.1. NCBI lineage: Eukaryota > Viridiplantae > Streptophyta > Magnoliopsida > Gentianales > Rubiaceae > Cinchona > Cinchona pubescens. The sequence continues at coordinate 39,135 of JANKKI010000525.1, forward strand.
TCGCAGTTTAAGAAATTAGTCTTTCTCTTAAGCCTTCATCTTTGATACCAAAAAGATGGTTAATGCGGATGTTAATAAAGTACTTACTACTCCTGCTAATTATGGAAAGAGACGACATTTCGTTCAATTAAAGAACTCCGCCATGTCCACCCACGGAACTGATGTGGGGCCGTTAAATAGAAATGAGCTTTGCACAAAATTCAACCAAACTTTTGAGCATCGGATTGGGACTTTTGTTGTTGCAACATTAAAATAATCATGCACACATGTATGCGTACCGCACTTGAGCTTCTTCTGGTCTGGATTCAGCCGATGAAATAGTTGAGTGTTTTTTTTTTTTTTTGAACATAAAAAATTTATTTAAACTACACACGTGACATTGCAAAAGCACACTTTTTTTTTTTTTTTAATAATTATCTATGGGGATTATAATGGTTTTTCTCATTTAAAACAACCTTAATCCGATCCAATTTGGAATTGCAATATCCAAGTATATAAACAAATTAACATAAGGAAAAAAGGTTAGTTATTCCATAAATAAGTTAGTAAAATTTTATGTCTTGCAACGGAATTATTTTTTGTTAAACATAACATCCTGTATTTTAAAACTTGTAACGTAAGAGACTTATTAAGTTTTTTGGGAATGTTCATTTTAATCCTTAAAACTTCTAAGAAGTTGTTATGTATTTAGTTTTTAAGGTACTCACTGCTAATTAGTTTCCAATGGTCACACGTAAATATAACTTTTGCTTGTTATTACCAGAAAAAATATAGTTGCTCAAATATGTTTTGAAACCAACGAGGCATTGAATAGGTCATTCGTCTAAATTGAAGTAATATTCTCTACAAATTTTAAAGGGTAAATGACGAGATCATTACACCATTTCCATCACGAAGCTTCGTTCACTCACTTGTTTACACATTACAGTCTAAACTCTAAAATAACCTACCAATATAAATGTTTTTAAAGAGTACATTTCATGTCATTCTGTCAATTGCGAGCTCTAATTCATATCAAAACAGAGCCATCACTTGCCATTGCAATGAGATTTTCTATCGTGTCCAAATCAGTGTTAATTAACACTTTTTCCTCCCCTATTTCTGTATTAGTATTCACGTATTGAAACACAATACATTCGCTTATCAATATGATTATAGTAACGTTTTTAATATTCTATCATTAAAAAATAATTAAATATACTTAAAATTTTTAATACATTTTAAATTATAACACAATTAAAATTATAATATAACTCAAATTCCATTACAACTAAATAATAGACTTATTTGTATATAATATAGATACTACGAATTATAAGATAAATTAACTATGTTTTCGTACCTATACCGCTTATCACTGCAAATCGCATATTATGTAACACTGATTCTAATTAATGAAATGTGTGAAGTTTAGTATGGACAAATTGAGATTTCATCATTTTAATGTCATTTTTGAAGATTTAATTGCCATATAGATCGTATATTTATTTGCTTGTCTTATCTCTCTCACTTTCTTTTTTTTAAAAATAAACAGAAATGTCAAAGCAGGTAACATATGTACAATCCTAGTATATTTGATATATTAAAATATATTCTCACACATTTCGAGACTGATAATTCATTTATATTTAATTTTAACTCAAAATTTAAATAAATGTAATATAAAAGATAGAACAAACTAAACAAGTTACAAAATTGTTTCAATATCCGTTTATCATACAGTAACAAAATCTCTTAATTTATAAATGAAAAATACATACTCTCTTATTCGATATTTAGTTTCATATATGTAAATTTTGTAGTTAAAATTAAATTTTATAAAATTTTATTTATATCAATTTATATTATAAATTTTATAATATTAAATTTATATTACAAAATATACAAATAAAATCAAGGATCGAGTTTACATACATCTTCTCCTTTATAAATAATCTGATAGTATCTGTCACTACAAAAATAATTTTCCCAAGACATGTGGATGCCTAAAACCAACCCCGCACAAAATTACAGCTTACACTATAAAAAGCCTACATTTCTTGCGCAGGTGAACAAATTACAAATGCCGCCGATTCTCTGATCTCGTTCAGAAGCCAGCCGGTGAAAGGGGCCTCGGGGTTAAAGTAATCCTTAATCCCCCGAGTCCCCTTTCTCTCTCTCTTCTGAACGAGAGTTCTGCCGGCGAAAGCAACGGGACCCGAAAATCCAATCGGAAAAATTCCCAAAATCAGCAAATCCTATTTGTTTATATAAATTATTATTAATTCTAAAAATGTTAAGAGACCCAGACGCAGATATTAGTGCGAGAGGCAAAGCCATGGGCGCAATTGTTCTTGATCTCCGTATAAGAACAGATAATCGGCCCTTTCTCCCTCGGAAATTAGAAAATTTCTCTATTCTTTCACTGTCTATTATACACAACTAATTTTTATAAGAGACAGATGTAAGGCTTCTGTTCAATTTGAGCAAAGGCATATAATGTTTTAGGGATGCCGATATGCGATCATGCTCAAATTGAACAGCAGAATAACATTTATGATTATGTTCATGTCAAATACTACGACGAGGTTTTGCCCTAATTTTATTCTGATCCTTTTTGTTTGATGTTTACTCAATTACTCGTATGCGGCTGAGTATTTTGATAATTTGCTTTGCATTTTAGCTACTATGTCTATCTTGTCAAAATATGTAGAGGAATAAGTGTGAAAATGGGTTCTTTTTAGTAGTATTGTAGTATACATATGTTAGCTGTGTCGTAATTGAGGGTGTAGTTCCAATGTTGTAGGAGTTAAAATGTTCATAAACAATTATATAACAAATTTTTAGTTGGAGGAGAATCCTTCCTCTGCAATGTCTAAAGTTGTTGGTGTTCACTTGGGACATGGTATTGGAAGTATTTGCTTGGTTAGATAGTTATGTACTTCAGAATGTTAATCGAATTCCATGTGTCATTTTGGCTGATAGTTGTTTCTATCGGCTATCTTGTCGCTTTTACGTCCTCTTTTTTCCAAATTAATGAATTTTAATGCGGTTATACTGTTTTACGTGGTGGCACGTACTCGTGAAAAAGTCTAAAGTTGTCCGCCATTCAATTATGATCTGAGCTGCACTATTTTCTTGTTGTCGGCTGGTTTAGACTACTAGTATCAAGATTCTTACATCGTATGTGGTCATGATTCGCTGAAGCTATCTAGTGGTGGATCCTGTAAATAGTTATTTATCGTTGTCTTAGGAAGAATTTCGGTCTTGTAAAACTATTTACCATGACTGTTGACCATTCTTTGTGCATTTGTCATATCTGTACCTTGGAGTAGTTTTTAATTTTTTCAATTTTTGAATTCATGCTTGTTTGAATTGGTTCTAGATCCTGTTGACTCTTGCCTTTTAGCAAATGTAATTTGATAGATTTTATTTTCTGTATCTTTTTATGATTTGCTACAGGAGCCTCTGAAACTTGATATTGTGATAAGCTTCCCAGATCATGGATTTCATCTCAGGTTTGATCCATGGTCACAGGTATTATGTTTTGTCCTTCTGAAAATCAATTAATCGTGGAACTATTATTGGTTGGGCCATGTGCATCACACCATTATTGGAAATGACTCAAAATAACAACGTATATAATTTTTCTCAATGAAATTACATGGAATTAGGTTACAAGGAATCAATTGTACTGTTGGTATCTTACACTCTTTTCCCTTTAGCTTTGGTGGCTTAGACCTTGTTATTCTGCAGTTCTGCAGTTTATCTTGGAAAAGATGTCTAGATATCTGTTTTAGATGCTTTTGTGTTGTTCAGAGATAAAAATAAAGTAATATCTCATAATAGCTCGGTATATTATTTGGATTATGTGTCAAACTGTTCCTAAGTAAGTGGGTTTTCAATAATACGTAAAGGACAAAGGTGAAAGTACGGACTTTTTAAGTTTATGATTTTTGTTTCTTTGTAACCCCAAATCAATTCCAAGTTTGGTGCAATGATAGGGTTTCTCCAGAAATCCGCAGAAATTCTTCTCAATGTCTTATAGGTGGATGGCTGCAATTATGTATAATTTAATGTCTTCACGAATAGTAAAGAGTATGACATTCATTTGGGGTTTTAAAAGTGTTATGATATTACTCATAGAATTTCATAATTTCTTTTAATTAAATAAATCACTGTATACATCAAGAATCCCTTTTACTGTATGGGTGTAATTATATATGGGATGTTAAATTGAGCCTGGTCCATTTGTAACCTAATTGTTCCACTTTTGAATTTTGTGCATCGAATATTAATGTATTATCTCTAGTTTTATGGTAGTTGACATGTAAATGTAATCTGTATCAGAGACTACGCCTCATTGAGATTTTTGATGTCAAACGGCTTCAAATGCGGTATGCCACTTCATTGATTGGGTCAGTATTCTAATCCCATTCTCACCCCATCCCAACCCCCCACATCTCCCCAAAAACCCTCTTTGAGAGATGCTATAAAAACAGCTTCTGATGCGCATCTTTCTTTCAGTGGACCATCTACTCTAGCTACTTTTGTAGCTGTCTATGATCTATTTGGGCCTACATTTCCTGGAATTTATGACAAAGGAAGAGGCATATATGCTCTATTTTACCCTGTATGTCTGGCTTTTTCTTGCCTTTTTCTCTTTTGTCCTCTCCCACAAGTTTGTCTCTTCGACTTTTACTTGAAACTTCTTCTGTGGGTGATACTTGATAGCACTTCTTCAGGGCTTATCTTTTGCTTTTCCTGTTCCGTCACAATATACAGAGTGCTGTCACGAGGGAGAAGGTATTTTATTCCAACTTTTTGTTTGAAGATGGATCTCCATATACATCAATATATAAGTGCTTATTAGATATCTATGCTCTTCATTGCGAAAGCGGAACTGCCATTAGAGTTTCCAGATGGCACAACTCCTGTGACATGCCGTGTCTCAATATATGATAGTTCTACAGACAGTAAGGTTGGTGTAGGATCCTTGATGGACAAGGCTTGTGCTCCTCCATTAGCTGCTGGCAGCCTTTACATGGAAGAAGTTCATGTTAAGGTTTGTACTTCCTTAACTGTGACCAGCTTGTGCTTCTCTATTGTTCGTTTTATTCACACATGGTTGGATGTATTTTTTCTTATTTAACTGTTATCATTTATTGTTATAAGAAATCAAAGTCCAGCTCCAATTTTACGGACTTTTTAAGAGAAATTCCCTTTTCTTTCCCATTTAATAGGATATCAAGTATGGATTTTCTTCCTTGATTTGCCTTGAAATTGAGCCTTAAGATAGTTGGTCTCTTATACCATGGGATAAATTTAACACCATCATAACATACTTCACAAACTGATATGTATCATAAATTGCATGAAGAACACAGGCATGCTGTCAGGAGGCAGTACTTAACACTTGGGTGTGGCATGACAAGTATTGAGATATTATAGTTGCTTAATTAGTCTTTCAAATGTTTCAACATTGAAATTATGAGGAACATGCTAAGTTATATTCTTATTCCAACGCTGAAGTCATATAACTTTGTGAAATATTTTTCATTAGTATAAGGTAATATTTTAGAATACTGATTGTTATAGGATTCATGTACACTTGAACTTGAGCCTTTTTTTTGCGTCCAGCTAGGGGAAGAATTATGGTTCACTGTTGGAGGGCAGCATATCCCTTTTGGTGCTTCACCACAGGTAACATTGATGTATATATTTTTCCTTAATCAGGGTATGATTGACAGTGCTTTGTTTCCCTGTTATAATTCATTTGTCATCTAAAAGTTGAATCTTTCTTCCCCCTGTGAATTTCTTTAATCAGGGTATAAGAGACAGTGCTACAATACTACTAAAAAGGGTTTAATCTTCCTATTTGCTCCTCTAATTTTTCATGTGTAAATGCAGGATGTCTGGACTGAATTCGGCCGACCATGTGGAATTCATCAGAAGCAGGTATGATCAAATGGTACTGTTACTTGCTATAGATTGTTGTTGTTTACTGTTGGGTTTGACATTGATTTTATCCAATGTACAGGTAGACCAAATGGTGATTCACTCTGCTTCAGATCCTCGGCCGCGAACGACTCTCTGTGTGGATTACTTCTACAATTACTTCACTCGAGGCTTCGACATATTGTTTGATGGGCAGGTAGTTTTTTGTTTTTGTTGGGTTTTTCTTTGCTTGTTAATTGTTGTGAGATGCATTAAATTACCTTCCATTTGCTGATTTTGCAGACCCATAAGATTAAGAAGTTTGTCTTGCATACCAACTACCCTGGGCATGCAGATTTCAATTCCTACATGAATAGTGCAATTTTGTTATATATGGTTCTGATACACAGTAATTGCCAGTATAGATTTTGTTCATTTTGCCAATTCAATATCTTGAATTTTTTTTTATGGTCCATAAATCAAACTTCGTGCAGTTGGTGGGTCTTTTCACCAGGATGACAACACCACCAAACGAACCATCACTCCAAGCACAAAATGGGAGCAAGTTAAGGTTAATGACTTTCGAGTTCATATTCTCTGTTTGGCCTTGCTGATTGGCATTTGGAATCACTTTGTGTGTAGCATGGCCATAGGCCCTTATCCATAGATGTCTTCTAAAATTAAATATTGCTTATATGGGGAATGTACTTGCTCTTTCTTATGGTGATGTTTTTTACTGTTTTGACTTGGAAAATTCCTGATGTGTAAGGTAGCTGTTATTTTTTGTGGAATTTGACATGTGTACATCTCCAGCTGTGATTTCCCATTTTACTAGTTTCCATTTATGGCTAATGCTTTGATATCATGTGAGATATTTCTAACATTTATGTTGCAGGAGATTCTGGGCGACTGTGGCCGAGCGGCTATCCAAACTCAAGGCTCCACAAGCAACCCTTTTGGATCTACTTTTGTGTATGGCTATCAGAATGTTGCCTTTGAGGTGAATATTTCTGGCTGATTTGTATGATTTTCCATATATGAAGTCTTTGCCACAAGGCCTTAGTTCCTCTGCTCATTTTCTCCAGCAATGTTGGCTTACTATACTTTTGCTGATGTTTGCAGGTCATGAAGAATGGTTATATTGCAACTGTGACTCTCTTTCAATCATGATGACATAAAGGTGTGCGACTTTTGTGCATTTTTTATAAAGCTGTTCTAAATATACTGATCTTCCTGTTTCCTACCTTTGACCTAAGTTTATTGATGATAGGGTTTCTTTGTGGATATTCTTTAAATATTTGCTAGCATATTATACGTGTTTAATTGAAATATCCTGCTTCAAATGCATGCCTGATTCATGTATTTAGAAGCAAAGAAACAGCTGTACGTCTACATGGGAATTGTCTCCCTTTGATAATCTAATTCAGATTAAGGGTGTCTGTGGCGGTAAATCATGCAAGTTGTCATCACTTACATGCATGAAGGTATCTGCAGTGATAAATATCAAGATACCATAAATTACTTTCATACTCTGAGTTCCATTGTAAATGTGTGTGGGTGGTGGTATGTTTGTGCACTTTAGTTGGATTTTTTTTCCTTCTCTGTAAAATGCCCCTTTTAATTATACTATTCTGGGTGTCTTTCCTGAATTTTGATTTCATATGAGGTGATCTTGTGATGCAGGGTGCAAATTTGTTATGTATAGTCCATTGGCACTGAAGAGTGAAAAGTGAATCTGCTCTTTATATGTTATGTTGATGTACATATTTATGTCTCAAATTGTAAAGTTTATTTGTGACATTATGTAAATCCCGGAGTTCTGTATCATGAATATCTACAAATGTATATATACTCAGAATGCCATTATGCTTTGCATAGTTACTCAGGTTTGCTTGATTAATGTTAATGTTAATTACTCCAGTAGGATTTTGATGGGGGCCTTGTTCAATTGGCGACTGACCTATTCTTGTTCACAACCTCATGACCTACTCGTGAATGGGAACTTTCTTTGTTGATATGTATCCATTCTTCCCCATGATTTATTCTCTACTATTGGTGATCTTTGACGTAAATGAGCTATAGTTGCCTGGTAATGTTACTATGTGCCAGGAGAAGATAGGAGTATTGGCTGCAGAGATTTAGATGTCCAGTTAGAAAGGCCGAGATACAAACGATCATTATGAAGAAAAGAAAACCTAACCCCTAGAAATCATCACAAGTTCGAGCCATTCATGAAGCTCAAGGAAATAAATGGCTTAGCTTCCTGTTAACTCTCTGGACCATGAGACCCTTCCTCCGAAAGTTGCCCGTGGTCCTGAACACTTGAACTGTCCATAAAATACGGTCCAGCAAAAAATAATTCATTCTCTTGGATTGGTTGATAGTTCTTATGGCCAAAAAAGAAAGGCAGTTATAACCATAATTTCAGTCTTGAATATCGAAGGAGAAGAGGGTTGGCTTGGAATTTCCCCTTTTTTTTTTTTATCCCCATCATACCGTCCTCTAGGGGTGATGATCTTGTCCATGAAGTATAAGCAAAGACTACTCTAGAAAAAGAGCCCAAGCTTCTCCCCAAGTAGAGTGCCCCTGATTCTGTAACACAATCTCCCTTTTTTGGGCAGTTAAGGCTCTGTAGTTCTTTGTTTTAGCATGAAGATGACAATTTTCATAGAGCAAGAGCCCATCACCAAATATAAAATCTACAGACCTTGAACATAGCAGTCCCTGAAGTAATGTTTTCCCTTGTGATCATAAAGGTGTCTTGCGCTTCGATGAACTTAACAAAAACCGTAGTGTCGGCTGAAATAAGGCCCTGGTGTTATGACTGGAAGTCTAGAACGCAAGTTCCAAGTCGTGAGAGAATTAGTACGATAAGGGTATAGTGGATGAGCTTAGCGCGCAAGAACTCTAAACTGTCGGGCAAAGTGGAAGTAAAGAAGGGGATTGTCCAGTAATTGTTAGGAAATCTTGAAGCCTCTATCCAAGAGTTGAAGGCAAACTGGTCAGACTTAGAAGATGAATACGAGGACATGTCCCTGTTAGAGGAAAGTGACCTCGAGAAGGGGTTGTCTAAAAAGACATGTCCTCATCTTCTTCTTCTTCTAAGCCTTGACCAGCTTGCCTTCATTTCTTGGACAGAGACTCCAAGATTTCCTAATAATTCCTGGACAATTCCCTTCAAGGTTTTTGCAGTTAAGCTCATCCCCTATGCCCTTCATCTCATCGTACTTACCTTTCACGAGTCACGATTCGGAACTCACGTTTCCAGTCGTCGCACCAGTGCCTTAATCTCTCGTTTTGCACATTCAATTGTTCCACTTCAATGGAAAGTCCTCTCCTACGATATTGCAGAAATCGAATCTCACAGTGGATCGAACTTACAGGACAAGTAAGGATCTTCGTCATTCTCCGTATCAATAGGCCTTGGCCTTACAATGACGCCTACAAAGCAAAACTTATAGTTAGTTCAACCTAATTTATTCGACAAACAATTTTAATAGGCATTTTGTACGTTTGACTTGTGGTTAATTATTTAAAATATCATTTTTATTAAAAATTGACCATTATACCCCCAAGACATTAGTTAAGTGAAATGTCATTTTTTTTTCTTTTATTTATTTTCTCTCTCTTGTTTTTCATTTTATTTTTTGTAATCTTTTTCTCATTGTTAAAAAATTATATTACTTTTAATATTTTTTTAACTATAACATCTAATTTTACATGCGTCTTATGATTTAATTTTTAAATTAAAATATATTATAATAAAATAATGTATATTTTATTGTAATACAAAATTTGCAATGAATTATTAATACTAAAATTAACGAATAAAAATGTACAAAAAATATAGCTTGAAAAACTTAAAGAATTTATTCTAAGTATACATTTAAAAATTGTGCATGTAGAGTCATTCGGTTGACATATTTTGTCAAAATTTATTGTATCTAATTTTACATATGTTTTATGATGAATAAAAAGTAATATAACTTTCTTGTACAATTATAATTATACAAGTGCATAATAAAATATGGTAAAAATTAAATCGTAAGACACATGTAAAATTAGATGTTATAGTCAAAAAAAATATTAAAAGTAATATAATTTTTTAACAATGAGAAAGAGGATTAGAAAAAATAAAATGAAAAATAAGAGAGAGAAAATAAATAAAGGAAAAAAGAAAATGACATTTCACTTAACTAATGTATTGGGGGTATAACGGTCAATTTTCAACAAAAATGATATTTTAGATAGTTGACCATATGTGAAGGGTGCAAAATGCTTATTAAAATTGTTTAGAGGGTATTTTGCAACTAAAGTAATAGTTGGAGGGAGCATTTTGCTTTTAACCCTTTATTCGAGGTTCACAACTTATTTTCTGAATTCTATGTAACATTTTAATGCTTATGGGTTACTTTAAATGCTTTAGATTCTCTAAACTTAAATTGTCAAATATACATATATGTATATTTCACAAATACCTAAACCAAATATTTTGTGGAAGCCTTTTCATAACTCGAATGGGGATACAAATTAGTTTGACAAGAGTCCATCCAAAACTTAACTTGACAAAAAATTCAAAATTCGGAGGTCATAAAATTTATTATCTAACATGTTCAGAAATAATGCAAAACTATAATTTTTACTGACTATTCATAATTATTTTAAGAGGATTGTTCATTATTATTACATAACGGAAAATAATTCAACCAAAAATACATATTCGAAACAAGCACACAAGGTTATAAAATAATAATGCCACCTATTGTCAAAACAAAGTCAAGTATCCATGCATGGTCTATTTTCATAATAAAATATTAATATTTTTATCAAAAAATAACGTTTTATGCAAAATAGTTTTGAAAATATAAAGGGATAATGACTACTTACTTCGATGTAGTAAAAGTCCAATTAATTTCCTCTACAGTAGCTGTAAAATTATCACATACGGCTTAAGTTTAATTTAAAAGCTAATCTACTTGTAATCTTGTATACAGACTATAATGTCATACATAATAAATTTATCAGTCAATCACAATATTTCTATTTGTCATAAAAAAAAAAAAAAAAGTACAAATGGAATTATGAAGAATATTCCATAAATAAATTAGATATAAGTACGGGTATAACGGTGAGATAAATATAAATACTATACTTACCCAAAAAAAAAAAAGTTTTTGTTAGAAAAGTTAAACAAAATATAAAAATGTATAAAATTGAGAGAAAAGAGAGAAAAGAAAAATGGAAGATTTTGACAGTCTGTGCTTTTATTTCTCATGTAGTTCATCTATTTATAAGAGTACAATAACCCATAAGTTACGTAATGTAAATAACGTAACTTGTATCTACAGTTATCAGATACTTAGGTATAGATAGATTCTATTCTAACTTATCAAAACTAAAATACATGTGTAGACATCTACAACTAATAGAATTTGTAACACTCTGTCATTTGGATATCTAATGACTAAATCATGTACCTCGTTAAAACCTTATTAGAAAAAAAATCTGGTGGGATAAAAACCTAGTGAAGGAAAAAGAGTACACAAAATTTGTAATACACTTTTGCATGCTGTCTCATTAAAAACCTTGTCTAGAAAACCCATTAGGACAAAACCACGGTCAAGGTAAAAAGAGTACAGCGTGTACTATTACTCTCTCTCATGAAAATATCACTTAATATCCTTGAGACGGTGCAATCCGATATTGTAAACTATCTTCTCAAATAAACTAGATTATCATGAGGGAATCTGTTGGATATCAATATCACCATTCTCCTGAAAATCATGAGTGTAGAAAATTTTTGGAGAAATATGTTTCGTTCTATCTCTTTTGACATAACCTTCCTTTAACTGGGCTATGCGTGCTGCATTATTTTCGTATAATATTGTTGGCAACTTCTCTTCCAACGTTAAACCACACATCTTCTGGACATGTTGAATTAATGACTTTAACCACCAAATATATTCTCTACTTGTCTCATGTATAGCAATTAATTTTGCATGATTTAAAGAAGTAGCAACTAAAATTTATTTTGTTGAACGCTATGATATAGATATAGCTGTATCTCTACACATGAATAAATAACCCGTTTGAGATCGAGCTTTATGTGAGTCAGATAAATATCCGACATCTGCATAGCCAATTATTATAATTTAGATTCACTTGAATAAAGTAAACCCATATCAACAGTCCTTTGGAGGTATCTAAATATATGCTTAACACCATTCCAGTATTTTCGTGTTGGAGAAGAACTAAATCTTAGCAAATATTATATCAGACCGTATATTATTAGCAAAATACATTAAAACTCCTATAGCACTTAGACATGGTATTTTGAGACCAAGAAGTTCTTGTCATTATCCCAATGACGAAAATGATCCTTTCTCACATCAAGCGATCTTACAACTATTGAGATACTCAATGGATGTGTTATATCCATATAAAATTGCTTTAATACTTTGTATTTCTGTATAAGTTGATTGATGAATGAAAATTTCATGTGTTAAGTATTCAAATTGTAGATCTATACAAAATTTTGTTTTATCTAGATCTTTCATCTCAAATTCTTTCTTTAAATAATTCATTGCATTTTGAATCTTTTCAGAAATTTTAATAATATTTATATCATCAACATTAACAGTAATTATCAAAAATTTTGATCCAGTTCTTTTTATAAAAACACGTGGGCAAATTGGATCGTTTTTATAACCCTCTTTCAAGAGATACTCACTGAACTGATTATACCACATAGATCCAGATTGCTTTAATCCATATAAGGATTTACATAGTTTTATTAAATAATTTTTTCGAGAAAACTTTATATGCGTTGGGCTATTAAATCCTTCAAAAATTTTCATATCGATCTATGTATCAAGCGAGCCATATAAATAGGCTGTCACAACATCTATTTGACGCATTTTAAGTTTTTCATGAACTGCCAAACTAATAAGATATCTAAAGGTGATTGCATCCACCAACACGAGAATATGTTTCTTCATAATCAATGTCGAGTCTTTGTGAAAATTCTTGTGCGACAAGGTGTGCTTTGTATCGCACAATTTCATTTTTCTCATTTCATTTTTGCACAAATACCTATTTGTACCCCACCGACTTTACACCTTTAGGTGTTTGACTACAGGTCCAAAAATCTCGCGTTTTGAAAGTGAATTTAATTCTACTTGAATTGTATTTTTCCATTTTGGCCAATTATCTCTACATCAATATTCTAAGAAAGATTATTACTTCAAAATTCTGTTGAAATTATAACATCAGCAACTATATAATAGACAAAGTTATTGTTGACAACAATATGATTATGACCGGTAAACATATTTTGTCAACAATAACTTTAAATATCTCGATCATGTCTAAGAGACATAAGATTCAAGTACCTGATCCACTTCTGGAATTTTATGATTAGTTATATCTAAAGTCTCTTCGAGAACACCCGCCTCTATTATATGACCATCTTAAATAATTACTTATTTTCTCTTTCGAGGATTCTTATCTTTGGAACTGATTGGTCTACCACGCTTTAGGCGTAATTTACTATCATTTTCACTGATAGGTTTTTCTACTAAAACTTCAATTCTAATTGGAGCATTTTCAGATGGTATATGAGATTTAGTAACTCATTTTAGGTCAATGAATATGGCAGTTGATTCGCAATATTTTACAAATGAATTATCTTTTGAACTTTTAGTTCACATTGTTTTGTATGAGGGTCGAATTGTAATAACGATAATTCATTCCATTCAATTTCTATCCAACTGTTTATTTTCACCCCCTAATGTTGAAAAAATATTTTTATCAAAATAACAATCAGCAAAATGTGCCGTAAATAAATCTTCCGTTAATGGTTCAAGATATTTAATTATAGAGGAGGACTCATATCCAACATATATTCCCAACCTCCTTTGAGAACCCATCTTTGTGCGTTGTGGTGGAGCAATTGAAAATATACCATACAATAAAAAATTCTTAGATGGGATATATTAGACTTCTGAACCAAAAGTCAATTGTAATAGAGAGAATTTCAAATAATTTGTTGGCTTGATACGTACAAGTGCTGTTGCATGCAAAATAGCATGTCCCCATGCAGAAGTAAGCAATTTTGTTCTCATAAATAATGGTCTAACTATTAATTGGAGGCGCTTTATGAGTGATTCTGCTAGACCATTTTGAGTATGAACATGTACTACAGGATGGTCAATAGTTATACCAATTGACATACAAATGTCGTATAAATGTTTGAGATATAAATTCGCCAGCATTATCAAGACGAATTTTCTTAATTGCATAATTTAAAAATTGTACTCTTAATCGAATTATTTGAGCAAGTAATTTCGCAAACGTTAGGTTACGAAAAGATAATAAACACACATGAAATCATCTAGTAAGTGCATCTATCAAAATCATGAAATATCTAAACGGTCCAAATGACAGGTGAATGGACTCACAGATATCACCCTGAATACATTCCAAAAATATTGGGGATTCAATTTCGATTTTCAGAAGTGGTGATGATCTAATAATTAATTTTTCTTGAAAACAAGCGGCACAAGAAAATTCACTAAATTGAGGAATCTTCATATTTTTCAATGAATGTCCATGTGAATTTGTAATTATTTTACGTATCATATTGTTATCGGGATGGTCTAACCAATCATGCCAAAAAATAAAAATATTTGAATCAGTAAACTTCTGATTTACTGTAACATGTGATTCAATTGTACTAATATATGTATAGTACAAATCAGAAGAGAAAGTAGGCAACTTTTCCAAAACACATTTTTTTTCAGATATTATTTTTGTGATAGATAGATACTCAATATTTTTCTCATTTACAGTCTCAATATGATATCCATTTCGGCGGATATCTTTAAAACCTAATAAATTTCGTTGAGACTTCGCATAAAATATTGCATTATTTATAACAAATTTTATTCCTCTGGGTAATAATATTGTGACTCTTTCGGAACCATCAATTAATTCAGTGCTACCCAATATTGTATTAACATTGATGCATTACCCTTTATTAAATGAGAAAAATATTTTTTATTTTTAAGTATCGTATGCGTTGTTACACTATCAGCAAGACATAAATTTTCACTGTTCTTGAATCCAATTATTGAATGAGAAGTACTCATATTTTTCATTAAAAAATGACTTAAATAAAATAAATATTGCAAAAAAAAATTACATTAAAATAAATGTTACAATTTAAACTAAACTAAAAAAAAATTACTGAAAGAACAAAAAAAACATAATAATAAAAAAAAAAAATCACAGTTTTATTCCTTCCCAACAATTTACTCATAACTCTAAAAGAAGTCTGATCCATCCAAATGTGTTATATCGGTGAGGTCATTGAAATCATCAGGATTATAGTTTGAGTCATCAATTTTATCAGTAAAATTTATTATAAGGCTATCACTTTGATAAGTCATATTTGCTTCTATATTTTTCTCTTTTCATTTGATGGATGTTTGATAAAGTTTAATAAGATGTTCAGAAGTATGACAAGTACGTGACCAATGTCCTTTCCATGCCACATCAATAACACAAATTTTTAATATTTTTGGTAAGATTATTTTGACCAACATTTTCTTTCCCTTTCTCATTGTCTTTAGGATTAATCCACTTCTGGTGGTATGAATAATTATTACGGCATTTTTCACGACCACGACCACGTCCACAGGCACGGCTACGGCCATAACCATAATTATTTTTAAAATTGTTATGCATAGCAGCATTCACGTCACGGAATGAAGCACTTTCAGACATATTTGCATTCACGTCAGGGAATTATACAGTTCCAGTAGGACTTAACTCAGCTACAAGAAGACATGAAATTAGTTGAGAATATCTCGTAAAATCTTTTTCACGATATTACTGCTGCAAGAGCACATTCGAAGCGTGAAATGTAGAAAATATTTTTTTCATCATATCTTCATCAGTAATATTTTTCTCACTTAATTTTAATTGGGAACTGATTTTAAATATTGCTGAGTTATAATCACTTACAGATTTAAAATCTTGCAATCTTAAATGCATCCGTATCGCTGGACTCATAACGAGCTTTGGGAAGAATTACTGTTTTCTGGTGGTCAAATCGATCTGAAAGATTTTTCCATAGATCTACAGGATCTTTTATGATGAGATACTCACCTTTAATCATTCATGGATGCGATGACGAAGAAAAATCATTGATTTTGCCTTGTCCTGATTGGATACCGTATTTTCTTTTTTATGGTGTATCCAAAACCCATAGAATCTAAATGAATTTCAACATCCAAAATCCATGAAAGATAATTCTTGCCTGTTATATCAAGGGTCGTAAATTCGAATTTGGTAAGATTTGACATGATTCAAAATAATAATTGAAATAAACAATAAATAAGTATTGGGATAAGAAAATACCTAAATATCTTCAAGTTTTATTAGATGGATCGTGCTGATAACGTGTTATAAAAGTTAAATAAAATATAAAAATGTATAAAATTGAGAGAAAAGAGAGACAAAAAAATGGAAGATTTTGACAGTCTGTGCTTTTATTTCTCATGTAGTGCATGTCTATTTATAAGAGTATAATGACCTATAAATTACGTAATGTAAATAACGTAACTTGTATCTATAATTATCAAATACTTAGATATAGATGGAATTCTACTATAATTTATCAAAACTAAAATACATGTGTAGACATCCACAACTAATAGAATTTGTAATAGTTTTCACACTTCTCCAGAAATTTTTTATTTAGAATTAAAAGACAAGCAGCTACTACAAGCTCCGTTGTAGTCTAGGTGGTTAGGATACTTGGCTCTCACTTGAGAGACCCGGGTTAGAGTTCGAGTCCCGACAATACCCAACAATGAAAATCTCTTAAAGGCTTCTAGGCTGATTGATTTCTATAATTGTAAATTTGTGCAAGACGGGTGGGTTCTTCTAATGATCGGAAAAGGAAGAAATTTGTCGAGTTTTGAGGCAATCCGACGGTTTAACTAATAAATTCGGTAAATTCGGGAATTCGGCCGGATTTAGAGAAACCCGGCGAGTTTTATTCTTTAAGGAAAAAATACTAAATTGTAATTGTTAAGTTTTGAATCCAAAAACCTCTTAAATAGTAATAGAAGGCATTACTAATTTGTCAGGTTTTGATGCAATCCGGTTTAACTAATAAATTTGACAAATTCGGGAATTCGGCCGGATTTAGAGAAACCCAGCGAGTTTGTTTCTTTAAGGAAAAAATCAAATTGTAATTGTTAAGTTTTGAACCCAAAAACCTCTTAAATAGTAATAAATGGTCTTACCAACTAACCATATAAGTTTTTGGTTATTATATACCTCTTTTTTATTTATATATTTTCCAAACTCCACTCTATGCATTAACTCATTTTTAACTCTTCATAAGAAAAGGTTATGTAAATATTAAAAAGTTACATTTATACTTAATTTTTTTTAATAAAATTTGTTTTTATCAATATTTTCATTGTATATCTTGAATTTAATAATTTACAGATATTATATATTAATAAAAAATATATTTAAGTGACTCACCGGTTGAACCAGTCACCCATTAATCCACCTCCCTCGTCCGGATTCCTCCCTGAATCGGGTTTAACAACTATGCGTATAAGTCTTTTTAAAAGTTAAACTTTCACCAACAGTGTAATATATTAATACAATTATAAAATTACCTTTTTGATTAATGCAGTAAAAAAATCTTTCACTTCAACGTTAAAATGTATTAGATTAAAGAAAATTTCGATAGGATAACTACCATAAAAAATGAATCGTAAAAATTATCTTGATAATTAAAATCTTGACAATCAAAGTTAAAACATGTTACATCTATAGTTTATAAGCAATGTTGGTAGTTACCTGCACAATTAAACATTAAACTAATAACCAACAGTATAATATCTTAATAGAATTATAGAATTACCTTTTTGATTAATGCAGAAAAAAAATCTTTCACTTCATCGTTATAATGTATTAGATGAAAGAAAATTTCGATAAGGTAACGAGCATAAAAAAGGAATCATAAAAATTACCTTGATAATTAAAATCTTTACTATCAAAGTTAAAACGTGTTAGCATTATAGTTTACAAAAACTTACAAAATTTAGAAAAACACCTACATGTTTAACGAAATTAATTCGATTCAATAAAATTATATGTGACTTGATGAAAAATTTAATAAATATCGAATTGTAAATAAATTTGATAAACTTCATAAGTAATCACGAGTTTTATCCGAAAATATGATAAATTATCAACAACATGTTTTGAACTTAAACTGATAATGAATAATATGAAAAAGTCCAGAACAAATATAAAATTTAAATATTTAACTTAATTGTTTGAATAAATTTTAATCCTAAAGGATGAAATAACAAATACATATGCCTTATACTTCTGAATTGTTAACTTTAAACTTAACAAAATTCGACTGAATTTTTAAATATATACTCAAATTAATACCTTTCAAGTAAACTCTAAATTTTTATTTTTAAATATTGGTTGACATTAAAGAAAATTTCCATATAAAGCAATAAAAGGTCAAAAAATGAACGGTAGAAATACCTTGATAAAAAATAAAAAAACTTTTATTTTCAAACTTGAAACATGTTATCCTCAAAAATGAAATCCGACATAGAGCAACAAAAGGTTTTTTTTTTAAAAAGAAGAAGAAGAAGAAGAAGAAGCTTAATTATAGTTTGTCACATGTAAATAGAAGACAGTCACAAATTACTCCCTATATTTATTTTATCTACAAATTGCCTTCAAAGTTTAGTGAAGTTAAAATTTTCATCTAAATGAAGTAGTAGAATGTCATATTTTCCCTCAATATTTTATGTTACACTTTGTGAATTTATTTACAAGAATTCTTTTCTTAACTGGAAAATGATAATAAAGTTAATTTATTATTCTAAGTTTTTTTTTTTTTTTTTTCTGTATAGCATGAGGGAGAATTAGTTGATCAACTTAAATTTAGATGAAACACACACACACACACACACACACATATATATATATATATTGATTATATCGCAAAATAGTATATGTACTCAAATAATGAGATTTTTAAATACAAAAATGATAAATTAATTATTGATATTTGATAATAGAGAAAATAAAGTAAAAATTATAAAACAAAAAAATAATGTGATTAAATAAATAAAGTAATTTATTCTAGATATAAAAATAATAATAACATAACAAGTATGTAATGGCATGCTAAAAATATATGCGAAGAAGAAAAAATAAAATAGCAAACTAATTCATACAACTAATGTAATGGTAAAATAAAATTCAATAATGTTGAATGAAAAAAAAAATCATTACTTTTGAATGACAAATTGCTTATCAAATAAAATCAAATACCAAAATGTTAGCCACCCTAATTTATGTTGGTTAAGCGATTAAAAGAATGAGGGAAATTATGACATTTTACTACCATTTAGATGAAAATTTTAATTTCATTAAATCTTAGGGATAAATTGTAGATAAAACAAATATATGGTGCAATTTGTAACTGTTCTCTGTTTATGGAAGGCAAATTATAATTAAGCCAAAAAAAAAGGACGGAACGGTATATATTTTCGATATTGAACAAAAGGCAAATAATTAGATATCCGCAGATCCGGTTTTTGATCCCACTTGTAGACTGTGGTGTTGATTAAACCTTAGAAAATCTATGACATCAACTGATGTAAGTAAAATTCTTTAAGGTTTAATCCTGATCACAGGGTTTACAAATGGGTCAAAAATCGGGTCTTCCTAAATATTCTTCCTAAAACAAAATGGTAAACAAAAGAGGAACGGTATATAATTTCAAAATAGAACAAAATAGATTCTTTAAACTTTAATCCTAACCACAGGATTTACAGATGGGGTCAAAGACTGAATTTTCCTACGTATTTTCCTAAAACAAAATGGTAAACAAAAGAGGAACTTATAGATGGGCCAAAAACCGAGTCTTCCTAAATATTTTCCTAAAACAAAATGGTAAATGGTAAACAAAAGAGGAACGGTATATAATTTCAAAATAGAACAAAATGATAAACTCTTTTGGAACGGTATATAATTTCAAAATAGAACAAAATGATAAACAAAAGAGTTCCGTTGGCGGGACTCGAATCCGGGTATAAGAGACAGATGTGTAAGAGCCGAATATCCTAACCATCTTCTTTTAAACAAAACATACACTTATCACAAGAGACATACACTAAACCCTCTGGTTCGGCTTCTTGTACGCTAAGTGCTTCCATACACCTTTTCTTGCTGCTTCTATCCGTTGCTCAAACTCAAAACCCAAGTGGGCCCTCCTCAAATTCTTCGAAGACAACTTCATCATCATAAATATAGCTAGTTGTCTACTCTACTACTATCAGGTACTTCATCTCTATTTTTTTTTTTTAAAAAAAAATTAATAATTTCCTTCATAGCTATCTGTTAATTCTGATACAATAAAAGGGGGGGAATCCAATCATCAAATTATCATAAATAACATGACTTATAAAAGAAAATGTAAAATTAAGCCAATGAATATAAGTAAAGTTGGAATCTTTTTTTTTCTTTTTTATTTTAATTGAGTCTCCAGCATGTTAGAATTAGAATCCATAATAATGTAGTGGTAGCTAGTTGACACTTGTGAGTTGGGGTTGAAATCAACAAGATTATTTTGGATACGATTCATTCTAATTTAATTGAAAATCAATTTTGCTATACACATCAAGTATGCAGAGACAGTTATTAATGGAGATTGTGATTCGATTATGTTCGTACTGTCTGTTTGTGTAGGAATCTTGATTTTGGAAGAGAAAGAAAGTGTATTTCTTTTATGCGCCTGATTGCAACTATAAGAGTTCGGTTTGTCTCCAGATTATAAAAGGTTTAGTATGTTAGATGTTTATACGTAAAGGGTTCGTTGCATTTGTTGTACTAATACAGAAGCCAACAATTGGAGC
The DNA here is from genome assembly GCA_025175665.1 of Cinchona pubescens. Lineage (NCBI taxonomy): Eukaryota > Viridiplantae > Streptophyta > Magnoliopsida > Gentianales > Rubiaceae > Cinchona > Cinchona pubescens. The sequence continues at coordinate 60,029 of JANKKI010000525.1, forward strand.
ATTCGATTAATTGGAAGGTCAATAGGATGGCTTGGTTTTCATGAGGATTTGGTCACTGGGATGGGCATTAGATTTGAACTGGTAATGCTATCCTCTTTTTGCTATATCAAACAGATCAAGTGGATGACAGATTACGTTGGATTCTGACCAGGAGAGGTCTTAGAAGTTTCTGAGCCTTAGTAGACTGATTGGGTTCGTGTCTTTGAAATGGTCAAAGTGAAATTTGGTGGATTAGATGGATAATTTAATTTGTTCATATAATGAAACTTAAGTGCTTAACCACACTTATTTAATCTTTTTTCTTTTTCATTGGGTTCCAGTTTGCTCCTTTCAGTTTCTAGTTTCGTATGGAAGTTGCACTTTTTGTTACAAGAATACCTCATTTCTATTAAAAACAATTGAGATTCAAGTGGAAGTATAGTATAGCTTTATACAAGCCGATTTTGATCTTTTTTATCTTTCAACCTCTGAAATTGTTTCCTCGCTAAAGATAGCCTCTGTAAACAGCATATTTTATTTGTTTACATTGCAGACTTTCATTTATTCAGACGCATTAAACACAGGATAGCTGCTTAAGAGGGTTGACAGGGCATCTAAATGATGGCACTGTCTGGAGTAACTGGTTGCCCCATATCAAGATATAAACTTCAGATACCTGCCTATTGTCCATTGCATGGACAACGAGCTTCACTATCTTCTCATACTGTTAAATCTGTGAATTTTTTCTACAAGCAAAGGTACTGACATACTCTGTTAAATACAGTTGGATGAGGGATTATTTCTCATGCATCATATTATTTGTATTTTTTTCCCATCTTGCAGAACTGGAAGTGACTGGGCTGCTTCCTCACAGAGATCTGTGCTACGAATAACAACCTTGGTGAGGTGTGCAATGGATGCTTCCTATGGTGATGCTGCAAATGATTCTAGTGGTAATGTTCAAATTCTGAGCATTTTTGTTAATTTCTTCTAGAATCCATTATTCTATGTTGTTCGAAATGTAAAATAGCAACCTCAGATCTTACTCAGTGTTCTTAAATCTAGACCAATGAGTAATAGTAATTGACTGTTGCTGATCTGATTGGACTGCTCAGTCCTTCCCAAATGCCAAAAATTCGTTAAGAAGAAAATGTAATTCAGTTTGAGTTTGAATGGTCAAGTTTTTGCATGTTTAAACTGGTTATTCTATGACTTAGTTTGGTTGGTTATCCTGGACCGGAAAATGAACTGCTCCCTGTTGGATACTTGAACTAGCTACACATGAGTTTGCCGGGTAACAAGACCCATGTGCAGACATTGGATGGTAAGGAGTGTTAGATCTGCCCACCATCCTCGGAAGGACAAGGATTTCTGTGACCAACAGATTGCAATCTCCAGACCGTTTGGATAATGAGCTTGTAATGACATCTCCAAAGTCCACCTCATGCTTGCTCTTGCAAAACCTAATGCATTCTCTTTACTTTTCATATAAGACGTTACACTTTTACATATTAATGGTGGTTAGATGTGTCGTTTCAGTTGCTTTTGATACTAAATTTCTCTATCAAGATTTACACTTAAGTATTTGCCAAGTTTATTCTCCTCGACTTATTTATCGTTTGCTACATCTAGTCTTTAGTATGGTCTTCCTGTTGCCATTTTATGAACAATCGCTTGGATCAGAAAATTTTAATCTTGTTTTCACTTTTCCAATTGCAGCTACCTTTCCTAGAATCAATGTTAGAGATCCTTACAAAGTACTTGGAATCAGTAGATAGGCTTCTGCAGATGAAATTCAAAGCGCAAGAATCTTCCTACTACAGAGACATGCCAGCCATAAGCCCGGTGTGGATGCAATTGAATCAGCCCATGATAAAATAATCATGCAAAAGTTTTTTGAAAGGAAGAACCCGAAAATCAACATTAAGAAAAAAATTAGGGAGGTAACTCAGTCACGCTATGTGCAGGCTGTCACGAGGAGGTTCCGAACTCCTGCTATGAATGACATCATCAAAACTTCCATTGCTTTTGTAGTTCTTGGAGCTCTTACTGTTCTCTTTCCTACTGAAGAAGGTCCGACCCTTCAGGTTGCAATTTCCCTAATTATCACTTTGTACTTCTTATATGGTCGATTGAAGAGCAAACTATGGGCTTTCCTTTATGGGTATGTTACACTCTAGTTGACTATGTCCTCCAATGAAACTTATTATTGCCATCTTAAGCCAGTCTCAAGTTGCAAGTCAACTGTGAGATTATTCTCTACTTGTTTGGTCTTAATATAAGAAAAGTGATTAACAACTCCAGAATGTTTCATAATAATCTTTGGGGTTATTTTCCAGAATTTTTTTTGGTGCCAAACACAGGAAAATATTTGCCCGTGTAAAATATTTTCCAATTTTCCTTGGTTGAAAATAATTTATAGAATTTATGAACGTAAGTAATTTGTATAATTCAACAGTAACATTGTCTCTCAACATCTACTTTTATAATTTTATTTAAGGCTCAGTATTCCATTTTTTAATCCTTTTCCATATCAGAATTAGGACATGGGTCTCACACTAATATAACTATTATTATGCATATTTTACTACTACATTGTACAATCATTTTGTTTAAACAAAATCAATCTTTTATTAATCACAATTACTTGTAAGGTATTTATTACTATTGTTATAAGTTTTTTTAACATTGTATTCATAAAATTAAAAATGAAACCGTTAAAAAATTTTATTTCAAAATATTTTCATTTTGTCATCCGAAAACTGAAAAATTGTATGAAAAATGGATATTTTCATGTAAAATCTTTTCAAAGAAAATATTTTCAATCCAAACGAACACGCCCAAGTTTCCCTGCTTTTCTTGTTTCCAATTTCTCTGAGTTGATTGCTGAGCTACCATGTCGCAGGGCTGGAACTTTCATTTTCTTCTGGTTTGTGGGGACATTCTTGATGGTTTCTGTGATCCCACCCATATTCAAAGGGCTTAGGAGTTTGGAAGTCACAACCTCATTGATATCCTATCTGTTCCTATGGGCTTCTTCTACTTACCTTAAATAGAGTTGATCAGCTGACTTTTATGCAACGTCACAATTTTGTCAGGTAAAAGTATCCGAGAATGTGGTTCGCTGGTATCCTCCTTTAAGGCGTAAGATGAGGCAATGCTCTTATGATTCACATTTTTATGAATACCAAAATTCTTTTTAGTGAATGAGTTTCAAAGGTCTGAAAGAGTGTAGAACAATGGAAGAAGTCCTGCTACTTTGTCTGAAACACATTCTGATTCTTTAGTATCATTTCTCTCTTAATTGATAGGCACCAAGTAGCCTGAAAAGCACAAGTTGATTTCTGCCGTTGGACAAATTCGTATGCAGTTACACTGCAGTCAATCTCTTCTACCTGTCCTGGAAGTGACTTGGACTAAACTATTCGTCATATGTGCTCGGCTAAAATTCTGTTTAAAAAAAATATACATAGAAAGCCCAAAATATGAACGCATAGTTCAAATTGAGCTGCCCTTGCACGGTTGCTATTGTAATTGAAGAGGCATTGGATCTTTCGATTCAATGAACACGAAAACCACACATACACACACAGACAGACACATGCATAGATCATTGATGTGTGTGCATGCAATTGTATTGTTCAAATCTTAGCTTGTGGTTTTATGAATGTTGAGGGGACCATGGTCTAACTCAGTGAACTTCCCTGTCCACAAAGGTTCCCACGAAATTCTTTTAAGGGTGAATGGTTGCCCTTCGTCTCACTCCCTCACCTTTTATGAAAACAAGCTTCAATGACGCTACTAGATCTTTCTTGGCACAATTGACCAAGAATGATGCTCTGGTGGTGGTTGATCTCAGGTCTTTTTACACAGCCTGCCCTCAGATGACAAGCGATTGAAAGGCATATTAACGACAGCAGTTATGTATGAAGGCATAGAAGATCTCTTTGCCATTTTGCTGAGATTTTTGTAAGGGCCCAGCCAGATGTCATGTCTTGGCTATTCTTGTCCGGTCACACAGTTTTTTGGTCACATTATGCCAACTCTATGATTTTTGTCAAAATTGAATGATGGGCTTTGTTTGTTTCGCTGGAAAATAAGTAAAAAGAAAAGACAGAGGGAAAAACTGCAAAATGTTACTAGTACGTACTACTACTATTAATTTGCCTCACTTCTGTCCTTTTTCAAATGCAATTAACATAAAGGTTCTACATAATTTTATTTTGTTCTCTGTTCTTTTCCATTTTGAAAATCTTGAACGTCAAATATATGTTATATTTTCTCCCGATTACTTTATTTTGAGAATAACACGTTTGAAAAAACATGGAGCTCGGAGTTCTACTCCAATTTAAGAGTGTCAACAACGAAACATCCCTCAAATAGTAAGATGTTTCTTTATAACTAATTAGTTATGAGATGTTTCTTTATGATCTATTAATTATAAATTTAAGTAATTGAGAGATAAATGGAGATTTACTAAAAATTCTCAAAAGACTGTAGAGAGTGAGAATGAGAGCAGCAAGAGTTTTGTATGACCGGACCTTAAATTCACTTGCTTATAATCATACTTCCCAAAACCATGTTTTCTCCTATTAGTCGTAGTTTGTTGTGTAGCAATTCCTAATTTATTCTGGTCCTGCCATTTCTCGTTTCTGTCCTAATAAAAATCATAAGCACAATATAGAGGCAAAATAATAATAATAATAATAATGAATAATAATAAAATAAAGCAAAGAAAAACCGAACCATCAATTCCACAAGATCTTATGCCTACTCAGGAAGCCAAGTCAGCAAATTATCACCCCACTTGGCACATATTGATTGGTAAACATATTATGGCCTCAAAAGATATATCTCACCAGAACTATATAAGTGGTGACTAGAGCTATGTGGCCATTCTAAGTTGAGGAGGGTAAGTGATAACACTACTCTTTGTTTTTGCCTTTTGGTCCAAGAACACTCAACTAAAAGAGAGGAAAAAATGGCAGCATCAGCATCTCTCCTTAAGACTTCCCCAGTCCTTGACAAGTCTGAGTTCTTGAAGGGTCAGGCCCTCCGCCAGCCTTCTGCAGTTTCTGTCGTTCGGTGCCAACCGGTTTCACCATCTTCACTCACAGTGCGTGCCAGCTCCTACGCTGATGAGCTTGTCAAAACCGCGGTATGTACAACATCATCACTCTTGGATTTCAATTCCAAGAATGCCTTATACTTTTACATGTGTTAGAGGTTATATATGGTTGGGTTTCCGTTGCTATTACATGCATCTAAGATTCAATAGATTATAAGAGGAACATCTTATCACTTAGGCTTCAAGCTTGTGTACAGATTATAAACTCCATGCTCCTAAAAAGCCATGATATTATTGATTAAGTTTCTTTGTGAGTGCTAAACTTAATCTGATATTGAACTTGGATTATTGACATCAAGAAAACTGTTGCATCTCCTGGCCGGGGAATTTTGGCCATGGATGAGTCAAATGCTACCTGTGGGAAGCGTCTGGCCTCAATCGGCCTGGAGAACACTGAGGCTACCGCCAAGCATACCGAACCCTACTCGTTTCAGTTCCTGGACTTGGTCAGTACATCTCAGGTGCTATCATCTTTGAGGAGACACTCTATCAGTCCACTGTTGATGGCAAGAAAATAGTTGACATACTCATTGAGCAGAACATTGTTCCTGGAATTAAGGTTGACAAGGTAAGTTATTCTCTTTTCGCGTTGATCAACTATTTGAGGCAACTATTAGAATGGGAATTCATATTCTAACCAATAAACTGAATACCAATATCTAGTGCCACACAGATTTCAATTTATAATTCCCCTATATTGAAATCCTCCTGCGAATTGAATTATATCTCATGAGACTATTGACACTTATTCTCGTCTAGTAGTCATTTCAGCGTATTTCAGTCTTTAGTATAGATGCACTGCTATTAGAATAAGCCATAATTCAGTTATTCCATAATTTTAACTGAAAGGCTGGATTGTGAGTGATGCAGGGTCTAGTTCCTCTGGCTGGCTCAAACAAGAATCTTATTGTTAAGAGTCATGATCATATCAGACTGTCGCTCATAATTTGCATAGTAACAGCCCGTTTTGCTAAATAAAATACACAATGACAGTCTTCACTAATTTATCAAACTATCTTTCTATTATCTTCAGTAGTCAATTGAAATCATGGTATTATCTAACCTCGTAGGCGCACTGTGGTGAGCATTCCCAACGGTCCATCTGCACTTGCAGTCAAGGAAGCAGCATGGGGTCTTGCTCGATATGCAGCTATCTCCCAGGTATAAGATTCTATGTTAGTGCACGACACCATTGGTAACTAATTATTGTAGGCTTTACTATGCAAATTATGAGTGAAGTCTGAACTAATTAATGAACTTGTAGGACAATGGATTGGTACCAATTGTTGAGCCAGAGATTTTGCTTGATGGTGAGCATGGAATTGAGAGAACCTTTGAAGTTGCTCTGAAGGTGTGGGCTGAGGTTTTCTTCTACCTTGCTGAGAATAATGTTCTGTTTGAGGGTATCCTCTTGAAGCCTAGCACATCTAGATGTGAGCCGAAAGCAAAGCCAAGGCCACCCCACAGCAAGTTGCTGATTACACACTTTACTCCTTAAGCGAAGAATCCCCCCTGCAGTCCCTGGAATCATGGCATAATCTCACAAATCTTATTCCTCAAAATTTGAGGATTAAGATCCACAATCATACATAACTGTAATCCTCCCCTACATCAAAATTCGATAGTGGGAGGGGAGATTACAGTGTATATACCATGTAGTACACTGGGTCATGGGCTCATAGACTACTAATAACATGGCTCAAGTGTTTTGAGCTTGTGGTTTTTTCTTAAAAATTATTAAGCCCATCATACTGAACTTAATCCCTGTTTATTTGTGTTTTTGTCATCGACAGTTTTTGTCCGGTGGGCAATCTGAAGTGGAGGCCACTCTGAACTTGAATGCAATAAACCAAGCCCCCAACCCGTGGCATGTGTCTTTCTCATATGCCAGAGCTCTCCAGAACACATGCCTCAAGACCTGGGGAGGAAGACCAGAAAATGTCAAGGCAGCTCAAGAAACTTTGCTTATTCGAGCAAAGGCCAACTCTCTTGCTCAACTTGGAAAATATACAGGAGAAGGAGAATCTGAGGAGGCCAAGAAAGGAATGTTTGTTAAAGGATATGTCTACTAAGCTATGTTAAACAAACTTCGGGGTGTTGTCTTTACCTAATGAATCTTATGATATAATAGCCATGAAAAGCAGATTGGTGCTTAGACACTTGAACACTATTATTTTCACTTGACATGTAGTAGTACTTCATAGCAATGTATCAAATTGTTGTCAATAGTTGTCATTAGTGTCAACTTTGTGTGGTACCATTGCATAGAAACTCGTATGTTTGTTTTGTCAGCCTTTCAAAGAAGTAAAATCAACGGCATGGTTTTCATCCAAAATAATTGGGTTTGATCATAAAAGGAATTAAACCTCGACAAAATGACGTGGATGAATTTGGACCAACTCTAAACTAAATAATTAAACCTCTTCATAATAGTGTGGATGCTTTTAGATATCTAGTAACCATAGACTCATTCGACCTAATAATTTTCCGTTAAAACATGAATGTGATAAAGTCATGAAGCATGATCTTTAGAATATGCATCAAAGAATAACAAAAACACAAGTGTCTTCTGATTGTTGAAGATCAATAAGATTTATTAGTACAGAGAAAACAATTGGGCTTGACTACACACAGAACCTTCTGTAGTTGAAAAGCATTCAGCTTGAGTGCTAACTGATTAGATAGAACACGATTCAAACATCTTATGTATTATGTTCACCAAGAAATATATATATATTAAAGTAAAAGTGGTGTTTGTGAGAAACAACTAGAGAATGACAAGTGGCAATGTAAAACAAATCTAGGTAGATGATAGAAGTAAAAGAAAAATAATTTAATTTAGTAACCACGCAAATTCAAATTACTCACCTAAATATTTTCTTTAACTACTTTTATTTATTCAAAATGGTTACTTTGTGCACATATATCTCTTATAATTATTAATATTAAATGACAACTTAAAATGATTTTATTTATTATAACATATGAAAATATATATTTCTGAATTTGAAAATCTTTAGACTTATAATATGTAAAGGGATATCACAAATAACTTTTATTAAATATGAACAGATTTAACCTAATTATGTTTTAACCTTATTATATTCATTGAGAAGGACTAATTTTATCAAAAACTTAATAATATACTATATTACAAAAAGATAACAAAGTTTTAAAATTATTATTCTTTGCATACTTTCAAGGTCATTTTTGAATGATGATGTAATATATTACATTTCTCTTATGAATATCTTTTCATTCTATAGTTTTCAAGTATATGAGAATACAACTTAGTTTTGCCTCTTAAGATGTGTTAAGAGAAGGAACTATTAAAATTATTTTTACACATAATTTAATTATATTATATTTAAAAATAATTTTAATAGTTTGTCTTCTCCATTTACAAGTACGCTTTTGATTGCTATAAGAGTTCTTTTCATTTTCTGATCGAGAAAATAACTCCTACTTTCTTTTTATTATGTGATATTTACAAATTATTTTGAAAAATTACATAATTTAAAAAAGATTGTTCTATGAATAATATAATCCCGTAAGTAACATAGGTTGAATAATGGTTATAGTAGATAAAATACTAAAGCAAACTGCCATGCTTCATGAGATGTGTCAGTTACAAAAAAATATTGCAGATAATATTATTTTTAGTTTTTCTTTTTTCTTTTTATTTTCTGTCGTCGCTAACAAACTATAGATTTTGATATATTAATTTTTTTGGACTATCTGTGTATATACTATTAAGTTCATTTACTTACAAATTATTACTATCATACACATATGTAATTTTCAAAATATAATTACCTTTTAAATTAATTTTAATAATTATTTATAAGAAAGAAGAATAAAGATTTTAATAAAATTTAATAATAATGGTCCTAAGTCATGTTCTTTGTTTTAATTCACGGCATTGTAAATTTTTTTGATATTATTATTTGGTTTAATTATAAAAGTTTTAGACCATCATTATTATTTTACTAAAATCATTTTTTTATAAAAATTACACACAAATATATACACTTTTAAAATAAAATGGTATATATGTATATAAATATTTTTTTAATCTTTCCTTGCGTAGTACATGTTTTCAAATTATTATATTAAAAAATTAAAATTTTAATATTCATCTTCCTTTACCATATTAAAAAATTACTATAATAAATAACGTTACTAAAAAGATACTTTTAATTTATCTTCACATTATCAAGTAATCTTTAAATGAGAAAAATTGATCAATACACATTACTTAAAGTACTTTATCATTATAATTACCAAATAATCATTGATTAGAAAAAATAATAAGAAAAAGTATGATAATATCAACTTACCTTATAAAAATAGCAATATGATTTTAAGTTCAATACTCACATTTATAAAAGTATCACAATTCACTAATATGAATAAAATATGTATACATTTTAGAAAAACTTACATAACTTAAATTTTGGTCAAAATCATTAAGTAAGATTAGATGATTATACTAATTATAAGAGATAACAAACTTATTAATCAATTAAATAATTTATCATTTTTAAGATGTCATATAATTTAAGCATTTTGATCGAAATTCTGAGGGCTATAATCTCCCCTCCCATTAATACATTTGGACCTAATAGATGAGAAATAATATGCAACTTTTAGTTTACTTATTTATATATATTAACAACAGTAGATATCATCAACTATTACTTATATTATCTACATAAATAAAAAAATAAAGTGTAAAAAATTCATAATATCTACATTTATTATAAATATTGTTAATTTTGGTTTTTATATGATTTAATTGTTAAAAATTGCATGCCATCATCAATTTTATTAATAATGGTTCAAGATTTATGAATTTCATACATTTACATGTTTAATTTATGCTAGATAATATATGTTCAAGATAATACTACTGACATTCCAGCAGAATTCATTCAAATGGTAAAGACAAGGTTTCCCAGATCGAAGAACTCAACAGTTGAAATTGACGGAGGAAGGGCGGGAAAAAAAAAATATCTATGAAAAAAACAATTTAACGCTCGCACTCATTCACGTGCTTGATTAAACGGAGATTTTAACGGATAAAATTGACGGAAAGGACGAAATGCAATGTTTCTCGCATTTCAGTGCTGAATTTCAGACAATAAAAATAATACACTGACCAAAACTCCTACAAGAAAAAAGTTGTGACCATTTTAGCATTTTGCTCTAAAATGGAGATGCAGAGGAGACGTTTTTGGGGAATACGAACAATTCGGGATATAGCATGTGTGTTTAATAAAATCTGTCGATACCATTCATCAGACAAATGTTAAATTCAACTGCGGCTGTGTATCTCGTGCTTGCCTCTGATCTCCAATTTCACTCTGGTGAGCATAATTCCGAATTCAGTTAAACATAGTTGTTCTGTCATGATAACATCTCTTGAAACAGAATTTACAAGACAGCTATAACTGCAAACAAAATATTAAGGAGATGTTTAGTTTATAATCGAGAATCGAAATTAGAGTCTCTCTTATTTGTTTGGTTTAAAATAAAAATGAATTTTATTATGTTAATGAATTACTTAATTTGAAACTCATGTCACGAGTAGAGAATGAAAATAGATATTTTCTAACACTCTTATTTCCATAGAATGATTCCCATATTACTCTAACTTGTTGTCATCTCTAGATACCACATTAACTTTGATTCCCATTCTCCCTTATAAGAGACATAAATCAAACACTTCCTAAATACAATTGATGACAAGCTATGTCATCTAAAGGCGATCACTGATCTACGATTTTGTAGCTGAATATATCTGCTTCATTCAACGCATTATACACATCTATTGTGTATAAAGGTTCTAAAAGATGATCAGAACTTGACAAAAAGACGAGGCAGGAAGAAGCGCGAAAAAAGGAAAAAAGAAAGCATGCAAATCAGAAGAAGCAAGCATCGGATGTTGATCTTCTTTCGTCTTCAAATAATTTAACTCGTGTCCAGCACAAAAAAGATCTTCCACAGCTACAATTCCTGTTAAACATACAACAAAGAGCAGTTCTCAAGAAGATGAGGACAAAGTCGTTGAATAACTACTGTATAGAGAGCCATGTATTCTGGAAGGCTTTTAAGAATTCAATCGCTGAGATCAAACTTGATAAATTCATATAGAGACCCAATACAGGTATAAACTGAAAATGCCTTTCCATGGGAGTAAGGTATAATAAAAGTTGTATTTGTGATATAGCAAATCAGACTTAAGAAAGAACATACGATTGATTAGCACAATTAGCCTGACCTGATTATTTGAAGTTTGCCCATGTAGGCGATGTGGCTTCATATTCAAATCTATCATTTGAGTTTCCATCTTGGTATGGCCATCAGCACTGCCATCTGAAATTGGAATACAAGGGACCTTGTGATTCAGCTGGTTATCTCCAACCATTGGTTTGTATGACTGACCGTATTCCTTCTTGTTTTCACCTTGATCCAGGGGCTGTGTAGCTGGTTCCTCTACATGGGCAGGCTTATCTCCAGGAAACTATTTTCCAAATAATGGGAATAAATTCCTTATGCAGATTTAAGTACAGCAAGATAAACAAAACAACATATATCTGGCAAAGAATGTCAAACCTCCACTCTCTGCCTCAAGAGGAGATATCTTCCATGAGTTCTTTTACAGCTACTCCAACATGAACAATCATATCACATTGCAAACAGAGAGAACTTCCATCTACCTCACAGTAAAAGAATGCTAGACATATAATGCAAATGAAAAATTAAAAGTTATAATCTCAAGTACAATCCATCAGGCAAGAAAGGAAATAATGGATGAAATGATTACATAAATTAGCATACCAGGCGCATTTTCACAAATGTCACAGCGTGGAACATCGCTAGGATTAGCAAGCCCAACCCTCACATGCCTACTAGCAAGCTTATTACACATGTGGACCTGCAATCCCAAGTTACAACATATCTTAAACGTGTATCCGCAGTTCTGGAAAAAGTGAAAAATCATAACTTGTTACCGGAATCCGTGGTCATACAGATGACTATAAGACAATTCAAAGAAATTCATGCAGATTATGTCCAAGATATCTGAAACTAACTACAAAGATGTATTAGCAACTTAAAGTGTATGAGAATACATCCAAGATACTTGCAGCTGGAAGATTTGGTTTCTAACTGTCTAAGTCTAGGCCCAGATAGTGAGATGAAACATCTGGTTTACATGCACTCTCTGGCAAACATGAGAACCACAAAGAGAGGAAAAGGACAGGTGAGAGGTAGTCAATGCTATACTGAGAAACCCTTTTAAAGAACACAATAAGAGCTAAAATGAGCCCCCTAAACATTTCTTCTTGATGCCTTACCTCCTCTTCAGCTCATTTTTCTGTTCTGCAACTTATAGGATCCATGGCATACCACACACTTATTGGCTATCCGCACAATGTGTATAAGAGTGTTAGATATTTACAGCCCTCAGCTTTTCCTTGATAGTGGTTGTACAGCCTTGTAGGAATAATGAAACAAGGTGCAAAACAGAGAGGGATGGACCATCTTGATCTATGTGATTCATTAGCTGAATCAATCTTCTACAGATTATTGCGCTCATTGCACTGTCTTTCAGATAATACAATAGATTCCTTAATCTAATCAAACTAATCCAATTCTAACAATTGGTTGTAAATCCATCAAAACACACATTCCTTTCCTTTTCAACCATCAAAAACTGGAAAAAAAAGATCAATCAGTTAAAACCAATGAGCTTTCAAAACCAATACTACTATCATTCAGTTATCAGTCTCCCATTTCTAATACCAAAACAATACTGAAACATGCAAAAACCATAACACTAATTACCACAAAAATAGATAAATATTAATCTGCAAAAACTTTTACACTTGAAAAACTATTTAATTTCCTACCATTCCATAAAAATATAACATTAACCATCTCCAAATATCTACCAAGATTCAACTTTTATCTATCAAGATTCAACCTTTATGCTTCAAAAAAAATTAAACTAAATTAAAATGGTAAAAAAAAAAAAAGTGACAGAATTTGACCTTATCTCTTATACACATCTAGATGTGTATAAGAGACAGATATGGTAATAATTTGTGCAGAGTAGCACAAACGTCACAAAGCGTGGACATTTTTAATCTATTTGATCCCACAATAACAGCAATAGCCCCCCACATAAAAAAAATCCAAAAAAAAAAATTCCAGGAAACAATTGCAACCCAGATACCAAAATCAGAAACTAAGTTGATTTATAAACAGATTGAGACAAGAAACAAAGCAATCCCACCAACCCTTTTTTATATGGAGCCCAATTTCAACATCTGAATATTTAGGATACTATTTATAGTGATGATTTGTGTATATTTTTTGGTGGGTATTATGGTGCAGAATCGTGGGTTACATTTGAAGTTAAGGTGGAGCTGGGGTATTGTCGCAATAATGTTACTGATATATTTGAATATTTGATGGCTGAGTAATGTCTGAATGAATGCGGGACGATTTTTTGATTCGGGACTAAGAATCAGCAGTGAAGCCAACGAGGATCCCAAACACATAAATAGTACTAGAAAATAGGACCAAGTATGTCTTCTACCATTTAGTAGATTAAGTGATTAACGATCTACTTGTATATTCAGACAAAGTATCGTTATCAGTTTAATACTAATAGGTGGGACATATTTATATGCGTGTTATTTTAAAAAATTAATATAATAAAAATAGAAAAAGGTTATAAAGAAGTTTCTAGTTGTGGATTGCGTGTTAATTTTAATCGCTGCATTTTTTTTATTTAGTAGTATTTGAAATCTAGATGTGTATAGGATTTATAATATTTGTTGATATAAATAAAATTTATAAAATTTAATATCTGTCACAAGATGTATAAATGAGATTTGTATTGATTCTATATTAATATTTGTCTTTATTATGCAACGTACAAAGAAATTAAATGTATTTATTTTCTGTTTTCTATATTAATATTTTCCTAAAATAAAAAAATTAAATGATGAAAAATTCTCTATATGAATGCAATCACAGTGTGCCTAAGCCAGATGATCTGATGAGTGAGGAAGGACGTGGGACAGGGCTGAGATATGTAACTGGTGGCCGAGAATAAATCTCTGGGAATTTCCACAGCCCCACCACACTGCCGCTGCTGCCCCCACTTCCCTTTTGATTCTGTGGCCTAGGCAGCACTGCCTGACTTGACACAACCCCTACATTTACTCATCATTGTTGTTGTTCCCGTTCCCTTTTTTGTAATTTCCAAGAATTCATAAATTTTTCAAATCTTTTGTGCTAAAACTTCTTAGTCCCAATTCAATGTCACTAAATTTTCCTTTTTCTGTAATACTTAAAATTTTTTAAAAAGACAAAATTAAGTTACTTATTACTATTTTTTTTTTTTAGTTATATAATTCTATTCGAGATAATCTATTATTTTTTTCTTTTTTTTGTCACGCCCAAAATACTCTTAATAAAATAATTATGTCTAATCATGTCCTTAATATGATATAATTGACACATTTAAAATACTCTTCATTTAATCTAATAAGACTATCTATTTTTTTACAATACTATAATATATTTATTATACATACTTCAAAATTTGCTGCAACAAATTTTTTTACATTTATATAAAAATTTGAGCAAAAAATAAAATAAAAACACTTCGTATAATTATTATGTATGTTTAAATTATCTTTTCCTTAAATTATTACGAAATTTTTGCAAAAAAACATAATAAGAAGGTATAAATTTTTAAGAGTAGAAAATTATTTATACTTGAACAAGCAATAAATAAATATATTATTTATAACTGTTATATATGTTCAGATCATTTTTATTTTTTTATTCATAATAAAAATAGCCTTTTATTACTAATTTATATATTCTAAATTCACGATAATTATTTTCTTTCTCTAACTGTTCATGTAAGTAAGCTTTTGTATATTAGTTAATTAGATTCATTTTTATTGTTTTATATATTTTCATGTGCCAATAGAATATCTATATCTATTTTGAGTAAATGTATAAAATTTAGAAATCTATATTAGTACTTTTGACTCATATAATGTGCTAGAATCATATATTTAATTTTGTCTCTTAACTTGAAATCAATTAGTTGAATCGTCCCAAAAAGGTAAATTGTTAGACTTTCAAATTTATTAGTGCTAATAGTTTTTTTTTTACTCATGGAATTAAGTTTATCAAATTTATGTATTTTCTATTAAATGTTAGCAGGGTAGACTCTTTTGGCAATTTTGCGTACTTTTCCAATTAATTCCTTGTACTGTTTACTAAAATATCACTTTATTAAATTAAAATTTATACATTTTTATCAGCTTTAATTTCATTTATATATTTAATAAATTCAAATTTAATTCATAGTAAAATATAATCTCGGAGTTAACTACATTCAATACCATTTAGGATGAAGTTTTAAAGAGTTTAGAACATCAATAGAATTCTGAAATGAATGTTCTCGTATGGTTAAGAAACATGAAAATATACCAATATATTCTCTATTTGTATATATAATTTACACAATATGTTAAGAATTAATTCACGTGTTATTCTAGATGATTTAGAACTACAATTTTTTTTTTTTAGAGTTGTCTAAATTTAAAATGAGATAAATGATTTTTTCAAATGTTTTGTACATTTTAGAACAAGACAAAATAACATATTTTTATTTTCATCTTTTGACAATGATCTTAATTAATATAAAGTGCGATACTCATTCATATTATAGAGAATATATTAGTTTAATTTATTCAGTTTGATGTTTTTGTTCTTTATATTTTACTTAATTTTCATTATTGATTAATTATTTTGTAATTATTACCATATATTATTTGATTTCTTGTAAATATTTTTCTCTAATAAAAGAATTTTAACTCGCTTAATCTATTAAATGATGTTTAATACTATTACTAGAAAAATTACTATAATAGTGATTTTATCTTTTATTAATAATAAAGAATATATAGATATATCTAAAAGTCCAATGGATATAATAAAAAAAATTATCTTTAAATGATTTAGTTGTTGGTGGTACTGTAATAACAAATTATAGCCTAAGAACCTAAAAGTGAAATTATACTATTATGTATCAAAATTAACCACATTTTATGCCATTCAAGAAGAATGACAAATTCAAAGCATCAATAAATACTGAAAAGATAGTTATCACACAAGTTTAACAAATTAAATAAATACCAACATATTCTCTATATGAATTTATATTTTACACAATATGTTAATAAAAATTAATTATAATAGAAAATTATATAAGATCCTACTTAAAGCAACATTTAATTCTGAATATCTTTAGATTCACATTTTTTTTTATTAGCATTCATGTATTTTGTAATAAGATAAATGATTATTTTCATTAATATTCGGTGTATTTTAAGGTAACATAAAATATCAATTAATTATTTTACTTTTCTCTATATTCATTTTAATACACTATGTGATATAAATAATATGAATAATATATTAGTTTAATTTAGTGTATTTATATCAATATATTCGCTTAATAAAACATCAATTAATTATTTTACTTTTTTATAATCATTTTAATAGACTATGTGATATCAATAATACGAAGAATATATTAGTTCAATTAGATTTTAATTATTTTACTTTTTTATAATCATTTTAATAGACTATGTGATATCAATAATATGAAGAATATATTAGTTTAATTAGATTTTAAATTTTTACAATGATTTTTGTTTGATATATTTGTTCTTTACATTTTTATTAGATTTATTTTTTCTTATTTTTTGAAATTATAATTATTTTTTTTTGTAATTATTATCCATATATTATTTGATTTCCTGTAAATATTTTTTGCTAATAAAAGAATATCAAAATACTTCATCTATAATATTTTTGCTATAGGAAATCATAATCTAGATGCCTAGACGAGAAATAGAAATAAGATGTAAATGTCATATGTTGTTTTCATAAAAGAAAAAAATTGTTGAATCATTTGAGAATAAATGAATATTATAGTATTACAAAAAAGGGATACACATGTAGAAAACAATAAATTAAAAAAGGTAAAATAATTACGTATTATTCTTAGCAAAGATATATATATATATATATATATAACTTTTATATCAAAAAACTCAATGATAAAATTTTGTATTATATGTTATCATTCACTGATTATTCATTTATTGTTTAAAAATAATTTTTTAATAAATCAGGAATGTTACACATGCAAATCATGCGATTTTTCTAATACGCACACACACATATACATACACACACAGAAAAACACACATATGTTCTAACAATATATATTTAGAAAAGAAAATTGGTAATGATATACAGAAGGAAATAAAAATTATGAAAAATAATATAAATCTAAGGGTATTGATAAAAAATTCAAAAAGTATTATTACAAATGTGGGAAAACAACAATGATTCTTGAACTTTTTTACTGAAGTATTAAAGGTCGTTGAATTTGCTCCTTTATAGTCCCTAATTTTTTCTTGCGAAAATATGGTTCCTCAGTAGTGAAGCCGAGTCTAAAACTTGCATTTAGGTTACCGTTGACCGGCTTAACGAAGGGCAAAATGGGTATATCATCAAGGCTTCTTGTTGATTTGTGTATTTGGCTAGAAACTTCTTTAACAAATTCACATAACAATAAAATTTTCAACCACCTTCTTCCTTCACATATATCACATTTTAAAAATTACAACAGTAATTGTTCCAATAATGATCAAAATAACTATTCGGAGTGCAAATGAATATAAATAAGTTTCTAATGTCCAAATTTGTTTAGTTATTTTAACGAGATTAAAGTTTTGTTCAAGTTTGATTGTTTATCTTTCGTACCAAATTCAAATAAACTTTTATTGAGGCGAACTCGGGTTCGAGTAACTTGGAAATTTTATATGTAAATTTAAAAATTTTTAGATGTTAAAAAAAAAACCAAAAAAAACTCATCAAGCCAAGTTCAAATCGAATACAAAAAATTAATAAAAATTAAATTTTGTTAAGACTTAATTTGATTATTGACGACTCAGACCAAATTTGAATAATTTCATACCGAATTAAATTCAATTCAAATATCAAATAGATTGAATTTATCACAACTTCAATAACAACTATCCAAATGAAACCATTAATATTTCTCGTTTTGTTCTCATCATGTTACATGCAGTACACATGTAAGAGTACAACTCAGTATTACGTGCTAGAACTCCCAACAAAACAAATATATATAGAAATATTCAATGAACCTCACATCTAATTACTATATATTGTCCAATAAATCTTGGTGTACTTAAAATTTGATCTGTTACAAAGCTAAAAAGGATTATGCAATGCATGATTAACTGGTAAACAAAATCTAGCCAGACAGGTTTATCCACATAATCCATCAAATTTAGAATGAAAAGTTCATCATTTCCATGGTCAAGCTCTCCATCATAATAGTCTCCAATAATAAAGCACATTTACTTATCCTTGCCATGTTGCCATAGTCACTGCTGCTGAAATTGGCCTTAAATGGGCAGCTGCAGCCGTGATTGCAATTTATGGGAAGAATTGGAAGATTTTCACAATTACAAATTTCAATCTTATAGCCATCAGGATCATGGATAGAACACTTGATCAACCTTTATCCCTTCATCCTCCACCACAGCACTCACATACTTCATCCCCATGTCTTCTAATCTCTTCTTTACAAGATTCACATCAGTACACTGCATACATCAAAAATCCCAAAAAGAAAAAAAAAAAAACCCTTTTAAATTTAATAGAAAATTAATAAAACTAGTATATACATTTATTCAATTTTATCATGTATAATAATTTTATATCTTGAATTTTCTATCTCACTTTTTGTGTCAATATCTTATATCACTCTGTATAAGTTTGCCACATATACTTTAATATAATGAGTATTTGTAAGTCAATATATACGTTATAAAAAAAAATATTCAGAGTGTGAAATAACATTTGAGACGAGACATAAGATCCCGATTGTATTTTCGTTATCGAAAGAGAAAAAGAGAAGGGCCCTTCTTTCCAATTGAATGAAAAATTTCTTACCTGAAAGGAAATGTGGTTGTCTTTCGGATTAATCGGGCGCGGATTAATCGAGGTGCAGTACTCATAACCACTATTGGTGTCACTTCCAAGCAAATGAATACCAATACCATAATTGTACAACCTACATAGACCAATTAAAATTTAGATTTTAAATTTGTCAATTGTAATTGTAAATTAATAAAAAAACAAAGATTCGTAAAATTAAATAAATATAGAAACAAATATTTAAATAGGTAGTAGAATTTAATAGAATTGATGAGAGTGTATGACTTGCTGCTAACCAAGCTCCACGGAAATCAAAAGAAGAAGGGCGTTTTACAACAACAAAGCCTAATACATCAACATAGAATTTGACCGAATTCCAAACAGATTTCACCACCAAAGAAACATGATTCAATGAGAGAAGAGGCAGTGCTTGGCAGTGGCTTATTTCCTCAATATCATCCACAATTGCCATTTTTTTAAATAAAAACAAGAAAAAATTGGTGGATACGGTAGTGATGGTGGTTGATACGTATATGTAAACAGAAATTCCAATTTCCGAGGGTAATATTTGTACGGGTTAAGGAAACTTCGCGGCAAATTCATTGAGTAATAGGACGAGTGTTCATTAATCATCATTTATTTATTCTTTTTTGGAGTTTTGTATCATCAGTCGTTGTTGTTTATTGGGAAATAATTAGGTAGATATATATTTTTAGTTTTATTTGTAATATTTTGTAGTGTGAATTAAATATTATAAAATTTATGATATCAGTTGATATAAATAAAATTTTATAAAATTTAATTTTATAAAAAAATTTACAAATACAAATTCAAAATCGAGTTTATGTTAATATTAAGAATTCTTCTATATATGCAACATTATAAAGTGAAGGGAAATTCTTATATAGATCCGATTTATGATAGGTGAAACGAACTTCTTGATTTATATTTATCCACATTATCTTGAAAAAATTTATTTTAACGAATTGAAGTGATATAGATAAATATAAAATAAGAATATTTATCCCACCTATTATAGATCGAATCTATATAAACATTTCCGATCAAGTGACAACCATTAAATGTCTGTCGATGCAATAGGAAGTTAAACCAGCATGGTTTTCTTTTCCACCTGTCTTCAATATGGGAGAAAATTTTTAGGTAGATGTGATTATAAGAAATTTTTATATGGATCATATTTTTAGTTAGTGTTATGAATTTTTTAATTTAAAATATTTCACATATATTTATAGTTAGTGTTATAGCTTTTTTTGAATATAAATTTTTGTGATTATAAATGTTTAATCAAATTAATAATATACATTTTTGAATCACTAGATAGAAAAGAAATTGATAGATTTTTAAACACCTTATATTACTAGAAAGTATTTTAAGTGCCTGGTTTTAAGATTACAGTCAAAGGTTTAATTTGTTTCTTGTGATCAACTCGTTGCGCAAGAAATAAGATACAACTATTAATTGCAAGATAATTTTTCTGTTTTAGATATATAATCAAGTATTTACCTTGATTAGGTGTATACAGGATTGGTTTCATACTTATGGGTATCTAATCTGACCGTATATATTTATTTCATATAATTTTTAGGATAAACAAGTCATACATTCAATTTAAAAATATTGATTTATAGTTTTATTGAAATTATCTATCTTTTTCTTGGAGAAGTATTAGACTACTTTTGATTTTTGTTTTAATTTCAAAAAATAATGTGATTTTTTATTTTGAATTTTGTTTTTTTTTTTGGGAATAAGCTAATATTTACAATTACATTTTTTTTATAATTTAATTTTATTAAATAAAATTAATCTTTTGTTGACTTATTATAATTTTTTTGAACAAAAACATTATATTTCAAAAATATTTTCATTTTATCATCCATACATCATAAACTTGAATAGAAATATATATATTTTTTTAAAATAAATAAAGGAACACTAACAGACTTAGTTTATGTGGACTAGAGTTTTTGTTTTATTTTATTTTTATCTATACTATCTTCATTAGATTTAAATATGGACAGATCTAGAATCTCTGAATCTAATATTGGCCACGTGTTTTCAAGAACATAGTCATTAAGATCGATATTTTGATAGTAGTTTTCAGTACCAAAACAGATTATGATAATGGTAAATACTTAAATAGATTCGATAATTATATAGATTCGATCTTTGATATTATTTGTAAGTTTTATGGCATAAATTAAATTTTAGATAATCTATAAAATCAGTTGATATAAGCAAAATTTTTTAAAATTTAATCTTGACCACAGGATTTACAGGTGGGGTAAAAAAGTAATCGAATTTACCTAAATATTTTAATATGGTAATAACTTGTCAGTTTACATTAATGAAAAATATTTATATAGACCCGATCTTTGACCCCACCTATAAACCTTTCGGTCAAAATTAAATCTTACAAAATTTTTCTTACATCAATTGATGTCATAGATTCCATAACATTCAATTTATACCACAAAATTTATAAATAAAGTCAAAAATCAAGTCTACCTAAATATTTCCCTACATTAATTATGGTTCTTACATTTTCAACAAAAGAAAAAAAATATCTGGATCATCTCGATCCCATTAATTAACGTGGTTATTTAAGCAAATCAATGTCGAGTTGGAGATTTGAGACCACTAAAAACGAAATGTAATTAATGTGGTAGGCCTGTACATAATCTTGTAACTAATCCATTACAACAAATATATATATATATATATATATGTATATATATGTATAAAGGATAAAATGTTAATAGTGTAAACTTCCGTATGTAGGTTCAGTCATAATGCGCATAATTCCTTTATGACGAAACCAACTTTAGCAGATAAATAGAAAAATTACGTTGAGCTCCGTGGATTGCTAGTGTTTCGTGTTTGTCAAATTATTGAAATTTCCTTCATGCAAATATTAGATAGCTACCACTTTTTCACCAGACTGCCCAGCCATTTTCTAATTAAAAGAATGAAGACACTTTTTAGCGATGAGATTTTTTTACCATAAATTTCTCTATAATTTTTTTTCACAATTCTTTTCATGAATTTCTTTGTAAATCCCTTAGACTAAGAGATTCTTTAGTTAATTAGTATCTCCTAATTTAGGTTAATTATACTCTTAATGTTTAGTTAATTAGTTCCCTAACTTGTAGTTTCATTGTACTATAAATATTAGTTATACATACTCATTTTTGTGTGTGAATAAGAATTATTCATTCTTATTTTCAAGTTGGTATCAGAGCCAACTCCTTGGAACCTTGAAACTTTCATTAAAATGAGTGAAAAATGTATTGAAACATTTGGAACAAAATCGATTATTCTTGTGGCTGTTCAATCTGAAGGTGTTTTTAATATAGGAATTATCCTTAATGAATCAAATTATGATATTTAGTCATAATTGATGGAGATGCATATTGTCGAAAGAGAGAAACTCTCTTATATTCGTGTAAGATAAAGTAACTTGCAGAATCAGAAAATAGATATGAAAAGTGATATGTTGAAAATCAAAAAGTGAAAAGGTAGCCATTGATATTTATGACACTAGAAATTATGAAGCGGTATTTATATTTGCCTACCGCCCATGAAATATGGAGTGCTTTGTCAAAAGCATTCTATGATGGAAGTGATGAATTAAAAGTTTTTGCTTTAAACTAAAAGGCTTTCATTTCAAAATAAATTGGAAAGTCGCTCTCTGAATATTATGAGGAGTTGGTTGAGATTTTTCGAGAATTGGACAATCGAGATAAAGTGTTCATGAAAGATCTTGATAATGTAACAACATACCAAAAGTCCATTGAACGATTAAGGGTACATATATTTCAAGATCGCCGGATTGGATGGTGATTTTGAAGAAATTTGTGGAGAAATTTTACGCAAGGAACCAATTCCAAGTTTGGAAGAATGTTATGCATTTGGGTCGAATTACAGCGGTACGCCAATTAATGCAACTTTGGAGGATGAGACTAAAAATTCTGAAGCTGCAGCAATGGTGACTCGAAATAGGTCAAAAACAACCAAAAGTGTCAAAAAATCTGCTTACAAGTGTACCACTGTGATCAATCTGGACATATTAAAGATCGTTGCTATAAACTTGTGGGATATCCAGAATGGTGGGATTATAGTCGAGCATCTCGAAAAAAAAATTCCAAAAAGACTCTAATTGCTACTGTTGTTGAAACAAATATAGGTGATGATACTGTTGACTAAAGGTTCATCATTGGTAGCAACTACAAATGTTTGTGATAAGGTTTTAAATATTTCTACACCTGTTTCTAATAGTGCAAGGATAATTGATTTTGGTATAAGATCATATGGCATTTGATTCTACACAATTTGCAACATTTTAGAATTTTTCACAAAAATTCAAACAAAAATAGTAATGAGGCCTCAATTATTGGGGAAGGATCTTTATCTCTCACTAATATTTTAAATTTTGATTCTATTTTGGTTGTCCCATCTTTAGATTATAATCTTTTATCTATCTCACAAATAACCAAAGCCTTATCTTGTGTTGTAATTTTTTGGCCTAACGCTTGAGTTTTTAAGGACATCTAAACAAAGCAGACGATTGATTGTGGTATTAGATGAGAAAAATTGTATTATTTGGATTTGACATCAAAATATTCTGACAAGCTTCATCAAGCTTTGGTAGTGAAAAGCTCTATAGAGAAGAAGAATAAAATTGAGATTTGGCTATGGCATCAACGGTTGGGGGCATACATTCTTTGGTTATCTCAAAAAATTGTTTCTAGTTTGTTTGATGCTTTGATCTTTCTAGTTTCCGTTGTGGTATTTGTAAACTTGCGAAAAGTCATCGAACTTCATTTCCTTTGGATTTTGAACAAAAGTCTTCTTCCTTTTATGGTTATCTATTCTGATGTGTGAGGTCCATCCAAATTTCAATTTTGGGTGGATCACGTTGGTTTGTTACTTTTATTGATAACTGTACTAGGATGACTTGGCTATGGTTAATGATGTCTAAAAGTGAAGTAAATCTGCTATTTCAAAAGTTTTATAAAATGATTAAAACTCAATATAATGCACAGATTCAAATTCTTCAGGGTGATAATGGAGGAGAATATCAAAATTCTGAATTTCAACAGTTTTTGGAAGCACAAGGAATTGTTAATCAAATCACTTGTTCTAAACACCCCAACAAAATGGGATTGTAAAGCAAAAAAATTCGTCATTTACTGGAAGCTGTTCATACTGTATTAATCGAAACACATATGCCATTGTCTTATTGGGGAGAAGCTCTTGCTTTTGCAACATACTCAATTATTCAAATCCCCTTAAGTTCTATTGACTTTCAAACACTGCTTAAAGCTCTTAATGATGTTGTTGGTGGTTGCTCCAACAGTTCTGAATTTACCTCCTCGGCTTTGGATGTGTAGTGGTTGTCCATCTTCACAAATATCAACATAATAAGTTGGCTCTCGAGCTTTATGATGTGTTTTTCTTGAATATGCTATGCATAAAAAAGGTTACAGATGTTATCATCCTCCAACTCAATGCATGTTTACAACATTGGATGTGATTTTTCATGAAGAATCAATGTATTTTTCCTCTAGTTGAACTTCAGGTGAATTATACCAGAAGGGAATTTAGACTCTCGATTATGACATTGTGACTTATGATTATGATCAAAGTGATGCCAAAATAGATACTGAGAAAGGTGATGTTAATGGTATAATTTTGGATCTTGATATACTTGGAAGCTGAAGAAGTGTCTGAACCACAAGATACAAGTTCATCACTTGAAGAGTTTAAGTCTCTTATCAATATATCACACCAATCGTCTACTGAAAATTTTCCTATTCTAGAACTTGAGTTACCCAGAAAATAGCATCACCAAAGCGTCTCACTAGAGGTATTCTTAAGCCCATATATGAACCTGAACTTTCTAACAAAGTTAAATATCCCATGAGTCATTATGTGTCTAATCACAATTTGTTAGAATCAAATCAGTCATTTGCAAATCAATTATCCATTGTATCTATTCCTAACAGTGTGTAGGAAGCCTTAGTTGACCCAAGGTAGAAAGCTACTATGAATGAAAAATGAACTTCTTGCAAAAGAATGGAACTTGGGACTTGGTTGACTGCCCAACAAGAAAGAAGCCAATAAGAGACATGGATCTACAGTGAAGTATAAAGCAGATCCTACAATTTTAGCGATTTAAAGCAAGATTAGTGACAAAAGGCTATACACAAACTTATGGGATTGACTACACAGAGACATTTGCATTGTAAGCAAAATGTGAGTTACTGAATTAATGCAAGTTTATATGGAACTTCCGCCAGGGTGTATGATGCATGAAGGTATAACCAAAAGGAATGTAGATTTAAAAAATCATTGTATAGACTAAACAATCTGTCTCTTATACATTTCTAGATTGACAAATATCCATGATAGCATTTGGATACCATCAAAGCAACTTAGACTACACTTTATTTTTAAAGAAACAACAGGGTAAGATTACTGCTCTCATTGTATATGTGGATGACATGGTGGTTACAGGGAATGATCTAGAAGAAAGGAAGGTACTGTAAGAATACTTGTCTAGAGAATTTGAAATGAAAGATCTTGGTTCCTTGAAATATTTTCTTGGGATCAAAGTTTCTAGATCCAAGAAAAGAATTTTCTTATTTTAAAGAAAATATGCCTTAGATTATTACAGGAGACAAGTATGTCAGCATGCCAACCAGTTAATTCACTTGTGGAGGAATGTATTGAAATTATGCATTGAAGCAGACCAAGTTCCCATTGATAAAGGAAGATATTAGAGGTTGGTAGGAAGATTGATGTACTTAGAACTTGGTCTGCTTCAATGCATATGCTAGATGTGTATCCTTAGACAGGTATAAGCACTATGTCTTGATGAGAACAACATATGAATGTTGTCATGCGTATTTTAAGGTATTTGAAGTCTGCTCCTGGGAAATGAATATTGTTCACTAAAAATGCAAATCATCAAGACATAGATGCTTATACAGATGCTGATTGGGTTGGAGCAATAGATGATAGGCGATCAACTTCTAGTTAAGTCACATTTGTTCATATTTTATGATTTAATCTCGTCAGGTTGAGAGAAGTAAAAGCAAAATGTTGTTTCCCGCTCAAGTGCAGAAGCCGAATTTAGGGCATCACACTTTGACTTTGTGAACCCTCGATGAAATGAAATTTCTTTGCAAGATTTGGGTTACCAATCTTTTTAATCAATTTAATTATATTGTGACAATAAAGTTGCATGTGATATTGCTCATAATCCAATTCAGCATGACCAGACAAATCATGTTGAGGTGGACAGATTTTTCATCAAAGAGAAATTAGATGAAAAAATCTTGAAGTTGCCTAAGATTCGATCTGAAGAACAATTAGTTGATATTCTTACTAAAACAGTTTCAAGTCAAATGTTCTCAAAATGCCTTGGCAAGTTGGGCATAAATGATATTATCACCAACTTGAGGTGGAGTGTTGAGACTTAGTAAATCAGACAAATTAAGGACATGAATCTCTTTGTAAATCCCTTAGATTAAGAGATTCTTTAACTAATTAGTGGCTCCTAATTTAGGGCTAATTATACTCTTAATGTTTAGCTAATTAGTTCCTTAAATTGTACCTTTATTGTGCTATAAATATTAATTGTACATACTTATTTCTGTGTGTGAATAAGAATTATTCATTCTTATTTTCAAGTCTTAGATGTTTCCTCCCCTTTTTGTACTCCTCTCTCAAAGCACAAGTCATGTGAATTTTATCAAATTATTGAAATTTCCTTCATGCAAATATTAATTAGATTAGGCTTGGACTATGAGCCCGTTCACTCGAGCGCAAAATTGTAAAAATAAATCCAATTTACGATATTGTACCCTTAATTTTTTGGTCAAGCATCAAGTATATCCTCCATACTATTGACGAGATTAATTCTAAACTAAAACAGTATCTTGAATTCGTTCCATCTAAAAATAACTCGTCCAACTAACAAACCTAATCTAGTTATAATCTTGCTCATTACACATGTCAAATCATGATCCATGCACATGTTTAAGTTGCTTTTCTATATTTAATTGTGGGCGTGAGCAGTGAAAATGTGGGATGGAGGAACACTGAATAATGGTGGGTGAACCTGATCAAATGCCACGAGCATCAAGATGGTAATTGCCAAATAGCTATGTCACAGAATAAATGAAAGAAATTTTGCAGAATGAAATGAATTAATTCAGTAACTCACATTTTGCTTAATATGAAATATCATTCAGAGACTCATGCACTAGTAGTAGCATCTTTTGAAGAACAAGTGATCATTAATCTCTTTCCTTGGCACAAAACCACTACTCTTAATTCCGATATTTATAGTATTCAGGATAAAATGATTGAATTATATGGGCTATTAGTGTCTTGGTACAACATTTCGGCTCAATGGATTAGGCCTAAAAGTTTATATACTAGCCCAAACACATAAAAGCTAGTCTATTTGGAAGACATTTGCAGAAAGGGGTCGCCAGTAATGGGCCTCATAGGCCCGTCCAGCGTCAGAAATTGATTAATTAAAATCTATTAAGCTAAAAAGTTAACACTCACCAGTCACCCTCCCCTCCGAGCCATTCTTGATTGAACCCATTTCAAGACATGATGTCTTGAATTTCGAGGTATAAATTAAGAAAATATTTACAGTTTTGTTAAGAATTTTATATAATTATATTTTAAAAATTTATACAATATAATATTATGTATTTGAAAAATTTATATTGTACAATTTTAGACTCAACAGAATGATTCTTCATCGTTTTGTAGAATTCGCCCTAAATTAATACATATCACTAAAAAAATTTCCTCCCACCAAAAAAAAAAAAAAAAAACGCCAAAAAGAAAAAGGGAAAAGTAACAAGACATTGACAAATTAAGGAGGTGTTTGGTATGCATTCGGGAATCGGAATTGAAATCGAAATTACAAATTTTACTATTGGTATGGATTTATATCATTTCTTTTTAATCCCTTTGCTTGTAATAAAGATTCTTTATTCATTATATTAATAAATTAATAAATTTAAAATTCATGTTATAAGTGTCTAATTATTCTGTTTCTTTATAATATAACATCATTCTCATTTATCATTTTTCTCATACTCATAAACCAAACACTTCATAAATTAATCGCTTGGTGGGAATAGTCATCAAACGATTCCTTCAATTAGTCAACTACACCAACCGATTGTAGAAATTACGTAGTAAGATTTGTGAGGAGGTGATTATGTACCTTCACCTATTACTGACATGGAAGAGACTACTTAGCTACCACTGAAGTTTTGTCCGGGGTTAATGCCGGATTAATTTGTGGTAGCTACACAAAACTAAAGTCAATGCACTTAATAAGCTGTCTCTTATACACATCTAGATGTGTATAAGAGAAAATACTTAGACATATTTAATTTTTAATCTTACTTGTAAATTTTAATATCAAAATTTATTCTTATAAAATATTACTTATATTAATTGATATCGTATATTTTATAAGATTTAATTCACACCATAAATTTATAAGTAGAATAAAAATCAGATATACTCAAATATTTACCTTTCTAATCGGGTAAAACACAATAACCACGCATTCTTTTTCTCACAAAAACTTTTAGGTACTTACAAATTTTATCCACTTCACAAATTTTATCCACTTCACATTATTTATTGTGTAGTTTACATAATGAACTTTCATATAGTACATAACTAATCTCATATATTTGTACAAATTTTATGAAAAATATGACCACATAATTTTTTTTAAAAAAGAGTATTTATAGTGAATGTTCATTTATTTTTAGTCGACTTAAACTTACAAATAATAAATCATAAACAAAATATTTTACCATCTGAATTATACTTTATTATCAATCATACAGTTATCCAATCAACTATCGAACCTATTCAATTAATGAAATGCTTCCTATAGGGACAACATTAACTCATTAATGTGAAACAGAGTTCATGGTAGACAACTTTGTGATTTTCAACTTGTAAGTTGTGACTTATATCGACTAAATTAATGGAACTAGGAACATTTTGAACCACAGATGTTGCAAACTAGGCCCTTGTTGTAATTAGATCTGATTACACTCTCGTAGAAATTTCTGTATCATGACCAAAGAAAAAGTCATTTTTAATTATCAAATGTCAGTGTGTCACGATCTAAACAACCATGCTTTTATTTATTCCATTAGTTTGAATGGAGAGAAAGCCGTTCCTGTCTACTATGTGGGACTGTTTTCTTGCATTGGCCAAACACAGAGACATACTGATACTTCTATTTAGTTGAGCATGCGGGTGGCTAATACCCAGCATCCCTGATAAAGACTCGAGGAACCTGTCTTTTTTTTTTCTTTGTTGGGGGTTAATATGTTTAGCATGGAAAGTCTAATCCCCTCGCGCAAAGAGAAGCCTTCTCAAATGTGGTATCTTAGTAGGTTTCGAACACACATTCACCTCACCTCTTAAAATTACAAACATCTTATCACTTGACTTAATCACTGTTGAGTGAAAAACATGTTTTTGGATGGAGTAATACGGGTTATGGAGAGCAATTGGTTCGACTTGTAGATATTCCATTCAAATAAAAAATTTACCTGAACGATAAATTAATTAATCAAAAAATAATTGGTATATATACACATAATAGAGTATAATCCTACTGCTATAGTTCCTAAAGCGAACTTCATGAATCATATAGGAGAATCATTTAAAGATTATTGGGAGGATGTTCGTAAGCTGATTTAGAATACCATCCTAATCACAAATTGGAAAAAAGAAAAAAAAAGAAAAAAAAAAGAAGAAACAAGAAATACAAAGGCAATGCATTTGGAGAGGAGAGCATCACATTTATTTTTATAGGTAATGTCCCAATGTGGACAATTTTCAATATCTCAATTCTTTTCATATGAGTTTTCATACAAATTTTTATTTCTAGAAAAGAAGACACATACTATTAAATTGGACAATTGGTCGGAACTAGTTGCCATATGAACTCTTTGAAACAGCAAAACATTGGCAACATGTGATTATGATATACGATCGAATAATAAAATGAGTCTATTACTTGATTGTATGGTGCAAACTAAAAGATTGATCTAAAAAAGAAAAGAAGATTAAATTTTTTTTTTTGGTAGTAAAAAAGTTTGGAAGGAGGGTGTTAGAATGATAAATAGAACCTGGAGAAATTATCTTTATTGATAAAATAGTGTTTAAGTATATAAATATAATAAGTCTATATTTATAGGCATATAAATATAATAAATGTAGACTATATAATGAATCTCGACAATAACTAATATGGTAACCAAATAATAGTTTTTAAATTTAGGTAATTATACATAATTGATTGAGTTACACTAATTGATTGACATTAACACTCCTCCTCAAATTCAACATCTTTTTGCAAAAAAACTAACTTGAG
Organism: Cinchona pubescens; assembly: GCA_025175665.1. Lineage (NCBI taxonomy): Eukaryota > Viridiplantae > Streptophyta > Magnoliopsida > Gentianales > Rubiaceae > Cinchona > Cinchona pubescens. Next base: position 90,682 of record JANKKI010000525.1, read on the forward strand.
GTTGCATATGAGATTCTTGAAACTGTTCTGAAATAAGTGTAAGGAGGGTTGATTCTTATAGAGAAATCATAATAAAAAGGGCAATACACTAAGAATATGGATTTCACCCGTAAAATGTAATATAGCTTAAAAAAAAAAAAAAAACACCATTAAAGAGGTAGTAAAACCCATAAATGGGATTGAAAACACATTGATAATAGGTCACGAAAAGAACATTAGTAAAAAGAGTGACTGAACTTTTGAAAGAGAATGAAAAAGTGAAACATCAATAATTAGACATCTATAAATCGGATTGAAAACACTGATTGAATCCAATAAGGGATTGGAAAACAGCCCTAAAAGGGATTGAAAATTCTGAATCTATGTTAGAATGATAAAGAGAATTGGGAGAAATTATATTTAGTTGATAAAATAGTGTTTAAATATACAAATATAATAAACTTATATTTATATGCATACAAATACAATGAATTATATAATGAATCTTGACAATAACCAATAAGGTAACCGAATAATTTAAACTTAAATAATTATACATAATTAATTGAGTTACACTAATTGATTGATATTAACGGATAATATGTTACCCCTTTTATTCTGGGATAAGTTACCGTCCCCTGCTAACTATATAAGAGCCAAGTAGCCAACACTTGCTGCCAATCAAAAGTTAAGCATTCATATCGTTCACCACTTCACCCAACATCTTCTCGAAAGGAAAGTCTTCAAGCTCCAAATCAATGAGGACAGCGGGTGAGGCTCATGAATTAATTTTGTGTTGCACTGGTCACCGAGGTAGACTGGTAGTTGGGCTTCGTGACTTTTATACAGAGGATTAAAGGCATGTATTCTGCTCGCGGGGCTGTGATTCAAAGTTTCAAAAATTGTGATTCGCTACTTAGATTGGGATTGCAATATTTCAATTACCTAAAAATTACTGCTCTGATACTTTTAACTTGGGACCATATATAAGTAGCATGACTAATATCGAATGACAAAGTGAAATGTGCAATATAGTTGATAAAATATTTTTCTATATACGTATTGATTATTAAAAAGAGACAGTTTGAAGCATGCAAAAAAAAAAAAACATTAGCATGATCATTGTTTTTTGGACCCACGAATTGAACAACAAAAAGTTTTGATCCTTGCACTCGTACACGCGATGTGACGAAAACTCCAAAACCACTCGTACCACTTGTTTGTAACACGACATTCATATATAATAGGGTAGTCTTCGGTCAAATGTTGCCTCCAATTCTCCAACGTATTACTTCTTTTTGTTATCTTTAAGTCTTCGTTTGGCTTGGATTTCTGGGACTTTGCAAGCTTCAAATTCAATCAGAGTGAATAATTTGGTTAGGAAAATTCTTACCCGATTCATGGTTTTAGTGCTATGAACCCCAAATTAGTTCTTAATGATTTATACATAATAATAATAATAATAATAATAATAATAATAATAATAATTCTAGAATACTACTTCTTCTCACGATACACAACTTGCGAGAGATGAATCGTCTCCGCAACACAAAGTTAAGGTTAGGCTTCATTATTTCTATTTAGCTTTAATTTATTTAATTTCGTTTTAATTAATTAGTTACATTAGACAATTGCTTGTGTTTAGTTGGAGATATTATGTGTATGGGAGGATTAGTATATTAAATTGGTAATTAGTTTCGTAGATTAATTGATTATTGTGCTGAGAAATTTTGAGAAATGATTATCATAAAATGATGGCCGGAGAAGTTGGACGGGGAAGTGTAGCGGAAGATGCAGGAGTTCGTGGGAAGAAGATGGGATTTTTCAAAATTACAAGATTAATCTCTTAGTTTTAGGATATTTATATTATGGCTCTGAATATTATAAAGTAGTATAGAATTAATTTTCAACTTCTGAAATTATAGATTACCCTAATGATTTTATAAAGACATTATTAGTCCTTATGGTTGCTGGAAATTACAGAATGAACCTACAGTTTAGGGATATTTTACCAAGACCCATAAAAGTTTCAATAATTGACAAATTGACCCCTATAACTTTAATAAAGTTAATAAATAACCTTCAAAAGTTTTCTAAGGTACCCAAGGTGTCCAAATGACTTTTTAATATGATTCATGAAGTTCGCTTTAGGGACTATAGCAGTAGGATTATACCCTGTTATTTTTACAGTTACTAGATGTGTATAAGAGGACGAATGATTTTCTAAATTTACATAAAGGCCTTAATGCTTTCTAGCAATTATTAGTAAAGTTTTTTTTAAAAATAAAAGATGTGTATAAGAGTAATCTATACCCGAATATTTTTGTATTAAATTCGTAATAAACCATAGGGTTTAATAAAACTTTTAATCCTTCTATTATTGTACTTGATTTAAACTAATAAGAATACGATTTGATTATTACACTTTAAACCAACGTATGAAAATATTATTTTGAATTAGAATTCAAATGTTTTCTAAAAGTTACCAATTCTAATACAAGAACTATTTTAAAATATTAATAGTAAAATTCTTTGATCTCACATAAATAGTCACGATTATTGAACCTAAGAATGGATTAGAGTATTGTCTCTAGGATATTGAAAATAGGGTTTTATAATAATTTGTTAAGGGAATAATTACTTGAATTGTTAGTAATAAGATATTGTTATTTTATTTTTAAGGATTATCGATAAGGAACAAAAGGCAAATAAAGACACGATTACACAAAATTACAAAATTTTATGATATGGAAATATGTATGTTACATGAAAGTACAAGTCATGAAAAAATGTTACATGATATATGAAGAATGCCACGAGTATGTGACTTTATTTTGTTACATGTTTTACAAGAAGTCCTCCTAATTGTTTATTCTTAAAGCAAATCCGATGTGTATAAGAGCCTTATATTCTTACTATTTAATAAAGAGAATACGGCGAATGACACGTGCCTGACAAGTGCGGGTTAGGGGCGTGACAGTTATCATGTTAAATTCACTAAGTAGCAATTTAAGCATAAGATAATAATTGAGATTTTTTTTTTTTGGTATATTTTGATACATGATAACTGTCACGCCCCTAACCCGCACTTGTCAGGCACGTGTCATTCGCCGTATTCTCAAGCTGTCTCTTATACACATCTGTATCACCAAATTTGAAAAATAAAATAAAATTTGAGTTATACATAGCATCCTCTTTTTGTGTAATATTTGTGTCTTCACATTTTTAATTTTGTCCCTAACTTTCAATTCCTATATCAATTGGGGTACAAGATCGTGGTACTTTGTTTCACATAATTAATTAAGAAAATAAGAAGATTAAAGTTTGTGACCTTCTAATAAATTACAAACTCTTATAAATACTCTCTTATTATTAAAAGGGTTAATAACACTTTGCCTTCCAAATATAATAACACATTGATATCTTAAATTTTAGGGAATGAAAATGTAAGAAATTGTTGAATTATATTATATATGACATTGCAAATTGCACATATTTAGTCAAATATTAAAATTGTAAAATACTAAGAGATATCGAAAAAATTATAAAGTTTTATAGAAATTGTATTTTCATACAATACCTTTACAGAAAAAATTTTCATAGAAAACAAACTCATTTGAAAATATTCTATCAGAACAGTTTCAAGAATTCATATGCCTGTCTCTTATACACATCTAGATGTGTATAAGAGACATTCTTGAACTATAGAATATACATTTTATTGATATAGCTGTTACATTGAAATATTTATAGTTTATTTGTGTTTACTTTTAAATAATTATCACATTACTACCAAATTTTAAATACATAAAAATCAAAATATAGTATTAACGTGTTTTTAGTCCATTTAACTAATTTTTTTTGATATTTTAAATTTTTTAAAAGATGAATATTGTGAATAAGGAGTAAAGTGTATATTCTATAGTTCAAGAAGGCAAAGTGTAATTACCCATACAATGCAGGAGGGCAAAGTGTTATTAACCCCTACTAAAATGTAAGTATTAACTGAACCATACTAATTCCTCTTTTTTTATTTCCTAATGTTAAAGATAGAAATCTAGTGTCAATTCAGAGAACACTTAGGTGATAACTTGTCAATGATATAATTACTCTTCTCCCATTTTTAAAATAATCACATCACGCAATTTATTTTGTTAACTTTAAAAAACTATTAAGGGCTCTTAGATAAGTTTTAATAATTACGCAAGGGACTGTCTCTTATACACACCCTATTAATGTAATGATGACAGATCATGCCTAAGTATAAGAGACAGGTAGTACAGAGAATGGGGGCTGCAATAGGACTCTAAAGGTCACACCTAACTGAATAAATTCTATTTTAATTTTAAGTGCATACACACTCACCATGTTTCTCTGTACTGTAACACTCCTTTCCTTAGGCTTGAGGCACTTGCAGTGATGAATACACTACTAAATCTTGCATGCATGGTCTTTCAATGGAGAGGAATGATGGAAAAATGGGCACTGCGCTTTCCAAGCACGTGGGTTGTACTATTATTTTATTTTTGAGTCAAAGAGGTCCCGCAAAAACCTTTCAGTTTCAGCAGCTTTTGCTTTGCATGCCATAGCTTTGGAATTCGAAGTCTTTTTATAAGATTTAATTTTAATAAAAAATAAGAATTACAGATGAAATATTTATTTCGATTAAAATTAAATCTTATAAAATTTTGTTTATCTGTCTCTTATACACATCTAGATTGTATAAGATTTAATTCATATTATAAAATTTAGAAATAAAACTAAAAATATGATCTACCTAAATCTTTCCCTTATCTAATAATATCACATCAAGAATGTATGTATAAGGTCACCACTAAAGCTTTACATTGGCAGAAGATTTATAGAGATTCCAACATTGAAATGCCACGTTGTTCAATGCATTTGGATGTGGCTTAATCTCAATTACGAAGAACTATACTTTGGATTATTGGAGAAGGAAAATGATTCCAAAAGTGATAAGAGACATAACGATTGTATTTATACAAAATAATAAATACAAACAATAAATAAAAGTAATTAATGTCTTATTAGATTCTAATGTTCAAATCCATTAAAGTTGAAAAACGTGGCATTGTAATTTGATTAAATGACTTTGACAAGTAACTATAAATTTATAATTCTGTAAATAATTTTTCGAGATCTAATATAATTAACGTGTTGAAATTATATCAAATCATTAATTCCTGATATTAAATATATTTACTCAAATTTTATTTTATTTTATTTTTCAAATTTGGTGATACTTCAAAAATATTTTTTTCACTTTATTACTGTTTATGGAAGTATGGATCGAAAGCATCGGAATTGGAATAATGGTACAATTAGGAAGAATTTCAATTCCATTATCTTAAACTTAATTATTAATCATTATACAATCGACAAGAACTTAAAGATTTATTCTTTATTCTCTCTTTCTTTTTTTTCTTTTTCATATGTTGTTTATTCCCATGTTGAGGTTTTAAGATTAAATATAGTTTTATAGTCAAAATTTTAGTATGATAATGACAGTTTAGGTGTTTGTCTGCGCTTGAATGGAGTATACTCAGTGATAATGCATACACAAGACTTTCAATAAGAAAATCTTTCCCAAGTTCACCTGCCACCACTGAATCTCTATTTTATCTGTTCTTTTGATTTTTGATTTTATTCTTTTTTCAACAATCATATTCCATTTATCTGTTTGTCGAGGACAACAGAATTTTTTAGGCACATATATAGGCCGGTGTATTAATTTTTTTTTTCTCCGATTAAAACTTAAAAGAGGCCATGTGCAGTGGACCAAAAACATTTACTCCTCGTTTGGACAATTTGGGAGGTAAATAAAGGGACAACCTTGCTTTTTAAAAAAAGTTTTATCTACTAATTCTGTAATGCAAAGCGAGTATGATACATGTTGAGATATTATTACTTTTTAATCATCAAACAGTATGAAATATTCACTCCATAGTGTAGAGTGCATAGCAAAGAATTTTTCTTGATTCTAAGAATTAAAAAAAAAAAGTAGAAAAGAGAAAACAACAGGTAAAGGGTAAAGAAAACTTAAAAAAAAAAAAACTTACAAAGTACTTAAATAAATACCTATATGCATGATGGCAAATATTTAGGTAAACCCGGTCTTTGACTCTACTTGTAGATGCTGTGGTGTCAATTAAACTTTAGAAAATATATGACATCAGCTGATGTAAACAAGATTTTTTAAAATTTAATTTTGACCACAAGGTTTACATGTGAGGTAAAGATCAGATCTACCTAAGTATTTTCTTGTGCATTATTACTAGGAAGTTTTCATGAGATTGATTGTTATTGCATGATCAGACCAATTAATGAAGAAATTATGGTAAACTTAAACGAATATAAATTTTTACCCTTGAAAGACAAAGGATGGAAAAGATTAACAGTGTATTAATCCCCTTATGGGGGCCTCTTCCCAGTTGTAAAACAATTCGAATTTGAGGCATAGTTGCTTGGAAGGGCAAGCCTTTCACAATCATCCAATTTGCATACTATGCAAGTTATTTTATCTAATAAACTAAAATTTATTTATCTCACATTCAGTTATGGCAAGGTCAGTGACAACTTTTCATTTCTAGCCTGTTTAGATGGGTGGATTTGATTTTAAATCTTTAATCTAAATTCATTTATTGTTGGGATAAAATATTAGTTAGTTAAATTTTAAATTCATTTAAAATTAAAATAGACTTTTAACCGCTAAAAACATTGAATTTTAAATCAACTCCAAAACTTAGTCATTTCAAATCTTTTCATTTCAAATTTATTTTCAAATCCAAATTCAAAACCACCAAATGCCAACACAATGTTGGTGAATGTGAGGTTAGTTTAGTTGATGATAAAATAGAAGGTAAAAACGCATCCTCCAATCAAAGAACAATAAAAACATGACCTTCCATCAATTACATATAATCACAATTGCATTCCAAAACTGTTGACAGGGGAAGAGTTTATGGCAGAAGTCATAAGAAGTTTATAGTATAATATATACACATAGGAGAATTATACAGACAGAGATTAATAATGTATTCTATCGTGTTTTAAATTTTATAATCGTTGATCTTTTTAAAATATACATATTATATTGTATAAAGATAACGTATAATTTGATGATCCCGTTTATAATTTTTCAGTAACTTGTCCAAGGAATCATAAATAATCCTTAATACTTTAGGTATAGAATCACATTTTGGACTAGACTATCCACCTATACAAAGAGTGCAATTTCACTCAATTAGTGCAACCCTTCATTTCCAATTAATCAAGAACAACAATGAGCAAAAACAGAGAGATAAATGGAGGGTGCTTGTTGGGTAGTTATTCTTTTTCAGTGAATTAAAGTTGAAAAGAATGCCATACTATTCTTTAAGTCTCTTATACATCCATTTATCTCTCTGTTATTTTTCTTTTTCTCTCTCTCCTCTACTTTCCCTCCTTCAAACCGCAAAAGACGAAGAAACAGAGAGTTTGATAGCAAAATTCTTGAAAATGACTCTGAACCTGAAATTTCTCTCATTTTTCAAGATTCCAAGATTGGATTTTTACAGCAATTAAAAAACATCCTAGGTAAGAATTCTTAATTAACCACTCCATTTTGTTTGTATTACATTACATTTTCAATCAGCCTAATCAAGAATTTTATTACTAACTCATACCAATTTTTACAGTCTGTAAATGGGACCATTCGGAATGAACTGCTATATAAATTATAGGAAAAGAGAAAAGAACAAAGAGAACCATATTCAATGCATAAGACAATACATTGGCATTAACATATGATTGGATTTTCATTGACTTGTCATTATTTTTATTTTTCTTGTTTTCAGATATCTATCATTCTATCTATCTATCTTTCAATCATCATTATCCGGTGGATTTCTGCCGTTTCTTGGTGACCCTTTGCTTGTTATGAAGAAAGAAAGAGAGGCTGTGGAGAATTGGAGATCAATCCATACACTTCTTGACATGCAAATGTGTTGGTCCAAAGCATAGCTTTTGTGTGTGTGTGTTTTGAGGATGGGCATAATGAAGAGAAGTGAGGAGGTAATTAGAGGTGGCCATGAGGAGGGTATTCTTGTGTCAGTGAGATTGAGGCCTTTGAATTAAGAGAAGGAGATTTTGAAGAATGACGTTTCAGATTGGGAATGTATAAATGATACCACAATTATCTACAAGAATGCTAATCTTTCGGTCTCCGATCGGTCAATGTATCCCACAGCTTATACATTTGGTAAGGAAATGAATGTATGACCTCAATTTTCAGTATGTTGTTGATTGTTACAGTCTTTTTATGTTTTTGACAATTTTTCTGATCTTAATTTTGTGAAGTTCTGCATTTTTGGGGTAACACTTGAATTGGAACTAGTATAAGGAGATGAATGTATGACCACAAATTTCAGTATGTTGCTGATTGTCATGGACGTTTTTTTTTTTTTTTACAATATTTGGGATATTTAATTTTGTTCAGTTTTGCATTTTTTTGGTAGTAATGGGAATGGTAGCACTTGAATTCTACTATTTTAAGAGAAATTGAAGGTCACAGGGCTTTGTTAAAAAAACTTTGCTTTGGGTATTTTTCACTTGATTGTGATCTTTTCCATCTTTTTGCTTTGGATTTATCTTTTCTGAGGTTGGTGGTGAGGTGGCAAATCAGACTATTGTACAGTTCTATGTGATCAATCTGGTTTAATGTTCTTGGTTTATCCTAATATGGTATTAGCATGATTAACCTTTGATATGAATTTCATGCATTTCCTTTAACATTGTTTGGAACTCTTTCTAATTTTCCTCTATTTCTCTTGTTTTGCTTCTAGACAGAATGTTTAGGAGTGGTTGCTCCACAAGGCAGGTATATGAAGAAGGAGCTAAGGAAGTTGCCCTTTCAGTAGTTGGTGGAATCAGTGGTAAGTGCAAATCCTTGAAATGCTCCCTTATTTTTCTGCCTCAACCCAACTTTTCATGTTTCTTGGTTTTCTCAAGTTTACTGTATTACTTAATACTTACTAGGATGAATGTTCTTGTTAGCAACTGTTTTTGCGTATGGACAAACAAGCAGTGGAAAAACGTATACCATGACTGGAATTACTGAATATACCATAGGAGATATATATGATTACATACAGTTTGTTCAAAAAGGTAATCTAAATCCGACTTATGATCAACTTATTAGGATTTTGAATTCTCTCTGTTCCTGAGGTTTTGATTTTTTTTTCTTCGCGGCATGGCAATGGTTTTCAGCACAGGGAAAGAGAATTTGTTTTGAAGTTCTCTGCAATGGAGATCTACAATGAATGTGTCAGAGACCTCCTTAGCACAGATACCACTCCTCTTAGACTTCTAGATGATCCAGAGGTAAGTTCTTTCCTGTTAAGTTAGTTAGTATTCATTCGGCAGTTACCTTATTCTTATCTACCTTGCTAGAGGGGGACCATTGTTGAGAAACTCATGGAGGAAGCGTTGAGGGACTGGGACCATGTGACTGAACTCCTTTCTGTTTGTGAAGGTAAGGATAATCTTAGCAGTTTTGGCTTAGTCGCCCATCATTCTAAATGTTGTTGTTTACTGCTTTAGCTCAAAGGCAGATTGGAGAGACCGCTCTGAATGAGATGAGCTCCCGATCTCACCAAATTATCAGACATTGGTATGGCTAATGGTCAAAAGTATTTTTTTTGTTGTTTCCATTTTATAGCCTAAAGATTCAGAACTCATCACAATTTCCTTTGGTTGGCAGACAATCGAAAGCTCTGCTCGTGAATTCTTAGGCAGGGACAATTGCAGCACCCTTGCAGCTACTGTGGTATGAACTGAATTCTGTAGGAGAACCTTTTAAATTGAAAATGAGATATCAAACAGTTAATGAAGGCTGTGGTAATTCTTTTTGTCCTGTTTTAATTTAGAATTTTGTAGATCTGGCTGGAAGTGAGCGAGCATCTCAATCATTATCGGCAGGAACAAGATTAAAAGAAGGCTGCCACATCAATCGCAGTTTGCTAACCCTGGGAACTGTAATTCGCAAGCTAAGGTAAGTCCATTTTGCTCTCATCTATTTGGAGAGGAATCCCTGATGAGGACTACATAATTAGTGTTTATCAACTAATCCTGAAATTGTGGTTGTTAAATCTGGAGCTTGAGACCTGTGAAATTTTCTTATGGCACTTTACCACTCACCAGTTTACTGCATGTGACAATGACTAAACTGTCTTTCCATATAAAATGGCACTGACTTACGACAAAGTTAGTATTGTCCCTTGATTCATGTCAATTTAACCCAAAAGCATTACTCAAATTGTTCAATGTTTATAAGAGACAGGCTAATGAATTAATGTTTTCTGCTAAAATGGTTCAAATGACAAAATCTTCACATATGATATATATATGTTTGATTTCAAGTCTTTAATGAGTCAGAATTTACAAACCTAGATACAAAAAGAGTTAAATCAAAGATTAAAAATTCAATATGGCATATTGAAATTCTTTTATACGAATCTTGATTTGTATTATGACTTCTCGTAAATCATACAGTAAGGGGAAAAATGGACACATACTCTTCAGAGACTCTAAGCTAACTCGCATACTTCAGTGTATCCTTAGGAGGCAATGCCAGAATGGTCCATTTTTCCAATTACTGTAATTTACAAATCATAAGATGTCGCATTCAGCCACATCTAGATGTTTATAAGAGACAAGTTAATGTTGTCATGTCCGAAAAATCATTGGTAAATCAGTTGCAGAAGGAATCTGCCAGACTAGACAGTCAATTCCTAGAAGTCCAGGAACTACTGTCATAACATCAGATTATGCTGCACTACTTCGAGATAAAGATCATCAAATTGAACAGGTAATGATTCTTAATTTTTGCTATAAATGTTCTCCAGAAACATATTGTGCTAGAAATATGGCTGGTTGGCTGTAGATTTGTCGCATTGCTGCACATCTTATTAGTATCCCTTTTATTTGGACTGCTGTCAGCTCAATTTCTGATAGCAATTTATTTGGATATAATCAATTCTCTTCTTTCTAGAGAACCTATAACGCAAAGAAAAAGTATGTTAGTGAAAAATCCATAGGACACGTTATAAATTATTCCTAGGGACACACTACCTCATAATCTATTTTCTACAATCTGTAGCTTGAGAAGGAGGTAAAAGATTTGACTCAGCAGCGGGACATTGCTCAATCTACACTCAAAGACTTGCTACATATTCTAGGAGAAGACAGAAATTCAATTCTTGGGGTAAGTTTTGTATAAACTGATCGAAAAGTTCTTTCAACTAATATGGTTTTTTCGTAAGTTTTGTATAAAGTCGAAAAGTGCTTTCAACTAATATGGTTTTTTCATACTCATGAGTTACCATCTGTCAACAGGTTGGTTTGGGGAACTACCCTAACTTGCGGATCCATGAGTCACCAGATTCTGTACACCCGATACCTGATACATCTAGTCTGGCAAATTCCCCAATATTTTCTTTTGGACCCAGCAGGAGTAGTTCTGAGGATAACTTTATTCGTGTACCAGACTTTGTGGAGAACTCTAAGGACAATAATACCTCTCCGAGGCTGGCAGTTCTCTCCTCTAATTCTAGTGAAAGTGAATCATGCCATGGATGGGTGGAGATGGAAAAAAGAAGTAATGGAATGTGCCATCAAAAGATTTATGCAAGGAAGTTCGTTGCATTGAAATGGAAGATTTGAGTTATGCACAACCTTTAGAACCTCAACCCATTGCCTTATCAGTAATTTGTAGTGAAGATACAAATCTCCTGAATTACAATCATCTCCACAGGAGAAAGAGAGAAGATCAGCATCATCTTCACTTAAGGAAGAAAAACAACTGGTGTCACTAACTGTCAAGGAACACCAAGAGCTCACATCACCACAAGTAAACACAGATGAGCAATTGGAGTCACCAGAACTGAAGGAAGAGAAAGAGTTGCATTGTATTGATTCTTTGTATGTTCCTGCCGAAAATTCATCTCCTCTTCAGGATCTCCCTGAGGATTTTCCTGGATCAAAAGGCTTGATATTGACTAAAAGTAGAAGCTGCAAAGTAAACATTACTACGACCAACAATACACCACCGGATGGCTCTGAAAGAGAATTCACTGCAAGGCCTGAGGGTATTGAAAGGAAACTATTGAAATCATTGATCTTGATGTGGAAAGGTTATCAAGGGAAGGTTCTCAACCATCTGCTGAGAATATTGTTGATACTAAGCTTGAAGCATCAAATGATACATCTTCTAGGATTGATAACATTAACAGCATTGATACATCGGCCATAACAGTGCAGCTTCTTAATGAAAATGAAGTCCCTGACACTTCAGTAAGTTTTGCATTTTGATTCTCTCTCTGAGAAAAAAGATAACCTTTCTGCATTCATTTATTAATTATGCTCCAAATGGTTAACTTTACTGCAATACCTTGCCTTTTCAGGCTTACAGAACCAATATAACAAGCTATGTTAGAAATTAGCTTTCAAAATTATCCTCTGGATATATATTATTTTTTAATATTAAAAATGAAAGCAAGGGTAGAATGTGAAGGTTGAATTACAGGTGCAGTTCACATTGAAACAGAAGCATGCCCAAGTTAAGTGTCTCCAAAGCTGTGGTGCCACTGTTTCATATTTGTGCATATAAATTAAGTAATAAATGATTTCTAAATATCTTTTTACAACCATGGTCTCTGTACAAGCCTGTCTCTTATACACATCTAGATGTTTAGTTGTTATCCTGTACTTTATTCCACATGATGTACTCCTATTTTGCTTCTTGTAAACTTATCAAGTTTACTCTCCTAGCAAAATTAAATTCCTAGTCCATGATAATTTGAGGAGGTAAAAATCTTTTCTTGAAAATTTAACCGTGCAATACAGCAAATAGATTGGGAATGTAATGTATTTTTAGGTCTATAATCAAAATTTCTGTCCATTTATTAGTTTAGCAGAAATGATTATATAGATATCTGAAATTTAGCTGCTTTGAATGATCTAACATCTATGTGGTATTTACAGTTAAAAGAACCTGAAGAAAATGCCAATATACCCAAAAAGAATGTGAAAGATGTCGGCTTAGATCCAATCGAAGATGAATGGAAAGGTCTTACGAATTGGCCCACAGAGTTCAAGAGGCTTCAAAAAGAAATTATTGAACTTTGGGAAGCTTGTAGTGTTTCACTGGCGCACAGAACCTATTTCTACCTTCTATTCCAAGGTGATCCTACAGATGCCATATATATGGAGGTAGAGATGAGGAGGATGACCTTTCTCAAGGACACATTTTCTCGAGGAGAGAAAACTGTGCTAAATGGACAGTCTCTATCGCTTGCTTCAAGGTAAAGTGCTTATTCCAATTTGAAGTTTTAGTAGAAAAGAGATGTTAATATATAATTTCTTATCTATCTATGCAAATGTCTCTCACAATAAATAAGCCTCTTGTTTTCTTCTGCTCATCTGTCAGAATGATATCAATGTTTCAAGTGCTTCGTGTTATTAACCATTTGAGTGAATGCTTACATTTTGTGCATTACTAATGATGGTATATATAGGCTTTCAGTTACTCAAGCTAACTGATTGTCTTTGCTTCTAGTTGGTACTACTAACTTGATTGGTAGATTGAGTTACAAATCTAGGATTATAAGATAATTCTCTCCATCAATCCATGCGGGATGACAAAGCTGGATAAGAAACTATCTCTGCCTAGTTTGATCCCTTTTGCACTTTCGAAATGCAGTACAAAGGCACTTCATCATGAAAGACGCAAGCTAAGCAAGCAAATGCTGAAGAAGCTCTCAGAAGATGAAAGACAGAGCCTCTTCCTTAAGTGGGGAATCGGGCTTAACACGAAACTCAGGAGATTACAGTTGGCTCACCGTTTGTGGACCAACACGGAAGACATGAACCACATTGCTGATAGTGCCTATGTTGTTGCCAAACTGGTCGGGTTTATTGAACCAGGGCAACAGTCTCCTAAAGAGATGTTTGGACTTGACTTTACACCTCAAATCACAACAAGAAACTATAGTTTCAAACGTAGTTTGATATCTCTCTTGTAATATATATGAATATGAATATCAATACGAATGAAGTAGAGTTCATCTAGTGGAAGATTTGAGACAGTTGTTCGGAACATTTGTGCTGGGCTCAAATTTTTATTGGGTGGTTTTTACTTTTCAGTCCTACTAGTTTTGCTCATAAAACCTTTATCTCTCCTATGAATTGTGTTTCAATTCAAGTATATGTGTAACACAATTCATTCGTGTTTTAATTCATATTTCAAAACGTCAAAAGTACCGAATGGATAATAGCATTATGACTCCTGAAAGTTGAACATTTTATTTTCTTTAAATACTAAAAATTCACCATTTACTAAAAGTCTAACTACCAACATTCACTTTGTCCCTATAATTTAATTACTGTCTAAAGGAACTTTGCTTAATGCATGCTTTTCTTAAAAACCTGTCTCTTATTTAAACTTTTTTATTACTTGAAAATGCTGCTATTATTACCATCATGAATAAGTCAAAAATTCTATTTACATGTATATAGAACCATAGATATATACATTATTCTACAGCTTTAGATGGAGCATACCACAACTCTAAATGACTTATTGACTACATATATTCTTATGTATCCATATATACTTTAAAAAGTGGCGTATCTCGTTTACTGCGTTTCTAGTAACTATAATTTTGCTTATTCATGAAGACATTTTAGACAGCATTGTAATTTTTTTTTTCTTAGGGTGGTTAAGTTTCATATCATCATATGAGATCAGAGTTTCGAATTTTGGGACAATGGTTTCCAATTCTTTTCCAATATATATATATATATATTGGAAAATCTATATATACATATATATTCAGTTAAGATGGAAAGTAATAGCTTCGTTTGGACTACTCTTCAAGATAATATTTAGAAGGTCTAAGTGACATGATGTAAGGAGCAACAGAAAGGGAGAATAGAAAAAGCTCTCATGACTTAGCCTAATAATTAATAACTTGAAGGAAAAGTAATAACTTGTACTAATAAGTAATGACAAATTACCTAAAATAATATCTTGAAATATTAAGAGGAAATTTTATTAGGGTACAATAATGATATGTTTTAAAATTTGTATTGTTTAAGCACTCAAAGTAAATAATGTTTTACGATATAAGTATCTAAAGTATATCGATATGATATCTTAACGGGACAATAAAATTTTTCAATAATAAGTAGTAATTTAGAATAATAAATAATACCTTTGACTCATAAATAATAACTTAGAGTAAAATAAGTAATAATTTTTTTTAGGTTAATAAGTAATAACTTGGAACAAAATAAGTATAACTTGGTCTAATAATAACTTGAATTATTAAGTATTAACTTCAAATAAAATAAGTAATAACTTAAAATAGTAAGTAATAATTTGGCCTAATAACTAATAACCTGAAGTAATAAGTTATAACTCAGGAAAATATGTGTTAGAATATGTGCTAGTCCTTACGGGCCAACCTAGGCGTGCCCGACAGACAGCATGGGAGCAGGACAGAGCCTATTATTTTTCATTTTAGGCATGGACGGGCCCGCCTGGGCACCTAGATCGCTCGCCTCGGCCCGTGATTAGTGAAAGCCCGCCGGCACAGCTCACTTGCTATGTGCACATGATAAAACGGTGGGTTTTTTGTTAGATTTTTTTCTGTTACACTTGTATTATATCATTTAATATTTTTTTATATTAAAAATACACATATTATCTTGTCACATGTCTGTAATACAAATATCACAAAAAAAATTATAACAGAAAACCCTAAACCACATAAAACCCCATAAGCTATAATTTGTTGTGCAAGTCACGAAATGAGAGTTCTTAGTTAGAGAAAATTATGGTAGTGTAAATGAACCTTTTTAGTATTTTTATTTGATTAAAAAGTATACAGGTACATAAGAGACTTTTAAAGTGTGTAAATATTATACACCTTTGACAAATTGTATATTTTTTCACTTACATAGTTATATATAATGGAGTCCATGGTTCTGGAACCACCGGTTCCGGTTTTGAAAAAAGATAGAACCGAAACTGAAATCGTGGGAGCTGGTTTCGGTTCTGAAAACAAGAGGCTTATTTATTGTGTTCTCTGTTCTGATTCTGTTCCAAAGACGGTTCCCGTCCCGATTTCGATTTAAGTCAATTTTTAAAAATAAAAAATAAAATAAATTATAATACAAGTTAATATGAGAAACAAAACAATATATTTATTTATATGTCAATTGTAGATTTTGTTTTTAGAAAAAAAAAAGTGTATACTTTTGCATTATTTATTGAACCATTAAAAATTGAAGTAAAGATACATTTTGACTAATCTATAACTAAAAATAATTTAAAAAAAAAATTAAATGTATCAATTACATTGGCCTATAAGACTATAATAGACTAAAGTTATTAAGAATTTCTTCAACGTCCGAATTTGTTCCACTTGAAGAAGCAACTATAGTACTCTTATCACTTTCGTTCATATCTGCTTCGGTCTTAATATCGATCTCCTGATCTCTTATATTCGCATCTACCAATATGCTAATAATTCTTGAATTTTCAAATGGTTGGGGCTTAATTGAGACCGTCTTTCGTCCAAAATGCTCCCACCCACATTGAAAGCTTGTTCGACAGCTACAGTTGATGCTGGTGTTGCTAAAATCTCACTTTGCAATAAGAGAAAGGATGGGGTAAACCTTTGACTTATTACCCCACCATTCCAGTACCGAGAATTCTTTGCCTTTCACTAGCTCCTGGCTATCATCATCTTGGAACTCAAAAGAAATAGTTAGATAAATATCAAGTTTTGTACTATAGCGTCACCCCTTGACCTTTTCAAAGTATGTAATATTTTTTTAGACGGGTGGATATTTATAGTACGAGTAGTAGTAGTATTCCGTGGACTACTACTAGCACTATTATCACCACTGCCGGCACAAGTATATGGAATTTGAGTTCGATAATCACTATATAATATACGAATATACTCTTTAGTCATTTCAACAATTTTAATTGGATCCACTACGGTGTCTTTAAGAATAATTTATTCTGACATTTTATTTATTATAATATAATATATTTCCAAATATTGCGTCAAACCATCAGTTTTAACACGAGGATCTAAAACAGAAGCAACTAAATAAATAGGTTGAATATGATAATAATAATTAAGAGCCATTTTTGTAACATATCAATAAGCACTTTGCAAAATAATATCATTTACATTATAATGTAAATGCTGACTAATTATATCATATGCTTGGGGTATAAATAAATGAGATGTAGGAAAATAAACACTAAATAAAGTACAAGTAGCAGTTTTAAAAACATGTAAAACTTCACCATTTTTCTACAAGTTTCCCATAGGCTAGGATGCAAGTCAAAATTACTAGGATATATATCTATTTCTAAAATATTCGCATAATAAATCATTATATTTTAAAGAATTATTAAGTAAATCATAAATTGAGTTCCACCGATTGGGAAAATTGTGAACAAATTTTTTAGGTTTCCTTCATTTCTCAATACAATATTTAGTCCATTCTTTCATTATTTTTGGATGGCCAACTAGATAACTAATTGCATCCTTAATACGCTCAACCGAAGCATTAAGATAAATAAAAACCATCTTGAACACTTAAATTTAAAATGTGATATGCACACCTAATATGAAAAAAATTCAAGAACCACCTACTTGTGGTTCACAATAATTTTTTAAATCTCTAATCGATACAGTATTATCAAAACCGATTGAAAAAATTTTATTTACCAAGCCATATACGTCTAAAATCTCTTTAATCATATTACTTGTATTTATGGCTGTGTGACTCTCATTAAATATACGAAAAGCAATTATCCTGTTTTGCATAATCCAATTATCATCAATCCAATTAGCAATTACACCCATATAAGAATTTTTATTCCAATGATCACCCCAAATATCACAATAAATTGAAATACGATCTTCTAATTTTGAAAAAATATCTACCAAAATATTTTTGTTCTTTATAATATTTTGAAATCTCACGTGTAAAAATTGCTCTAGGCATACGTTTAACTTGTGGATTCACATACGTTTGCTGAAAATGCACATATTTCTTTTTTTCACCAAAACTAAAGGGTAAATGTTCTCCACAAACAAAATTAATTAATCCAGTTTTATATTGTTGATCAGAAAATTTTAATATAATAGATTAGAGTTAGAGGATGAAGATGCGTACCTGGGTATTTGAGATTGCTTCTTGTCAATGCTGAATTCCGTCGGATATTCCTTTGTCAAGTGTTTCGCTAGAGTTCTGTATCTGCTTCCTTTTTTCAACTGTAGCTAGCTTTGCAATAATTACACATTGTATTAGTAGGATTCCATTTGTTATCTATTTTTGTATACATTTCGGCCTTTGGAGCCTTAGAAATAGGAGGTTTTGTTGATTTACTTGCTAAATCGGGAGTTATTTCAACATCATCTTCAAGATTAATACAAATTTTATTGGAATTTTGACTATCCATTAGAAATAGTAATTTGAAATTTTGAAAAAAAAATTTATTACAAAAAATAACTAATAGAATTTATGAAAATTAAAGAATATAAATGACACTTGAAAATAGTACAATAAGAAATAAATTGAAATTATAAATATAAAGACAATAAATAGAAAATAATATTAGAGATTATGAAAAAATTGAGAGTATTTGAGAAGAATGAGAGAGGGATTGAGTTGAGAGAATTGTGTGTTGAAAATGGTAAGAAGATAGGGTATTTATAGACAAATTTTAGAAATTAAAAAAAAGAAGAAGAAGAGGGAAACAGCTTATGGTCGTTGGAAACGGTCATAAGTTGCTGAAGAAGTCCTCGAACAGTCATGTGACCGTTGGTGTTGGTGTGCTGCTGTGCTATGGTAGCTACACCAAGACCAACGGTCATTGTTTTGAATCTTTAGTTTTTAAAAAAAAAAAAAAAATTTACCCGGTTCCGGTTCTAGGAATCAGATTGGACGGTTCCAGTAACGGAATCGCCGATTTTTGACAGTCCGGTTTTGGCGATTCTGATTCCGAAACCGGAATCGTGGTCACCCCTAGTTATACACCTTTTTTTGGAAAACTACATCTTCATTTGGACTTGGCAAATCAAGTGTCATCACTTTAGCACAACACTGGTACTTTTCATCTCCCATCTTATAGTATGTAAATTATTGAATCTATACCTATATATTTTGAAAACGTTTCAACAAAATTTTGAAATAACTCATTGTGGTATTCTAATATTTTGTTATAATTAAAACTGACGTCGATATGCACCTTGTCTTTTTAATGAAGTAGTACGACATTCATAAAAAAGATTAAAAAGTTTGTGTGTGGCGTATACAAGGTTCAAAACAGAATTTTTTTAACATGAATACAAGAAAATTTTGTGTTAAAAATAGGGTATAAATGAGACTAATGATATGAAGACGTTAATGTTCAAACTTGTTCATTAATTTTAACAAATTTGAAATTGAGTTCAATTTTAATTTGGGAGGAACACAAAGGATCATTTACCAAACCAAGCGCAAGTCGAGGTAAACTAACTTATTGAACATTTCATTGATAATTTATTTTAAGTTTTATATTCATAGAGTTGAGCTAAATGGAAACCAAAACAAATATTGAATTTATTCGTGTTTAACCTAGTTAATTGATAATCAAATTTGAACGAGCGTGTTACAATTCGAATATTGAGTCATTTGAATCTTAGTTGAAAATTATCAAAGATCTTACAATTATTTCCACAATATATGAAACCACGATTTTTTATGGGTAAATTACAAGGAATGCCTTGTTATTGACTAATATTCAAGTTTTCCCTATTTTGCAAACCTACAATATGTTTGGATTTCTTTTAGTAGGATGGATGAAAAGTTAAAAAATTAACTAAATTGTACAAAAAGTCAAATACACGCATATGCCTAATACCTTGGCAAGAAACCTCTCCATCGAAAAGGAACATTTACGTTTTATATTAAAATATATAATTAATCTTGATTAGAGGTTTAGAATTATCCTACCTAGGTCTATGAATTTCTGTATAAATTCCATTACCTTATCTAAGAGAATTACCTTAATTTACCTAGGAATTGTTTGCAGGCATTCTCAAAAAAGAATGTATAATACACGCCAATCCCATCTAGAAAAAATAAGAGAAAGGAAACATCTAGATGTGTGGTTTTCGTTAGACAGCGAAGCGAAGATCATTCGACAAATCTAACCCTTATAAAGTCAATTTTTTTCAGCATCTCAATAGTCACTTAATAAAATATTTAACGATTTTATTTTAACCAATTTATAAGAGAGTGAATTGTAAATTTATAAACTATAAAAGACTAGCCTAAATATTAGATAAACTATAAAGGGGTTCATTGTAATTTATCATTTTTTATTCATCACATGAGGTTTTTCAAATGAAAAATATGGTTATTGGTAGTAGAAAATGGGTGATGCATTGAGAAACTCTGTGGCCCTGGACAATGTAAAATCAAACCAATAACTAATCTACCGCATTAACCAAAAAAAAAAAAAAATTACAGCATCAGAGATAATTTCTTTTACATCTTCTAATATATATGAAACTAGGAATCTAGTGCAAACAAATAAAAGATTAAAACTTTCAAGATAATTTGGGTGCTGACATGTTTTTTTTTTTATAATTATTTTGATATTAATATTAGTTAATGAGAATAATTAATATTTGCGGTAAATACATTTTAGCCCCCAAAATTTATTATAAAATACACATAAAACCCTTCAATCCATTCTTCGACTTCTTCCCACCTCCCTCCAATCCCTTTCTTGACTTATACCCACCTCCATTATCTTCTTGCAAATTCACATTAATGCTAAGATGAATAAAAGGAAACTTTTACCAAATAATGCTAAACGCTCAATTGACATCTAAGAGAAGACTATTTAAGTAAATTACTTACTGGGAAGACTAAAGAAACTAAGGTGGAGACGGACACGGAAGAGGTGGATTATCATTACAAATATCATAGATTGCTAGTCGATATATGTAAAGTAAGACTGGTTGTATTGATTAGGTTAGTAATATTTATGCTAATGAAGATACTGGTATTTTAAATATTCATAATAACACCGTCTCAAGGTAAGAGGGTTGCTCAAGGATAAGGCAAGTAAAGCTGTAGTGTTAAGCCTCCAGAATGTTTAGCCTTAGATATAGCAATATATTAATAGGCTAAACATTCTGGATATATATATATATATATATATATATATATATATATTTAAAGATTAGATACACACGAAACTCTATGATGAACTTCAGAATAAGTATTTATATTTCATAGAACACTTTAATTTTTTTTATGATGTTTTAGATTTAGTAACATTTAGCAATATTTATACGAATTGCTATTAGAATTTCTTACTTGTATTTATTGGTAAATCGGAGTGAATATATATCAACAAACATTTTAATAAGTATTAGATAGAGAATGAAAATATATTTAAAAGTTTGATTATTCTTTGTTTTTTTTATATATATTTTAATTTGTTAATAATATTATCTGTAAGTATAATTTCTAGATGTAATTAAGAAACACTTGGAATTAATTATTCCTTATACTTAGAAAGAAATAATTTATCATACTTCAAAGTAAATTTGAACAATTTAAGATGTATAAAAATATTTTTGATGTTCTGATTTGTATTGAAAATTAATATTGTTAGGCAATGGAGAGATTGAAAGAGAACTAATTCAATGTTACAAAGTTTCTTAAAAATAATCATTTTGATATTGATGATTTGTATTTTTTTGAATTAAATATTTTAAAAGAAATTGTATGACTAAAGACAAGACTCCAATAATACAAGAAATTTGTTTTCTAATATGTTGCTGTTCGATATATTTTTTTTTTTTAAAAAAAACCCTCACCTCTAGTAAGTTATAGGAAAAGTATCATACCAGTGCGCTTTGTTGTCATACTAACTGTTCATGTAATTATTTCTTTGGCATAAAGAAGTTATTTAAAACTAAATGTAATAAATTTTTACCTAATATCAATAATGTATCAAAAAATATTCAATATATTAACTATAATATTCATTGAGAAAAAAATACTAGAAGAAATTGATTATAAACATTTAATTTTTGCATTTGAAAAATTTATAAAAATAAATTTTAAATGAAAATTTATATTAATTTTATATAGAAGATGAAGGCGCAGTTTGAATTTGACTTTAGGTAAAGACTCCAAAAACGATTAAGCCACCCTGAGAGCTCTAATGGATTGTAGATGAGCGTTGTTATTCTCTTACCGGTTGGTTAATTTGATCAATCCTACTCGATTTTACACAAGGCGATCGTGTAAGAATACGACATAAGATGATGGAGAAAATTTCTCCAGCCACAACTACGAGTATCGTTGCTGCAGCCAAGGAGCCTCCGATAGCCGATATGGTGTAATTAGACATTGTAATTCATTAAATCTTGCATTGGTACTACTATTGGGAAATTTTTATATGAGTTTTGTCTATGGTAGTTGGGATGAATCCCTTAATTCACATTCATCCACATCACTCTGAAAATGTTTATTTTTAATTAGTTAGAGTGGTGTGGATGAATGTGTACTAAGAAATCTATCATATCTACTGTAAATCGGGTTCATATAAGAATTTTCCCATACAAGCATGCATGTGTAGCATGTCGCGAACTATTTTTTTTTAGGTATCTCAAAAACTATTTTACTTAAAATCTTGCCAATACATTTAAATACTAACTTATATTTTTGTATATTTTAATTGTCTATGTTGCTAGAAAGAAATTGTTGAACTTTTGGGGGCCAGTAATGCTTCACGATGAAAAGGGGATATTAATTTGTTTATGTAATTTTCGTTAGTAATGAATAAAAAGAATTTATTTGCATAAGTTATGTGTAACGTGTTCATCATTTGGCAGAATATGTAGTCTTTTTCCACGAATGAGTCCTTATTTCCTATTATTTTTGCTACCTTTTTTTCCTAGTTATTAGATTTCATGATAACATACCCTAATAATATACACTTAGACGGTGTAAATTAAATCTCTATATTATTCTCTGACTTTTTTTTTTTTTGATCAATGTAATTTGAAACTTTTTCTTTCATAGGCTATTTGAGACGTGATTTGGAAATTGAAGTCGATTTTTCATTCAACAATGAAAATTGATGAACAGAGAAATTTTAGAGAAAGAAAACAGAGAGTTGAAGAGAGAATTTAGGAACAAGATTATATTATAGAGAGATTACAAGCAAGTAAATTGCCCTGGATCTTGGCACTCAATCCTCTTATTTATATATACATATAAGAAGTGCTGGGCCAGCATCCTACTAATTGAATCTATTCATAAATTATATATTTGCCCTTAATGGGGTTGTCACGTAAGTACTTCTACAATAATCATTGGAAATATGCCAAACTCTAATCTTAAGCACCATCACTAATCCCTTCGGCTTGGTGCCGAACCTTGGGGTCGTGGCCAAGCCGATGATAATTTACAGAAGTCCCCTGCAACTTTTCCTAGGTCATGGTGCCAAAGCTTGTGTTCATTTGTTGTGATTTGCCGAACTGAAGAGTATATTCTTCTGAATTGAATCACATACGAACCCCGAGCCGTTCTGAACTCTTTAATGCGGAACTCAAAAATTTTCCACTTTTCCCGTAATGGTGAGTTCCCCTATGAAGCCTGCTTTTTTGTAATGATTACTCCTCTATAATGCATGTGGCTCACCGAGTCCCTACATGCACCATTATTGTATTTACTGTATCAGACCATGATTGCATTTATTGCACAACACTTCGTTTACTTCACCCACATTTTTGCTTCTTCTCAAAAGGTATCCCTATTTTGAATTATTTTATATCACAAAGAGTCCTTTAAAATTTTTATCTTTCCCCCAATTAGGGCATGACATTGAACTATTTATAAGCCTCCTTCCTGTAATCTCACCTTTTCCTCATTTATATCTTCTGCTTTCTTTTACTTTTTGCGAGAATTCTCTCTCTTCTTTCCTTGCACTCCTTCCTTTTTCCTCTCTA
Source organism: Cinchona pubescens (assembly GCA_025175665.1). NCBI lineage: Eukaryota > Viridiplantae > Streptophyta > Magnoliopsida > Gentianales > Rubiaceae > Cinchona > Cinchona pubescens. Next base: position 114,771 of record JANKKI010000525.1, read on the forward strand.
AGTAAACCACTTCCCTGTGTCACTGTTCTCCTTCTTCTTCCTACAAATCTTCCGTTCCCTGGCCAGTCATCACTGTCCGTTGCCCAACCAGACATCGTTCGTTGCAACTTTTTCTGACAAAGTCCTAGTTCTTCGATTTTTGAAGTTTTTCCCACATTCAACCATGAGAAATGGCTGGTACATTCACTCATTCTTCTCTCATAAGCACTTCTATAACTCCATTCCCTTATGAATGAGACTGTCAAGTTGCTTAACCCTTTTGACGAAGCCCTTATAGCTGCAGTCCCTTTGAATTTTCTGTCCGATCCTTCTATAGCTGAACCTTCGTATAATGACTACTTTGACCTTTAAACCTTGAATACCCCGAACATTCTCGACCCCGAGGATATAAAAATTCTCAGGGATAGGTACCGATTCCCCATGAATGTACATATCAAATTCCCTTTCTCCGAGGACCGAGGTTACTTACCTCTTCCAGGTTATCTAAATGTTGTACTAAGAGCAACTCGAGCCAGGGCTGAGACTCCCATCGCATCTCTCTTGGTACAAGAGACAGATCGTTGGGATATTAGCATATCCCACGAACGACCCCCAATGCTATCTGACTTATTGCTGAGTTTTCTTTCCTTTGTAAATTATACGATATACCTCTTTCCTTAAATATCTTTAGAATGATGTTGAAGCTTTCCCCCATGAAGGGGTTTTTTATGTTTCTCCCGAGTCCCGGATAAACAACTCACCTCGGAAAACCCTTCTCCATTCAAAATTGGAAGAAGTATTTTTTCTTAATTTTTTATCTGGATCCTCCAATGCCCCAAGGTCCTTGGAATCTCGTTAAGGAAACCTTAAAGACAAAAAATGTCTCACCTCCGGACTCCGATGATGCTAAGAGGCTCATCAAGTCCAATTTGAGAATAAACTTAAGCAACCAGCCTACCATCCTTTCTAACAATATCTTGACCAAGGTTGGACTGTTTCCTTCTTATATTACTCCTGAGGACTACGATCCTCATAAAGGTTATAAAATTTTTTATCTTTGTCTTTTTTTTTTAACATATCTGAACTGACGATCTTTTCATTTTGCATAGCTCGGAGCATTCTTGAGAGGGTTGATTTTCACCACCCTTGCCATTGGTGCGGGTTCCTCTAGCCATCCTGCGTCTTCATCTACTAGTTGGTCTTTGTTTGCCACAGTAATGTTGCCTCGGACAGTGCTGGTGCTACCCCGGAGATAGCTGCTAGACCTCATCTCAGAGGTAAAACCTATCTCGAGAGGCTCTGGTGACAACCGGATAGTCACCCTGGCTATTCAACAGACTGCCCGACTTGAGCCTGAGATAGCCCGAGCTACCAGGAAGAGGAGCAGGGAAACTACTAGTGCCTCCACATTCGAGGTTGGCCCATTTCTTTCTAGCACCCTGGCCTCAACTTCTTTGCCTCCCAGACCAACAGGCTCGGGAGTAATGGTACGGGCTCTTGGGGAGACTTCCTAGAATCTCCCTTTAAACAAATAGTATATCACTGCCAATGGTTAAATTTGCTTCCCTTAAGTCCTTGTCTTCTTTTGTTGTGCAACAATAGCCTCTGGCTAACTTTTTCTCTTTTTCAGGAGACAGAGAGTATAGTCCCGAAGAGGAGAAGAAGTCAGTTGGGTCAAGGGACCTCCCTTGGGCTCCAATGTCAATTGATACTCTTCCGACCCCTTCCACGTCGGGGAGCACCCAATTTCGACCCACTTCTCCGATCGATGATATTAACGATCGATCATAATTCGTGAGGGTAACTCGTGACTAGGCGAAGTTTGAAGAGACTTGCCCAAGGGATATTGTCTATGCATAGAGGCTCACATAAGAGACAATAGAGGTTAGACGAGTTGCACGTTAGTTTGATGAACGTAAGTATTTTTGTTCCTTTTTTTTAATCTTTTTTTCCAAAGATTGTATACCTTAACTTCTGACAAGATCTTGACTTGTTTGTTTATTGTTCTTCAGGCCATCACAGTTTTGCTTGTCATTGCTAAGTGGGAGGCCTCTTTCAATTCCACCTTAAACTCTATGAAGCAGGAAGTGATTCATGCTAAAACCAAGATGGGCCAGAAAGTGAAGGAGGTCATGAAGGCCAACGAGCTGAAGTATAACATAGAGGTCGGCAAAAAGTACGATGAGTGGAGGGCCAAGCTAGATGGGGTCATAAAAGCTTTGGCAAGCTAAAATGGAGAAAAAGACACTTCAAGTTGACATCAGTGATGAGACAAAAAGATTGCTGATCAAGGCAGAGGAGGATCCTTCAACTCCAAGAGGAAGTTGAAATGGTCGAGACAAAGTTCAGCCCTCGAGAGAAGGAGCTTATGATCCAAGGCAGGAATGCGTTCATCACTCCTAAAGAGGCAAACGCAATGCTAAAGGCATTCACGGTGAAAGTCTTCACTATGGGTTCACCAGGGCATGTGATCACTTGGTGAAGAATTCAGATGTATACAAGGATCTACCTTATGATGTCTCAGTCAATGATGAGGTCATCAACAAACTTCAAGCACAATTCAAGGCTCAAATACCGATCTTAGGAGCTCTTGAAGCCACAACTTCGAAGAATTTTGAGCCCGGATCTATTACTTTAGAAGCTAAGTCTGAACCGGTAAATTCAGCTTCCACTTCATAGGCTAGACCCTCGAATGCAGAACCTTAGGCTATTTTTGTAACCACCAATTTTGTAAAAGCTAGGGCCTTTTCAATTTAATAAAATTTCAAGCTTTTTGCACTTCATTCTATCTTTATTCATTTTCTTGCTTCCATTTGTTCTCTCCTTGCCTCAAAACTATGCCAATACACTAAGTACTAAGCATATAAACTAACAAACTTATAGCAGCTATTCAGCTAGTTCATCATAATACTTAAGCAAATTTTCAAGTGAGCAACACTAGTACTTTCACATTCAGAGCTGAATGAGCAATACTTGCACTTAAGTGCTTGTGTTCCACTACTTTTCCTTTTTCTTTCACTCTTTCTTTCCTTGAACTTGATCTGAACCTATCTAGTGACCTCAGGAATTGGATCGGTTCATTGTTCTTGAGGGTGACCACTAGGTCTCAACCCTCCTAACTCCTTTTTCTTTTTCATTTTGAACCTGACTTGAAACCTCTATAGCACATCAGTAGGTCAGAGTAGTTTGCTTTTCTTGAGGGGGGACCACTAGGTCTCAGCCTTCCTAACTTTATTTTTTTTTTTTGTTTTGAACATGATCTGGACCTCTTTAGTATATAGATGGGTTAGAGTGGTTCGTTTTTCTTGAAGGGGGACCACTAGGTCTTAATCCTCCTAACTTTATATTTTTTTTTTCATATTGAACTTGGTTTGGACCTCTGTAGCACATTGTTGGGTTAGACTGGCTTGATTTTTCTTGAGGGAGACCAGTAGGTCTCTGCCCTTCTAACTCTATTTTTTCTTTTCATTTTGAATTTGATCCAAACCTCTTTAACACACGGTGGGTTGGAGGGACTAGATTTTTCTTGAGGAGGGACCAATAGGTCTCAACCCTCTTAAGTTTATTTTTTCTTTTCATTTTGAATCTGATCCGAACCACTTTAGTATATCGACAGGTTCGAGCGGCTTGATTTTTCTTATGGGGGACTAGTAGGTCTCTATCCTCCTAACTTTATTTTTTCTTTTCATTTTGAACCTAATTTGAATCTCTTTAGCATATCGGCGGGTCAGAGCGGTTCGATTTTTCTTGAGGGGGGACCAGTAGGTCTCTGTTCTCCTAACTTCTTTTTTTTTCACATAAAATCTGGTCCGGACCTCTTTAGTACATCTGCCTCGGGTTAGAGTGGCTTGATTTTTTTTGAGGAGGGACTACTAGGTCTCTGCCTTCCTAACTTCTTTTTCTTTTCATATTGAATTTGGTCCAAACCGTTTTAGCACATTAGAGGGTCGGAGAAGCTTGATTTTTCTTGAGGGGGACCCTCAAGTCTTAGCCTTCTTGTATGCTTATATGCTTGCTTAGGCACTTCTTCAAGAATCACTTATTTTTATGAGAAAGGAATTTTAATACATTCTTTGATAATATTTCTTCAAATTTATAATATTTCACATTCTAGGAATAGGATCTCCTTATACGAGCTTATAATAGCCCGATCGATGAGCCTCTATAACGTGATAAGGACCATCCCAATTCATATCTAATTTTTTTGTTCCTTCAACTCGGCTTGCTTCATTTTTTTTGAAATACCAAGTCTCCATATCTCAAGTATCTATGTTTAACTCTAGAGTTATAATGTTGAGCCATAATTTATTTGTATTTGGCTTCTTGAAGAGATGAATCTGAGCCTTCTTTCTTCTAGTATATCTAAATTGGTCCTTAGGGCATCGTCATTTTGTCCCAAGTCACATAATGTTACTTAGGCTGATGGTAAGCAGATTTTAGTAGGAATGAAAGCTTCAGAACCATAGACCAAGCTAAAAGATGTGTGTCTATTGGTCATTTGGGGAGTAGTTCTGTATTCCCACAAGACACTAGGTAGTTCTTCCACCCACGCACCTATAGCCTATTTCAGTCGAGTCTTAAGTCCGATCAGTAAGGTTCGGTTGCATATTTCTGTTTGTCCATTTACTTGTGGATATGCCACCGAGGTGAAGTATTGTTTTACGCTGAGGTTAGAGCAGAAGCTTTTGAAAAAGTCATCTGCAAATTGTCTTCCGTTGTCAAATATAAGAACATAAGAGATTCTGAATCGACAAACAATATTCTTCTAAAAGAATTTCTCCATTGCCTTTCTGGAAATTGAGGGTAAAGGCTCGGTTTCGATCTATTTGGTGAAGTAGTCAATTGCCACGGCACCAAAAATTCAACCTTGCCTATTCCCTTTGGTAGTGGGGTCAAAATGTCTATTCCCTATTGGGTAAACGGCCAAGGACTCTGAATAGAGACCATATCCGAGCTTGGTCTTTAAGGAATAGGTGCGTGTATTTGATATTGAGGGCACTTCTGAACTAAATCTTCTGTATCCGAATGTAAAGTGGGCCAATAATACCCTGCAAGTAGGACTTTATGAGCCAAGCTCCTCAGCCCAATGTGATTTCCACATATGCTGTCGTGGACTTTTCTTAGCACATAGTTAGCCTCGGAGGGTCTGAGGCACCTCAATAGTGGGCATAAATAAGCTTTTTTTTATAGGACTCCATCAATTACTGTATAATTTTATGGCTCCGTACTTAAACTTTTTGATCTCAGCTGGATCTTCAAGAAGTCTTTCTGGTCTTAGTTGGATCTTCAACAAGTTTATTTTTGTTGAGGTAATTTATTATAGACTCCATCTATCTGAGGTCTGCGTGGATGTCTATAATTTTGATAAAAAACTTATAGGATCCACGGACCTGGAGTTTTGTACTTCTATTAGTAACTCCTTTGTTAGGTGTGAGTATATCGCCGAGGCCAGATTCGACAATACATCCGCATGCATATTTTTTGCTCCAGGGACCTTGATAATGTCTGTTTTTTTGAATTTTGACATCTAGCTCTTCACCTCGGCTAGATACTTCTTGAAGATCATGCCTTGGGCTTCATAGTTTCCCGAACTCTGATTTACTACCAGTTGTAAGTTAGAGTGTATTTTCACAATCTAATATCCTATTTTGTGGGCCATTTTTATCCCATAGATGAGTGTCTCGTATTCAGCTTCATTGTTTGTTGCTGGGAATCTGAATCTCAGAACATATATAAGGTAATCCCTTTTAGGAGACTTAATTATGATGCCTGCTCCAGCCTCAAATTCACATGAAGCCCCATCAACGTGAAGCTCCCATACGCAGTTCTTTCTGAGTTCTAGCTCCTTGGATTGATCTACTGTCATGATTAGTTCTGACTTTTTGGAGACCACAGTTTTTTGGTATGAAATTCGCTAGAACTTGCGACTTGATGGCCGTCCAAGACTTGAACTCAATGTCAAACCCTAACAGTGCAACAGACCATTTTAACATCCTTCCCGAGGTATTGGGTTTGCTCAATATATTTTTCAAGGAAAAGTTTGTTAGGACAATTATTTTGTGACTGTGAAAATGTGGTCTCAATTTCCGAGTTAACATTACCAAGGAAAAAGCACTTTTTGATGAGAGAGTAATTCCTTTCCAATCCCTGAAGCACCTTGCTTACGAAATATATGGGTATTGGTTGCCATGCTCATCTTTTAAAAGAACCGAGTTGGTTACCAGGTATGCAACTGAGATGTACAGATATAGTGGTTTCTCTTTTTGATGAGAAAATGAGCTTCTGCAAGTTACTGAAATATTTCTTAAACTCTTTAAAGGCCTTTTGGGCTTTTTCTATCTACTAGAAGTTTCTATTTTCTTTATAAGTTGAAAGAATAGTATGCCTCTTTCTACTAATACTTGGCTAAGAACTGATTCGAGGCTGCTATTCTTTCAGTTAGTCTCTAAACCTCCTTGACCGAGGTGGGAGCCTTCATGTCAATTATAGCTTGCACTTTTTCCGGGCTTGCCTCAATTCCATACCCTAAGAACTTTCCTAAGGGGATCCCAAATGTACACTTTTTGGGGTTTGGCCTCATTCGAATTGACCTTAATGTTTCGAAGGTCTCTTTGAGATGCTCCAAGTCTCTTCAAAGGTTCGGCTATTTACCACTATATCGTCATGTACACCTTTATGGAAGAGATCTTATTTGGGACAAGAGGCACTTTAATGAAGAGCCTCTAGTATATGGCCCCCGTATTTTTAAATCTGAAGGACATCTTAGTATGGTAATACATGCCTTGATCAGTTATGAAAGAGGTTTTCTCTTCATTTTCTTTTGCCATTATATCTAATAATTTCCTTTGAATGCATCTAAGAAATATAAAACGTAAAACCAAACAAAAGAATCTATTACTATATTGATCCGGTTGGATATAGGTAACTGTTCTTTGGACAGACTTTATTAAGATTAGTAAAGTCTTGACACATGCACCACAACGAGTCTTGTTTAGTTACAAGGATGAAATTACAAAGTCAGGTTAGATATAATGCTTCCTTAATGATTTTAGCAGTTAAGAGCTTATCCACCTCAGCTTCAATCACTAAACTACGCCCTAGACCGAAGAGGCACTTCTTTTGCTTGATAGGCTTGTACACTAGGTCCACTCCAAGTTTATGCTCAATAATTTTTCGAGGAATGCGAGGCATATCCTCGGCAGTCCAGGCGAACACATCCTTGTACTTAGTGAGAAGTCTGAAGATAAAAGTTTTGAATTACGCTAGCAGAATTGCATAAATTTTTATCTTTATATCTGAGGCTTATAAATGATTTTAGTCACTTTTCTAGATTCTCGCCTGGAGGTACATACATCGCATACTTCTTCCGTATATTGCTGGAATCCCTAGTCGCCGGTCTCTCACCTATTGTATTTATTACCCCAACTATACGAATCTGCTCATCTTGGGCTGGGAGATTATTTTTGTTTTGACCTTTTTGATTCGGTTGGCGAGGTAGGTATGGCCAAGGCTGCACCTAGTTGGCCCTGTTATTGGTATTCCTTTCAAATTCTGTAGCAATTCAGCTGATAAACTACTGCAAATGCCTTTCTTGGATTTCTTTTTCTATCCCGACCTTCAAATGATTGCAGGACTTCGTGTCATAACAATGCTAGCCATGGAATGTGCAGTATTTTGATTTGTCTCTTTGATGGGTCTTGACAGTATTGGAGGAGGAGGCTCGAGGATCCCGAGGTGCTGTACTTGGTATAGTATTTTCTTCCTTTAAGTCTTCAACGGTGTGAAATCTAAGTCTGAAAGAACTCTTGTTCTCGGAGGTCAGGCGTTAATAATATTGATAGGTAAACTACCAGATTCACCAATGTCCTATTATTGGGATAGTTCAGTCTATCCATTACTTTTGGCTTTTTGGAGGTGGAGGAGTTACCGAATTCTTGGATTATTTTCCTTTTAAGAATCATACATTTCTCGCTTAGTTCTGTTAGACTCCTCTCCCCGTATGAATTCTGATGCCCTCTCTAATAGTTTGGGGTATGTATCCGGCATCCTTTTAGCCAATTTGGCATTGAAGTTTCCAGGTCCTATGCCGTTACAAGAAGCAGCAATCAAAATTTTCTCGTTAATGTTCTTTATTTAGATAATTTCATCATTGAAGCGATCAACGAACTTGTTGAGAGGCTCGTCAGACTTTTGGTAGATGTTCATGAGGTGCGAGGTATCCTTTTGCAGCACTGATTTACTTCGGAAGTGGCATAAGAAAGACTTCGCTAGTTCATGGAAAGTCTCTATTGAATTTGTTGGCAGTTCTTGAAACCAGTTTTGCTCAAGTCCACGAAGTGTGGTGGCAAATAATTTGTAGCGGATGGCGTCACTATAGCCATAGAGGCTAGTGACAGCCACCACATGCTGTCGATAGTCAGATAGATTAGAGTCACTACTTTGTATTTGTCAAGTAATTTAAACTGCATCATGAAGGACTCGGTCTTGATAGATCGTGAATGGATCTTTATCTATTTTTGTCGGAGTGGAAGCATGCAACATTAGGTTATTTTTTCTCAAAATCTCTTGAATTTTATTCTCGAAACTTTGTTCCTCGAGCTGTTTTAAAACAACCCAGGAGGGACCTCTGTGATCAGTGCTATTTGAAGACTATGCTATGATCTTGCCCTGTACTAGCACTCTTTTTAGTTTGTTAGTAGCTGAGTGCGATTCCCTAGATCAGTTGTCTGAGCAAGACTTCATGATTTGGTACTGGAGGTCACTTGGAAGCCCGACGTTTTTTGATTGTTTTCCAAATCTTCGGCCTGGAATTCGTTGCAGTTTGGCTTGCTGTGTTATCGCTTGGTTAGAGCACTCCAATGGAGTCTGATTCTCGTGCTACTCGATGAAAGCTCTAAAGGACTCAAAGTGATCAGCAATGTACTTCAAAACATCATTTTGTTTCTGTTGATAGATGCTTCGATGGATGCTCCAAACTCCCCAGCCTCATCATTTTGAAGAAAAAGATGAGGATTGCTTGCTTCGGCCTCCTTGCTGGCAATGTGTCTTGTGTCTTGGTTCTTCATCCTTTCAAAAGTAAAGCTGATAGAGGAAATCGCTGTAAGTTGGTGAAAAAGTTGAGAAATCAATTCCGCTGACGGCGCCAAATAATGAAGAGAGAAATTTTAGAGAGAAAAAGTGCAGAGTTGAGGAGTGAATTTAGGAATTGTATTATGGAGACATTACAATAGAGTAATTGGTCACTGGATCTTGGCACCTAAATCCCTTATTTATAGATACTAATGAGAGGTGCTGAGCCAACATCCTACTAACTGATCCTACACATAAATTAGATATTTGCCCTTAATGGGACTGCCACGTAAGTACATTTAGAATCGTCATTGGAAATATGCCAAACTCTAATCTTGGGCACCATAAAAAATCGATCCAATAGTTTTTCATACTATAGTATTTTTTAATAATTAAGAATTAATCGAAGCTTTCTTTTTTCCAAAAAACTAAGTAGAAATAAAATTAAGATACATGCATGTGCAAACAAAACTATTTATCTAAGAAGGTCAATGACTTTTTTTTCCTTCTTTTTTCCTCTTTCTAACTTTTTTCTTTTCCTTCTCTCTAAGAACTTTTTCAATATTATTCTCTATAACAAGTGGTGATTTCATTGATTTTTCAATGCAAATCACTACTAGCAAAACTTTTTTCCCCATTTTTCCATGAAATTTGCTCATTGAGAATTTTGTCTCCCCTAAACAAGTGGGATTTTTAGTATTCTCCATAATAAGTGGGTGTTTTCTTTTTCTTTTTTGTGCATAATAAAGATGGAAGATTCAGTCAAGATAGATCTGGTTGAGCAGATTTGTTTTTGTGATTTACATTTGAAGTTTAGTGGCATGTCCAAGACTGGTCAGATCTAGTACGAGACTTGTCCTGCCCTCTGAAGTTAGAACTAGATTTTTAGATCTGTGTAGATTTAGATTTTAAATAGATTTGTTAGGATATTTTTTTTACATTTGTTTGTAATATATAGATCTGGTAGATTTCTGTATTTTAATCAGTTAGCTTATTTAAAAAAAATCAATTATATGTTTCTTCAATTAATGAAATTTGATTATATATAAAAAATAATCGAAAAAGGTCAGTATGCATGATCATGAGGTTAGGTGCATGATAAAGGAAGAATAAAAAAGCAAGATTGTAAGATACAATTGGGCATGTATATATTTCCTTCTTTTTCATATGAAATAGTGCATATAGGAGATGTAGCTCAATTCAGTATTCTGTTTCAGCCCAACAAATGGATACATAGCTTTTAAGTTGGCAGTTGCGACTCTTTTTGTCACTTTTCATGTACTTTTCTATTTTATTCTCTGTTCATACAACTCCCTTTTCTCTTTTCCTGAAAAATGGTCATATATATGTGCGTGTAAAACTAGGTTCCTTTCTTTTAATTAGAAAGAACTCTCTCCGATAAACCTTTCAAAATATAATTTTTACATTATTTTTTAAAAATCACAATCATTCATAATATAATTTATTGTATATGTTTGCTATACTTAGCATTTGAAAACAAATAGTTTATTTTTTTTTGTTTGATTAAACGTTTAAATTTTTGTCTTGATTTTGACCCATTTTATTCCATTCAAATATTTCAGGTAGATTGAGTGATAAAATATTTTTGAATATATTTAGTTCTAAAGTATGCTGATCGACTCATCAAAACAATATTATTGAAACTAGTAGGGAAAGGTGTGCAATTTAACAAAAAAAATTTTGCACAATTTTTTTTTTCTAAAATATAAAAAAGAGTAGATAGTGGAAAAGCTAACAAAGAATTCAAAGAATAATATAAGAAGTAAAGAGCGAATTGTAAGAAGGGAATTATAAATAATTAATTAAGAGATAACAAAAGGAATGAGGAGGGTATAATTGGCAAATAAAAAAATAATAGACACCAAAATCTCTCATCTATCTTTATATAAAGTATAGATTGTCAAGCCCCAAAACTATTGGCCTTTAAGTTTCGGCCATTAGTCCTTATTGCCACAGTTACCTTCTAAAACACTAAATTAACTAATTGGCCTTAGTTTCGGCAATAATTTCTACTAAGGTATAATAATAATAAATTTTACTAGGTTTTATAATAATAAATAAATTTTTCGTACCACCCGTTTAACAAATCTGGGCGTAAAATTTAATTAACTGGCACCAATGCTCGCAATTTCCTTCTAAGAAATTAAATTTAACAAAATTCCTTAAAGACACAATTTCCTTTGAAAAATTAAACACTAGGAATTAATTAAATTAATTAATAATTATACCCCCAATTGCACACTAGGACATTAAATTAAATCAAATGGACTTAGTGGCAACTTAAATTACGACAAATTCAGTTAAATCGATCGATCGTAATGCCCACAATTGCCTTAAATTAAATTAATTAAATTAAATTAGTCATCCTTATTGCCATAGTTACCTTCTAAAACACTAAATTCAACTAATTGGCCTTAGTTTTGGCAATTTTCTACTAAGGTATAAAAATAAATTAATTTTTCGTACCGCCCGTTTTTTCAAATCTGGGCGTAAAATTTAATTAACTGGCACCAATGCTCGCAATTTCCTTCTAAGAAATTAAATTTAACTAATTGTCCATCACAGACAATAATAGCATTTGTGAAAACCATAGTCATGAAGCAGTTTCTAAAATGTCTCATGCCGTTTAAATGTCAATAAACCATAATCATAAGTAGTTTCTAAAATGTCTCATGCCATTTAAACGTCAGGCATGTCCAAAACATAGCCAAAAAGATGTACTCATGCTAGCCAATCATTTCAAAACACAGTATGCTAAAGCATATCCAAAACATAGCCAAAAAGATCCAATCATTTCAAAACATAGTATGCTAAAGCATAGCGAACAAATCCAAGTACAGTTTCAATCCGGAATATAATAAAATAGCATGAGTATCTTTTAGGCTCAAAGGTATGACCTACAGTACTAGCCAGATCTAGTAATCTACCACACCTACTAGTCTGACCGGGAGGTCAAGTTATCCCATCACAAGACCCCGTATCAAATAGTTCATAACACATCACACAGAATACCACGGAAACTCTTATGGATGACTATAGAACTGTCTCTCCACAAATCTTGTTTCCAAACACATCCAAAATTATATACCTCGATCACCTATGAGCCAAAACAGTCATAAAATGCTTTCATATCAAAAGAGTTTGCAAACAAATCAATTGATTAACATAAAATAGCTTGGTCCCGATTTCATATGTAATAATTTCAAAACTTGGTAAAAGTGCAATTCCAAACAAATCATACACATTTTAAAATTCATCAAAACATATTTCGAAGACACGCCAACAAAATACAAGTGGAAGAGGTTTTGAATTGCACTATCAAAGCAAAAACTGCACAAGTGATCACAGAACGCGATCGCCGGCGGTAGGTGGCGTGGTACCTAAAACAGGTATAAGAGGACTCTTAGAAGAAATGTAGAAGTTAAAGAATGACTAGGAAAGCAAAAACGACGCAAAACGATAGAAAACGACACCAATAGCACTTTGGTCAAATCGGGACCAAGCTATTTTATGTTAATCAATTGATTTGCTGTCTCTTATACACATCTAGATGTGTATAAGAGACAGCTCCTAGTGTCTCACACTAGATTAGGAGATAATAAGCTCGTTTCCGAAAAACTGAAAAAACTTCGCCTCTCCCTAGGCTATAAGTAGGTTATCCTCCCTGCCAACAAAAATCCAATTCCAAGGTATTCAAGGGACCTTGGTTACAACCCAACTCAATACAACATATTCAACCAACCAACACAAATCCAATTCCAAGGTATTCAAGGGACCTTGGTTACAACCCAACTCAAAACAACATATTCAACCAACCAACAAAAATCCATAAACGGAAAGATTCACCGGAGCAATAGCCGGGACTATGTCAATAGCATTTCACAACAATCTATACCCCAAAACCACTACAATTAACTCTATTACAACATTAGAGCAACAACCTATGGTTGGAATTCCTCTTTACTACCAAACTGAAATTTTTACCGATTAGCCACACGCATGATTCAAACATGCTTCCTAACCATCCCACTACCAAGGAAACACTTAAAACCATCAAAAGATCATTAAAGATCCTTCAAACATAACCAATTATCCAAATTATCCTAGTTGCGCCAAACTTCCGCTTACTTACAAAATGAAGGGAAATCAAATCCACTTGGTTTCAAGTCTCAATTCCTATCCAAACTAACCTTAAAACACTCTTAAAACATCATTATGTGCATAGACATAAGCATTCATAGCATAACACTCTAGGCCACATATGGAAGACAAAACCCTAACTCATAATCTTAAAATTTGTAATCTAACCATGGAAAGTTGTTAAAAATCAACCCCAATCACTTCCCAACCTCCAAAACACTAAAAACAACCCATAACATACATAAATCATAACATATAAGGCTGCAAAGAGGGTATTTTTCAGCCATAAAGAATCCTACAAAACTTGAAATTAAAGCTTGGATCATAAAGCCCATAAGCCATAAATGCTAAAATACATAAAATCTTACCTTCCAAGTGATTTCTACTTGAAATCCAAGAAAATTTTGGGAGAATGTGGAGGAAGAGAGTTCGGCCAGCAGCTTGGAAAAAATGAGGAAGAAACAAGCAAGAAGAAGACTAAAAAGAATTCCAAAGTTGACCCAAAAACTAATTTTTTGCTATTTAAATTATCATTCTTTTCTGAATAAATCAGCCATCAAACAACCCTCACACCCCACAATGCACTAATTACATTAGTCCAATTTTTGACCTGATAAGGTTAGGCTAGAAAAGGCTGGGATCCTTTTTACAATCTTGAAGAATAGAGAAAACGAATGTCTTGAAGTACTTTATGACTAAGAGTAGTCTGAAAAATATTTTTTTTAGTTAAAATATAAGAACAAGGCTAGTATTTATAATACATTGAGTTTCACATAGATCATATGATAAGTTTTAAGAATTTTGATTCTTTAAATATAAATCTTATCATTGAGAAGAATTGGAGAAAGGTAATAAAAAGGATCCCAACCTTATAAGAGATAAAGATCCTCTCCATTAAGAGTACATGGAGACTCATGTATTTACTCTTAAAAAATGAAATTCAAAAAATATTTTTAATAATTGAAATTATTGATAATTCAATTAATGTTTTATATAAATGTCTTGTAAAAATAAGAAGAAAATGATAAAGAAGAGAATCTAACACTTTATGAAATGACATGGCAACTAGAATGAGAACAGTGGTAAGAAGATACTTGGAGAGTCAAGAGGTTATGTCCCCATGAACAAGAGAATCTTTGTAGTGGAATGAAGGTGTACAAAATAAAATCAAGGTTAAGAGGGTTAACTATAAGACTCTATATAGTTGTAAAAGTGACAAAAATATTGAGAAATATAAACTTGCAAAAAAGGAGGCAAAAAATCCTGTAAGTGAAGTGAGGGATAGGGCTTTTGAATATTTTTACCAAAAATTAGAGTCTAAGGAAGTGGAGCGAGATATTTATAAAATTGCTAAAGTAAGAACCCATAGAACGAAGGACTTAACCCAAGTCAAGTGCATCAAGGATGAAAGTAATAAAGTTCTAGTAAGAGATGAGGAAATTAAGGAAAGATAGGAGAGATACTTCTATATCTATTCAATGAAGACAATATCATTTTAGGAGAGTTAGCTAAGTTTGAAGAGTATAGAAACGTAATGTATTATCGAAAGATTCAAGAATCAGAGGTGGAAGAGGCTTTGAAGAAGATGAAGAAAGGAAAAGCAGTTGGCCCCGATGATATTCCAATCGATGTAATGGAAATGCTTAGGAAAGGAAGGGTATAAGTTGGCTTACCAATTTTTTCAATAAAATATTGAAAAGTAGAAAGATGCCTGACCAATGGAAGAAGAGTACTCTCATACCCATATTCAAAAATAAAGAGGACATACAAAATTGTGTGAATTATAGAAGTATTAAGTTCATGAGCCATACAATGAAACTTTGAGCTGTGATATAAACAGATTAAGAAATGTGACTAAGGTGTCAAATAATCAGTTTGGTTTCCTGCCAGAGAGATCGACTACTAAAACCATATATCTCTTAAGGAGACTTACCGAGAGATATCAAGATAAGGAAAAGGATTTATATTTAATTTTTATTGATCTTGAAAAGGCATACGATAGAGTCCCTAGAGAAGTTATGTGGAGAGTTTTAGAAAAAAGAAGAGTTAGAGTAGCATATATAGAATCAATAAAGGAGATGTATAGGGATGTAATTACAAGTGTGAGACACTAGGAGGGTTGACACGAGACTTCATCTATAAATATAGGTTTATACCAAGGTTTAACTCTAAATTCTTATCTATTTGCATTGGTTATAGATGAACTTACAAGGCACATAGAGGAGAAAATACCATGGTGTATGTTATTTGCAAATGACATTGTGTTAGTAGTTGAAACAAAAGATGGGGTTAATGCTAAACGCGAAGTTTGGAGAGAGAAAATTGAGGTAAAAGGGTTTAGAATTAGTCAATTATTCTTCAATGTTTCTATGATCTATATTTAGTTTTAGCCAAAACCAAATAGGATTCCAGTTTCCAAAAACTGAACTATAAGTCTACTCCTTCCTCTATATAAATACATTTATGCCAATCCATTCGGCAAGTTAACTAAAACTTTTCATATAGAGTTGTTCCGATGGAGACGACTGCGATGGAGACTCAAGAAAAGCCTACCATGGAAATTCAAGAAAAGCTGGAGAATAACCAAGAATTGAAGACTACTATAGAAAAGGAGGAAGATTATCATCCTAGACCATTCTGCTATACTTTACGAAAAGCCTTACTAGTGGTATTAATTAGCCTAGTAACGTATATGTTCATGAAGTATATGATAGAATATTTTGCGCATTCAAAAGGACATCGGACTAACGTAGGAGCTGTTTTGGGTTGTATTGGTTACGTTGTTATTCTCCTACCCATAGTTGGTTGGTTAATATGGTCCATCTTAGTTGATTTTCGTAACGCTTTCATTACTCTGTGGATGATCGGAAAGAGTTCTCCAACACCAATTACGGCTACAGTTGCCGTCAAGGAGCCTCCAATAGCCGATATGGTGTAAAACGCATTACTTGATCAAATCTTGCATGGCTTTTGGGAGGAAGAAGATTTATTGGGTGCGAAAAGTATTTATACTACGACGTTCTAGCTAGCATGCATGTGAGGCATCTCAAGATCTGGGTTTTACTTTAAATTTACCAATATATGTAAATAATAATTAGTATATGTTTGTGTATTTTGGGATTTTTTTTTAAACCATTAATTGCTATTCTAGCAGAATTATTACCAAAGAATTCAACAGGCTTCAAAAAGAAATTTTGAACTTTTGGAGGCTTGTAGTGTTTCACGATGAAAAGGGAATATCAATTTGTTTATGTATAATTTATTTGCAGAAGTCGATGTGTTCATCATTGGACGAACATGTAGCGTCTTTTTGCATGAATTGATCAGTTCCTCCTCTTGTGTTTTTTTTCCCCCCCTCCTTTTAGGTATTAAATTTACTGATTAAATTATTAGTTTTCATGACAACATATGTAAATTATTCATCTTTCCCTCTCCTTTAAAGTTCTAACGTAATTTGAAACTTGATTTGGAAAGTCAAGTATTTTATAGATATATCTAAAGGGTGTATAGTCTTACCATTTACGTTAGCCTTCATTTTTCATGTTTTGTTAACAATAATGAGAATAGATCCAAGAGCATTCCATACTAATAGTATTAGTGAATACTTAGAAATACTTACGGTTTTCTTTTTCCAAAAAGTAGAAAAATCAAAATTAAGCTTGTGCAAACAAAACAATAAGAATTCAGGAGAACGATAAAGGAAGAATTGAAAAGCAAGATTGTAAGAAACAATTGGCATGTCTTTCCTTCTTTTTCATATGAAATATTGCACTAGTTGTATACAAGACGTGGCTCAATTCAGTATTCTGTTTCACCCCAACAAATTGATACCATAACGAAATCGCTTGTTTTGTTAGTTGCGACTCCTTTTGTCACTTTTCATGGACTTTCATTTTGTAGTTCATTTTCAGTCCATACAATTCTTTTTTCTCTTTTCCTGAAAATTCGTAAAAGCTTGGGGGGGCAAATTTCACACTTTTTAGTACTCAATTCTTATAAATACACATAATATATGGGTCCTCAAAAAAAAATTTGGGGAGGAAGGGCAGGGTACACATATATACACCCCAAAATTTTTGAGGACCCATGAATATTATGTGTATTTATAAGAGTTGAGTATTAAAAAGTGTAAAATTTGCCCCACCAAGATTTTTTTTCTAAAAATCTCAAATGTCGTTTTACGCAAACTTTCACTTTTCATATTTTTTCACTTTAAAATTGAATTTCAGTTACAACCTTGCAAAATTAGACTTTAGATTCCTAAATATTATACAATTATAAATTATCCTAAAAGTATGTCTATATAATCTTATGGCAAAACTATTATAACTAATATTTATGATAACTGAATCAAAATTAAAATAGTACGATTTAATAATCATTTCAAGACCACTTTTTATATATGATATTCTTATTATCTTTATAGTTTTTTCTTACTCTCATTTTTAAATAGAGTATCATCCTCAATTATTGTAGAAATTAAGTTTTTTTTAACATTATTATCATTTTTCATGTCAATTGTTCATTAACTTATGTATGTTGAACTACTATTTTATTTATAAAGAATTCATTATTTTAATAGTTAATTTTTCATATAAAATTTTCATGTTTCCCACTTTAAATTAAAATAAGTTAGTATATTGTCTCCTTATATTTTATTTCATTATCCATACAAAATATTTATGATTCATTATCTGTTTAAGGTCTTAATTTGACTTATTTATTAATTACAATTGTCTAACATGTTTTAGCAATACGTAGTGTAAATTATTTAATTAATTTTTGTTGTTAATAATTTGTAAATTAAGTTTTTTCTTTTTGATTGTTATTAGAATATGATTAAAAACTTATATCATTAGCTGTTAAGGTGTTCATAAATTACTCAATTAGATTAACACTATTCCAAAATAATTTATTATTTCTTTAAAAAATAAGTCATTAATAGAATTTTAATTAATAAAAAAAATATTTGATGTTACTATTTAAATATTATTTCGTAGAGTGATATTTTAGTAAAATATTTTTCGATCGTGTGATATGAAGGTCATGGGATCAAGTACGTGTCTCTTGAAAAAAATGCAAGATAAAGCTATTTACTGTTAATCAAATAATCTGATATTCCTAATCCTACACGACTTTATACAGTGGATGGTCCGTTCTCATATATTTTTGCCCTCCATCCTAAATTCCTGCGTCCACCCTTGTATGTTATTAAACACATTTCCTCCTTTTCTGTGCCACAGGATTTTTAGTCTCACTATCTATATTAATTTTCTGTCTTACATTCTATATATTTGTCACGTGTACTTTGGCATAGTAATCTATACTGTATATAAAGTATGAGGGGTCATTTGGTGTGATATATATTTCTAATAACTTCAACAAATTCTTCCATTGGAAGTGCTCAGGTTTTGTTAAATTTAACAGCACAGGTTTTGTTAAATTTCAAATGTATACTTCTGTGTGTCTTTCGATGTTTCATTTTGTAGGTTTATGATATTGAAGCCAGTGATTAATTTCTACAACACAACTCCACACTTTGTCTTCTCTTATCAATATTAAGTTGTTGCACCTCCAAAAGCCCATTACAGTTGACTATGGGCTCAAAAATCCCATAGCTTCATCTTTCAATCATACTCCTTTGGGCCTCCTCAATAATAATTATTTTTCCCTTCTCATCCACTCCGGACCAATATCCAGCAACAGACTTGAAGCCTAAACCCAAATAAGAAAACTCTTGTAGTTTTTTTTTTTTTTTTCCTAACCTTACTAGCAACAACTATGAATACAATAAGAAAAATATTTAAATAGACTCGATTTTGCAGTCACTTGTAAATTTTTGTAATTATAATTAAATTTTATAAAATTTTATTTATCTCTAATTAAAATTTACAAGTAAAATATAAAATCAAATATACATAAATATTCTCCGTCTTGTAATGCCAACAATTTCAAATTCATTATCCACATTCTGACAATGTAGGCTGAGAATCATAGAAAACCCACATAATCCGGGTCAATCCACATTAACTATCTCCAAAAATCAATACTAATACAACAAGGTAAAACCAGATAGTCCGCTTAGAAACGTGCATTACCATTATTCTTCGACACGAGAAAAATAATCACAATCCATTTGTAATTGGGGAATTTTCAATTTTCATGCACAAATTTTACTAAGTCTTTTTGGGAGGTTTGACAACCAAATTTTAAGTTTGGCAACGGCAGCAAACCCAGTAGTATTTGCTGGGGCATGATTTTTTCTCACATTTTCTATACCAATCTCATATTTCACATTTTATAAGTTTGATATGTACAATTTAATATGTGTATAAAATTTTATAGTCTGTTTCAAGGAATCATTTCTTTGTATTTTAAGGGATTGTATAGTACAATACTATGTGTTTTAAAATTCTCTTATACACATCTAGTTCTTAAAGTCAATTTATAATAATTTCGATTATAGAATTAGATTTTAACATAATAATATTAATAAGTGAGCACGTAAACCAATTATTCCGATAATAAGACTAAAAATTAGTACAAAAAGTGAAACATAATATCCTTAGTGGTATTTTGTTGCCATGCAAACTCAATGGCTGATGGACATGGTGACATTAAATTTTTTTTTTTTTAAAAAGGGTCATGAATTATGATCATAACCATGTCTTTGTTTTCCAGTATCTTAATTATTTCTGTTGTTTATGTAGTTATTGATGGACTGCCCTTATGGTGGGCTTCACTATATATAAGGATCTTAATCATAAACATATGTCAACTACGTTCACAAACAATCTTTAATGTAAGGTTTAAGACCATCTCTAGACTGTACATTTATGTTCTTTAGCGTCTGCTTAAATTTCGTGCCTAATTTAGGTTTGAGTCTTCAATGGATCATGTCTTTTATATGTAAATTCTTCTTCTTTTTTTTTTTTTTTTCCTCTTTTAGGGGACTAGCATTTTATGGTATGAATATGGTAGTTGATTTTTGTTTAATTACGAAATAAAGGCTTCGAAAAGAGTGTTTTTATGAGTATTAATTTCTCTAGTCACACTTGATAAATATAGGTAGGGGTTGATGACTGGATCTTATTAATGACATCTAGATGTTTATAGCTATTCTAGATAGGGTTCTTGTATTCTATCCACTATAAAATTTCAAAAAAAATAAATAACATGTTATTCTTTTTTTTGACTTTTAATGGGTTCCGATCAATAGGAACATAGATATTTGTTTATACAATGAGAAATAACATAAAGGAGTTTAAGTTATACTCACCACAAATTTAACCATTCTCCAATTTAATTAATTTTGGTGTTGTTTCGAAAATAATTTATTACCGTGAATTTTCCAGCACTCAAAACTTTCTTTTCAATGAGAAAAAAAAAGAAAAAAAATCCCAATTTCTAGTCTAAATCAGAATTTTTCTTTACTCGTTTTTTTGTTGTTATTGTTATAATGAAATTTTTAATTCGGGGAGCATGGGACAATCTTGATATTATTTAGAAAGATTTGTTGCTTTTGAACAATTACTATTCGGAGTATATTTAGAACAACTACTATTTGGAGTACATTTAGAATAAATACTATAGCAAATTTTTTAATATAATAAATATAAGATAAAAAGGCAATTAAAAAACGTATCAGAAAAAAATTATAAAATATTATTCGAAAAACAACGAATAAATTTTTTGTTCATACGGAGCTATTGTTTCAAAATAGTAGTTTATTAAATCAGGGTGTCTTTGTTTAAATTAAAAAAAAATAGCAGTAGTTGAAAAATACTTTAGTTTTATATGTCTTTTTGCAATAATTATGTATGTAATTCCTTTTTTATTTCTTCTCCTTTATTTTATTTTTATTTGGAGTCTCTTATACACACATTTTGTGTAAGGGCTTTAAAATTTCTTTTGGCAACCACTCCGTTAAGTTCTACTTGGATTTGAAATGGACAACAGTTTAAGTAAGTTATTTTCTCCTGGTTGAGTTGAATAATTATAGAGGAGAAGAATAAAATTCAGTAGACAGTCAAATGAGTAAAAAAAAAGAAAGAAAATATCTATAATATATATAAAGGGAGAGAGAAAGAATTTAGAATTTGTCATTTTCTATTTGTCTGTTATACCCTTCTCTTTAAAATATATCTATTCATAATTTTCTTCCCACCATCCACTCCCCATTATCACTACCTATATTTATTCTAATCTTTTGAATATTTTTTTAAAAAAATTTCATTACTTTATTAGTTTTAAAAAAAAATGATTGAATTTTTTGAAAAAAAAAAAATGAATTCCACACCTCACGAGTTGTAATAAATGCATAGTAAATTACTAGGCTGAACCCAAGCAATTGAAAAAGAAAAGCAAAAGAAAATCAGCCAATGTGATTCCAATTGAAAAGAAATTGGCATTGAAGCAATCCCGCCAAAAGAATAAAGAAAACAAAATTCCCAAACATCCAAATCTCCGTTTCACTTTCACCAAATTTAAGTGGAATTGGCTACGGCCGTCGTCCAATTAGGTTGAGTCTTGTGACTCTAGATTTTTGATGGCCCACATGTTTGAAATCCTACAACAATAATACTTACTCCTTGATGTCTTATGTGGCTTGCTTTGCGAAACATCTGGACGTGGCATATTACACATCTTTGTTTGGCCTAAGACACATCCGGAAAAAGTTAAAAGCAAATTAGGCTGAAGAATACACTCATGTTTCACCAAAAGAAAAAAGAAATAATTAATTTACTAAAAGAATAGAAGCAAAAAAAAAAAAAAAATCAAAGCAATAATAATGATAATTGTTGATACTAAATTTTTTCAAGTACATAACTCCAAGTGCAGAATATATAGTTTAGTGCTTAGGTAATATGTTTGGTGTGGCGTTTACGTCTGAAACACTTGTACAAAATTAAATGACGAGGCTATGTCATCTAAAAAAAATTCCCAAGTTCAAGTCACTGGTTAGACTAGCGTATATGATTCTCACAGAATTCAAACATTGTGAAATTATGAAATTCAATAATAAATTTGACTTGTTATTTTGATATTTATATTTGTAAAAAATGGGATTAAATCGATACACATGATTGAAATTAATTACTTTACCTATTTATGCTTACTCTTTAATTGTGAAGATAAAATTACCAAAATATTCTTGATAAGCTCTAGTTCAGAGTCACGTGTATGCATTTTGTGGGTGTATTAATTAATTTAATTTGGTATTGTCAATAATAGAAAAGCAGCCTATAGTGTGTAAATGGTTCACAGCAAACATCATTGGTTTGCCCTTGTGCTTTGGATGGAATTGGAATCCCCACAAGGCAGAACTCAGAAGCACATTTGGTTTGACCACAAAAACTAAAAAGAAAAGAGCCCAGTACAACAAAAGCAAAGTCCAAATCAGCTAATTAAGGGGGAAAGATCAAAAGGGGAAGTCAAAAATACCCCAAAAAGGAGATCCTTCCCTTCCTGGCATCACATTTCTCAGCCAGATCAACCAACCTTTATGAATTATCACTGTTAAATCAACTTAAAAACAATATTTTAATTGTGGGCTCTAATTAAAGATGGAGCTTCAATCAAGTTTATCATCATAAATGTCCTTGTGATTTCTTTGTCCCAGTCCAAAAGGCAGCTTATACTACTAGTCCTTGACTCATTGTAAATGTTTCAATTTAGTTTTGTCATTTCTTTCTCCCGATTCCAAAAGCCAGTACAGTTTTCTCTAGTTACAGTATAGCCATGTTTAGTGGAAAGGAAAATATTATCAATAATAGATTCGGTGTTTGATATCACCTATAAATCCTACGATCAAAATTAAATCTTATAAAATATTATTTACATCATCTGATTTGATAAATTCTACAATATTTAATTTATACCACAATATCTACAAATTGGGTCAAATACCAAGTCTACCTAAATATTTCCCTAATAAAAAATATGTTACACTAAAGTAGGGCTAAAAGACAAATTAAGCTAATTAACTTTTCATTCAAATTTGGTTCATCAACTAATTAAATTAAACTTGAATAAGACTTAATTTTCGCTAAAATTTTGATCTAGATTGAGTTTGGCTTTACAAGTACAAAATTTAATATTTATCTATAAAATATTTAAATTATAATTCTTCAATTTAATAACAAATTAATATAAATTCAACGAACAATAAACAATACCTTAATAGGACATAATTTCAAACTTGTTATAAACAAACAAATCTAAACACTATAATTTCATTACTAGGACATAATTTCATTAAACTTATTTACTCCTATTCCAAAGGTCTACTTATAAGTCATGTAGTCAATGTTTACCCAACTCATCGAGCGTGAGAAAACATTATGGTATAGTACTAGCTTAATGTTATCTAAATGGGACTCAACAATTGGTAAAATAGGTCCATCAAAGCACTGTTGCTATTCCACACATGTTGTTAAAAATCAAGACAAGACTTAAAAAGAAATTATCAAATAATCTTTATTTATTTTTGTTTTTTGGTAAACAAAATTGAGGAGGAAATTAGGAACTAAGAGTAACAAGAATTTTACATTGAAGGTTTTTGATAATTTGGACAAATGGATAGTAAATAATTACTTGTTATTTGGCAAATATTATTTGGGCTTTGACTTGAGTGGTATTTAACAATAATGTTGACTTTTGAAATAATGAGATAATTGTTTGGATAAAAAATAATATTTTGAAATACTCGTCTAGATTGTAAATAATTAATGTCCATTATTTGTTTTTTATTTTTTTAACCCAAAATAATTATAAATTCTATAGTAATTAGACATTATGGTCCTCTTATTTAACTTTCCAAGAATTGACGAGTTTGGAGAATCGGATAACTGAATGGTGATCCGAATGCAAGCAAAGCTGCCAAAAATGTATACCGAAAAATAAGTAAAAGTTACCAGTGGTTCAAATAATCTGAAAAGTTGTATAAGCTATCCACAACTAGACAACTTCATTTAACAACTAACATGTGTACAAGAAGGATTAAGTACAAGTCGATTTCTATTACATAAACGTTATCTGGAACGAAAAAAGCATGTTAAAAGTTCCTAACAAAATGCAATATTCTAACATAATACATAAAATCATAAACCTAGCTCAACAAGTGTTTGACAATAGTACAACAGACCATAGCCGAAGCCAAATTGATTGCCTCACACCTATGGCCCCGCTAGATCTAGCTGTCATTATACCTCTTTTTCCTCATCCTCTCAACCCACAGAAACTTGTCAGGCATATCAAACTCCAAGAACAATGCCCCGAAGGCTATTATTAAGGAGATTCTCCATGAGGTCCATCTCCAACTCACGGTCACCCAAGTTCAAGTCCTTTATGGCCTGTTTTGCAAGGTTCATAGACGTGACTATACTAACCTTCTTCTCTTTCTTTTTAGTTTGGATTTCAACCAGCCCATTGAAGTTATTTATCCCTTCAAAATATATCTCATTCCCACTCTTAACTGATTTGTTTGCAAACCTTGAGCTTTCCTATTCAAAGTTGCTTTCGAGGGAAGAAAATGGCCTCCTAAACTTCATTTTTGACGTTGAAGTTTGGTTATCGTCTAACGAAGGGATGTTGAGGGGTTGTCGACAAATGACCTGGAGACCTTTTTCTTTCCATTTCTACACTTTCTTACTCACACATTCCTTGGTGGATCAACACCATCTTGGTCGACTTGAGTGAAGGATGATTATACAAATACCCCACTGGCTGTTTTCTCCTGTAGTGTCTCAGTAAGAAATACATAAATATCACACCCGCTGCCTATTTCTAAATACAGAACTGTAGTGTCTGTTGGACTGTTTCACATTAACACAATATGAAATGGGTGAACATAACCAAGTTACTACTGAGCAAATAAACATAAATCGTATTCACCAAGAAGATTTCAATACCTAACACAGGCCATCCCACTGCTTCTGGTCTATAGTAAAGTACATTTTATTCTCTTCCCAACCAATTTTTGTCTCCTTTTGACCAGATAAGCCTAAAAGATGATTGGTATATTGCCATTTGTTTAAGAGGTGATAGTACTTGGATTTGAATTGTTCTCCAGTCACTTTGAAACTATAGGTTGTGTTCATAAATTGAGCGAGAGAGTTATAATTTTGGTATAATAAGGCATGGGAATCCTAAAGTCTCTCACGTTTCCAAACAACAAGTGTTGTAACAAATTGCATCATTTGGATATCTTCCATTCATATTTATTGTCCATCTAATCACATTCGAGGTGAACTTTTAAATATTATATTTAATATCATTTCGAAATTAAACATGATCGTCAGGTATAAAAGAATAGCATAAAAAATAATTACCTTAGATAGGATAAAAGTGCAAAAACACAAGACTATATAATAAAAGTACCAAAATCAATGGACTAACATCATGCAACCATAGACTGTATAAACAAATATTTTAATTAATTCTAATACCTCAAAATAATTCAACAAGCACTGCTTGAAGTCATTTGAATCAGAAATAGAGTGAACAAATGAGGGGTTGTGTCTCTTGTTGGAGTAGTTATAAAACATAACCATCACAAGTAGGTTAGCTTATAAATGGTTAAAACAAACTAAGTTCTATTAATTTAGAATAAACGTTTGAATACCTAAATCAGCTTCCCTCTTAGTTTTACCGGTCATATGCAAAGTATTTTTATGTACATTAGGTTAATGTATATAACCATTCAATTTCTTAACTAAATTACACGTTCAACACCCATTAATGTTGTTACATTTGATTTTTCATGGCAATTGAAGTGTTTAAAACAAAAAAATTAATTATATAATACATAATTTGTTAAAAATGAATAGTATCAAAAACTAAACATTACATTTGTATGTTTTTGAAGTCACTCATCGACTAAATATGAGATACTAATTAGACTGTGAAAATATAGAAGTATATTGAAAATTGAAAGGTAGAGCAAACAACATATTACCAACACACAATCTTACTTGTTTAGTTGAAATTAAGTTGTGTAGTTTCAACTTATACTGCTTTTCAGAAGAATTGCACCACTGGTGGATAAATTGAACCACAAACCTTGCAAGTAAATGAAATCCATGCATAAAATTAGTAATATGCGATAATTATTCTAATTAATTGCACAAGTTTTAACCATTTCCCAAAATTTAATAGCAAAATGATATAAAAGCCTATGCCCAAACCCTAATTCCGTCTAGATTGAGTGAAATCTCAACAAATGTGGATGAACTAACTAACATAGGCATGATCCGACATGAGGCAAATAAAAAAATGAATAATACAGGGCAAAATAGGATTGAAGGGAGAGGGTAAAATAAGACAACAAGTAGACAGCGATTTGTCTTCAAAATTCACTAGCACCACAATTTATAACCATTTGATTGAGTGGATTTTCGATTGTAAAAAACTTGAATCAAGTGTCTGTCTTGAGCAACATCTAGATGTTATAAGAGACAGTCCCATTTGCTGTTCAGTTCATGAATTTGAAGTTCAAAGAAGTATTAAGTTGTCTAAAAAGTGGAAGATAAGATTTAATATAGATAATCTGTCAGACGTTCAGATGATTACTTCGTAGGTTTAGCATAAGAGTGGAGGTCCGACTTCTTAATTTTAAACTAATGGTACTAACGATTCATTCGACTTGTTTTTAATTCATTGATTTTTGTAACATTATTACTTCAGTAATCCGAGCTTAACAATAATTGTGAAAATTTTCTAATATAAATAATTTATTAAACTCACATTAAATAAATAGTACCAATAATAAATAAAATAAAATAAAATAAAATGCGAATAATGTGTAATATTATTTGCTGTTGAATAAACCTTAATGTAATATTTGATAAATATTTACTGTACTATTTTTTAGTAACCGAGCGGAACCCTGATCATCTACCCAGTTTTCGCCAAACAAAATTTCGAACAGGTAAATTAATACTAGTTGGGATAAGAATGATATACTAAGATGGGATCAATGATTCAACCCATAAGGGGTTAAAACTTAAAAGTTGCCAACCCATTCCCCTACGACTTTCCAGTTTTCCCCACCTTTGAAAAGTGTTCCTTCACCAGGTTTTGTAAATTGCACACACACTCACACAGTCAGTCTGCACACTCTCTGCACTTCACCAGTGCAACAATTAAAACAGAGAAAAGAGAACAAAAAAGTCAGTGTGTGACTGTGTGTAAAATTAAAACCACTCAACAGACTGAACTTGAAACCACATGGCTACCACCACCACCAACTCCTCCTCCTCCTCCTCCTCCTCCTCTTCTGCTGCGCACCACCCATTTTCCCCACCACAACAGCAACAATTCTAAAAACCCAAATCACACACTCACACACACACCCTATTGCCCATGGCCGCCACTATTTTAACCCTCCTTTCACTTACTATATTTATAACCACCACTTTTATATACTGCTCCTCCGCCGCCACCGGTGCTGCATCCGAACCGGATATCCAATCGGAGATCCGAGCGCTCACGGCTTTCAAAGCCAGCCTTCATGACCCGCTAGGCGTGCTCGGTGGCTGGGACCCATCTACTCCCTCGGCTCCTTGCGACTGGCGTGGTGTGTTTTGTAATAACAGTCAAGTTAACGAGCTCCGGCTACCTCGACTCCAGCTCGCCGGCGCGCTTACCCCACAAATTTGTAACTTGCGCATGCTGCGCAAGTTAAGTCTCCGGTCGAATTTCTTTAACGGTAGTGTTCCTTCGTCTCTGGCTAAATGTGGACTCTTGCATTCTCTGTTTTTACAGTATAACTCGTTTTCCGGCTACCTTCCACCGGAAATTTCGAACCTCACCAATCTCGAGATACTTAACCTCGCCGGAAATCCAACTTTCGGGGGAAGTCCCCGGTGACCTCCCAAAAAATCTCCGGTACTTGGACCTCTCGTCGAACTCATTCTCCGGGGAGATACCCAAAAGCCTTTCGAATGTAGATTCGCAGATCCAGCTCATTAACTTGTCCTACAACCACTTCTCCGGCGAGATTCCGGCGACCATCGGAGAGCTTCAACAGCTAGAGTACCTCTGGCTCGACTACAACAACTTACAAGGTACATTGCCGTCGGCGGTGGCTAACTGCTCTTCGCTCTTGCATTTAAGCGCCGAAGGTAATGCCATTAGCGGCGTAATCCCGGCGGCCATCGGGGCTCTTCCGAAGCTCGCTGTTATTTCTTTGTTACACAACAATCTCTCGGGCTTATTACCCCTCTCTTTATTCTGCAACGTTTCGATTTATTCGCCGTCTATTCGGAATGTTCAGCTAGGATTTAATGAGTTCACAGGTATTGCTGCTTCAGCTGAGCCTTCAGGGAATTATTGTTTCAGTGTTTTGGGAAGTATTGGAGATTCAACATAATCGAATACTTCGGTAATTTTCTTCAATAATTTAGTGAAAGTTACAACGTTACTGCTCTGGATCTTCCGGTGAATGATTTTTTGGGTTGTATACCCGGAGAGATTGGGAATTTGAAAAAATTATTTCAATTGAGAATGGCGAATAATTCATTTGTTGGTGACATTCCTGTTGGGATCACAAATTGTGGGAATTTGAAAGCTTTAGATCTTGAAGGAAATCAGTTGACAGGAGAGCTTCCTGTATTTCTATCTGAGCTCAAAGGATTGAAGGTTTTATCACTAGGAGGGAATCAGTTTTCGGGTTCGATTCCTTCGAGTTTTGGTAATCTTACTCAGCTGGAATCACTTAATTTGAGGGATAATGGTTTGAATGGAAGCTTGCCTGGAGAATTACTTTCCCTTAGCAATTTGAGTATGTTAAATTTGGCTGGAAACAAGTTTTCTGGGAGTTTGCCTGCAGATTTTAGAAATTTGAGGCAGCTTGTCTGTACTGAATTTGAGTGGCAATGGTTTTTCTGGTGCTGTTTCTGCAAGTATTGGGAATTTGTATAAGCTGATTGTGGTTGATTTAAGCAAGCAGACATTTGTCGGGGGAGTTGCCGAGTGATCTTGCAGGTCTGCCTAACTTGCAAGTGATTGCATTGCAGGAGAATAGTTTCTCTGGGGATGTTCCTGAAGGTTTCAGCAGCTTAATGGGATTGCGGTATTTAAATCTTTCTTCCAATTTATTTTCTGGTAGTATTCCATCTACATTTGGATTCTTGAAGTCTTTAATACTTATGTCATTGTCCGGTAATCATATTTCTGGCTTGGTTCCTCCTGAGTTGGGGAATTGTTCTTCTCTTGAAATTTTGGATTTGCATTCGAATTCTTTGACTGGCCGAATTCCTGTTGATCTGTCTCGTTTAGAGCGTTTGAATGTGCTTGATCTGGGTAGTAACAATCTTACTGGTGAAATCCCAGAAGAGATATCTAATTGCTTATCATACTAAATTCTCTTGTACTAGGAGGTAATCATCTTTCTGGTCATATACCAGATTCTTTATCAAAGTTGTCGAACTTGACAACCCTCGATCTGTCTAGAAACAATTTGACTGGAAATATTCCAGCAAATCTCACTCTCATCTCAAGCTTGAAAAACCTCAATGTTTCGAATAATAATTTGGAAGGTGAGATTCCTGTGATGATGGGATCACGGTTTAATAACACGGCAGTTTTCATGGGTAATCAGGCCTTGTGTGGGAAGCCATTGGATACAAAATGTGAGGAAGCTGATAAGGGTGATAATAAGAACAGGTTAATCCTGTTTATTGCTATTGCTGCGAGTGGGACTTTGTTGACATTATCCTGCTGTTGCTTCTATGTTTATAGTCTGTTGAGGTGGCGCCAGAAGCTCAAACAAGGAGCAACTGGGGAAAAGAAGCATAGTCCAGCAAGAGCAAGTACAAGAACAAGTGGGGGTCGTGGCAGCGGGGACAATGGAGGTCCCTTCAAACTTATCATGTTCAACAACAAGATCGCATTAGCTGAAACAATAGAAGCAACAAGGCAGTTTGATGAGGAAAATGTGCTGAGTAGAACACGATACGGAGTATTGTTTAAGGCATGTTACAGTGATGGAATGGTGCTATCTATTCGTAGGCTGCCTGATGGATCACTAGACGAGAACTTGTTTAGAAAAGAAGCTGAATCACTAGGCAGAGTAAAGCACCGGAACTTAACAGTTCTTCGTGGATACTATGCTGGCCCTCCTGATGTAAGGCTTCTTGTCTATGATTACATGCCCAATGGAAATCTAGCCACATTGCTTCAAGAAGCTTCCCACCAGGATGGTCATGTTCTAAATTGGCCAATGCGGCACCTCATTGCACTTGGCATTGCCCGGGGGCTAGCCTTCCTCCACACGGCTGCAATGGTTCACGGAGACATCAAGCCACAAAACGTTCTCTTTGATGCAGATTTTGAAGCACATCTTTCTGATTTCGGTTTAGACAAACTCACTATAGCCACCCCAACAGAGCCCTCAACTTCAACATCAGTTGGGACACTAGGCTATATATCACCAGAAGCAGCATTGACAGGCGAAACCACTAAAGAATCAGATGTTTACAGCTTCGGCATTGTGTTGTTAGAATTGCTAACTGGTAAAAGGCCAGTAATGTTTACTCAAGATGAAGACATTGTGAAATGGGTGAAGAGGCAATTGCAAAGAGGGCAAATTTCAGAACTCTTAGAACCAGGACTTCTTGAACTAGACCCTGAATCATACTGATGCCTGGGAAGAATTCTTGTTAGGCATAAAAGTTGGCTTACTTTGCACAGCACCAGATCCGTTAGACCGACCCACCATGGCTGATATTGTATTCATGCTAGAAGGCTGTCGGGTTGGCCCTGATATGCCCTCTTCGGCCGACCCCACCTCCCAACCTTCACCTGCATGAAAGGTCACAAATGTAGCAGCTGGGTAGAGGCCCAAAAATCCAATTTCTTCAGCAAATATTTTTTTTTCCTTATCTGTTAGTGGAGTATTTTTTTTTTCCCCCCCTGATAACAATTGTAACGATAGCTAGATTGGAATTTCATGATTTTGTTTGTTTCATTCTCAAAATCTTTTATTTTCCAAGATTTTGTGGTAGTCACTCTGTCTGGACCACCAACAGGGGCAGGTCAGGGAGAGTGAAGTGAGTAAGATTCTCTCTTTTTTAAACCCCATTTAATTTCACAGATTCTTTTGAGGTTTCTCATAATTGTAGATGCCTATAACTCTAGATGAATAATTATAATCCTCCCTTATTTTATTTTTGAAGTAGCAAAACACACCCAAAATGATGATTTAAGTGAAATTTCTTTATGATTTCCAAAAAATAAATAAATGCTTGTAATTTATCGTCTTTAATTCACTTGTAATCCACTTCAACTTCTTGTCTCCTTACCCAGCTTCGGTCGCAAAAAGAAAGGGAAGTATTTTTTTGTATGTTTTTATTTTCTTGACATTATCTTTAAGATATAATATGATTATTACAATGTATTATAGTGATTTTATTATGTAAAGACAAAGTATGTGTAATTAGTATTAAAACTAGGGAGGAGTTTGTGTAATTATACCAATCTTCAGGGGAACAATGTGAAATTAAGCCTTTTGGAAAAGGTTGTTTGGGTCAATGATTTAGACAGGTCCGCAGTTAAGGCGGAGAAGGGGGATGGTCCCGCCAAGCACGAGCGGAAAGTACCTGACTTTTGCTTCAGTTCCCGTCACGTGTCCAATAACCTTTTCAGATATTTTATTATTATTATTATTTTATTTTTTGGAGAAATTATATTTTATCTCTTGCATACTGAAAACTGGAGCCGTTAACGTTTAGGAAGTGGAATTGGAATTGGAATTGGAATTCTTCAGTCTATTCTACACCAGCTAGGAGTGAGTGAGCGAAGATATAGGCTAGGCAAAATTAAAAATTTCTATTGTTTCCATTCTCCAAGATGCTGTTAGGTTTAGTTGGGAGATTACGAGACAGGTAAGAGGAGAGAAAGGGAAAAAAAGAAAGAGATTTTAGTCGGGGTGTTTATTTTGATCCGTTAATTTGAAAAATTTAGTGAATCGATTAGATCCAAATTGAAAAAAGAGTGTACTTGAGCTGTATTTTGGAAGCAGCGAGTCACCCAGGTTGAGGGTCGAATACTGGGTCATATTTTTGTGACTCCTGGGTACTCGAACCGATCTATTTCAGGGATAATTTTGTAAATTTGATTAATAAAATTTCATTAGAAATTAATATTTATTAGAGTTATTGACAGTCTCTTACTTCTTCTTTTTCAATTCCTTATCTTCTCTTCCTCTTTCTCCTTAATCATCTCTTCCCTTTTTCAATTCCTTGTCTCCTCTTCCTCTTTCTCCTTAATCATCTCTTCCCTTTCTCTTCCTTGCATCTTCATTCCTTACACTCTGTCCGTTGAGATGTATTTTGTGATTTAATTGTTGTTGCTATTGACCTGTTGCTATTGGGATGTAATATTATGATGTATTTTGTGACTTAGACTAATAATTATTGTTAATTTAATTGTGTAATTAACTTGTCTAACTGTCATTATTTAAATTTTTATGTTTATTACTAGTAAGGGTTGAGTATCCGATCAATCCGACTCTTTTCTACGGGTACCCGTTTTATATGAACCGAATAGAGGATCGAAATTTTCTTGAGCTCATCAATGAGGATTGAATATTTTTTTTACCTCATAGACTGAGTATCCGATTCATAAAAACTTTTAGATTTTAATATTGAAATTGAGAGTTCAGGAAGCTATGGGTATATACACAAATTTGTTATGCAATCTTTCAAAGGAAAATAGCCATTCTGAAAAATGATTATAAGCCTTCACCAGCTTTCCTTTCGTTTCCGTCCGCTTTTGAAGGGAAAAAATCATTAAATTGTAGCAGCTACAGAATCTGTCCATATCATCCCCTTTCTCCTCATTTCTTTCCCCCAAAAATTTCTCAAACAGAAGAAACTTGACTTTCCCTTCATTCCCTTTCTTTTCTTTCCAAACCCTCTTGATCTCAAACGAACTATGAATGCCCCAAGGAGTGTGAAAAGTGAGGGGGTCTAAGAGAATTAGAATCAAGAATCGGATTGACTCCTATACTAGTTGTTTGGTTAGCAGGAATGGGTTTTGAAAATTTTGGAATGAATCTAATAGATTGACAATTTTTGATATCTGACTAAAAAAAAAACCAAATTGAGAGGTTTTGCTGAAACCCAAATCTAATTCCAAGATGTTAATAAAAATGGAAAAAAATTTCTAATTCTCCTAAACATTACAACACCTTTCTCCGATCTCCCATTTTTCGGGCAACTCCAATTCCCCATTATCCTCGTCCTAGGGTCACTGCTACAGAGTCCCTCTTAAGTCGTTTGAATATCAAAATGAGATCTTTTAGGTAGAATCCATCTCCTCCAAAAAATTGCATAGAGAGCTGTCATCTTGCAAAATACAGTCACTGACTCACCAACAGCCAAATACCATCTCCCAACAATCTTTACATTTTCGGTGTCTTTTTTCAGATCGATTCATATCACTTATGTCCAAAATCTAAACAAAGTAAAGGTGTGAATTGCCAGCTAGTGGTGGTGGGAATCTCCACTGAAATTCATAAGATTAGCAGCAAACTTTTTTTTTTCCCCCTCCAAATCTAAAGCCCCATCTCTCCTCCTCTTCCCTTTGTAGCTATATTAGAGATCTGGGGTTTGTTTAGATATGGTGGCAGTGGTGGCTATGGATGTTGAGATGGAGAAGACAACGATTTTTAAGGAGACAAAAAAAAAAAATAATAAATAATAATTTTTTAATATGATACTCATATCTACAAAATATTTACTAGGAATTAGTTATTTTTATGATTCTAGTATACAATATCCATGATTATTTTAGGTATAAATTTAAGTGCGATTCTAATTTTTTAGTATGAATCAAGCGCCTTCTAAATCTATAACTAAATTATTCATGAAAAATACATAAGATGATTTGATTTTTATGGAAAAATTTATGATTTTTTTAGAAATTATTTTTTTATATTTTGAACATTTGTACACAATATAATATTGTATGTTTAAAAAATTTCTAAAATATAAACTCTTAAAGTTAAGAAATGGTAAAATTTATTGAATTTTTAATTCTATATATAAATCTCATAATTAGGATAAAATTTTATAATTGATATCGTTATTCTATTGAATCTACACTTGGAGTGGCACTGACACTGAGATCCTTACTGCAGCGATGACATTTGCCCATTTTAAGGATGCAAGTATTTAGATATTTATAGCTAAGTATTTAGACATTTACAGGTGACCTCTTACTTTGCACCCGGGTCATATGGGTATTTATTGGTCGGTATTTCGGTAATTCGATAAAAATATTTTGATATTTCGATATTTTGATGTAAGAAAATCAAAACCAATTCCAAATCAAATTTTTTTTCGGTTGATTGGTCCAAATTTGTTTTTCGGTTTATCCAATTAATCAAAGTTCATTAGTAAATTTAAAAATTGAGTATAAAATTAAATATTAAACTAATAAAATTAGTAAAAAAAAACTTAAAACTACTAAAACTAACACTAAAAACTAAAAAATAACAAAGAAAAATAATATTAAAGTGATGAATGAACGGAACATGAAAGTGTGTTACTTAAAAACTAAAAATAAAAACTAATAAAATTAAAAGTTAAATTCGGTAATCTGATATTTTATTTTCAATAACCAAATTCGAATCATATAACTAATCTTTTCTATTCAATTGATCCAAAAATCGATTATCCGAAAATTAAAAACCAAACTAATTTGATTCGGCCGATTTATTCGGTAAAACCAAACTATGAACACCCCTACTCGGCCATGCTCAAAGATAGTACTGCACTCATGACCGTTTTCCATAACTTCTTATACGAATCCGGCTTGAAAATCAACACTAAAAAATCCAATCTCTTGTTTACTCCAAACATATATCGTGATATTTAAAAGTCTCTTATACACATGACAAATGTCACCTGTTTTAATGACACATCTTGGTATACTTTCATACTCTAATCGATTTAAATCTCAAAATTTTCATTTTTTACTTGACAAAGTTAACACCAAACTCACAAAATGGAAAGCTACATCTTTGCTAATGACTGGACATGTCCAACTAGCTCAGTCCACTTTAACTGCCATTCCTATATTTACCCATCAAGCTACACTTGTTCCAAAATGACTTATCTAACAATTCGACCGTACTATTTGTAATTTTGTGTGAGGATAGATTGACACACACAAACCGTTGGTACTCTATCGCTTGGAAAACGCTCATCCAACCCAAACCTTTAGGAGGACTTGGCCTCCGTGCAACCGAACTTGTAAATACCTCACACTTCATGAACTTGGTTTGGAAACTCTGGATACATCCTCATCTTCTCTAGGTACAAACATTAAAATATAAAATTTTTCTCATATTGATATTTGGTCAGCCACAAAATCCACTCATCATAGCCCTTATTGGAAAGTTTTAACCAAAGCTCGTGATCTTCTCAAGTCAAAACTTCATTGGTATATTGGCATTGGTTCCTCTATGAGATCGATTTGGTATGACATCTGGTTGAGTCCTTATACCTTGCTGAGTTTAGTCAATGGTTCTTTTATACAAGAATGGGAACAACTGAAAGTATTGCCTTTTTTCAGTATCTTTCTTTCTCACTATGCGATCCAAACGTTAAAAAATATAGATTTTTGTCTTAAAACTAATTAGTGATAAGTAGAATGACCAAAAAATTTATTAATTATCTCTCACACGTGACTTGGGTTGAATATAAAATCTTATTACACGTGAATCAGACGTATGAGAGCCCAACCAATTGGTGATAAATAGAGTGATCCAAGAACTTATTAATTAGCTCTCACACGTGACTTGGGTTGGACATGCAACCCTATTACATGTGGATCAGACGTATGAGAGTTCGTTGAGATCTCAGAGTTTGACTTCAAGAACCCGTTGGAAAGGACTTGGGTTGGACATGGAACCCTATTACACATGGATCAGACGTATGAGAGCCCGTTGGAAGGGGTTAGACAGAAGAGAACCCATTGGAAGGGATTGGAAACAATAGAGAGTCCGTTGGAAGGGAACGGGCTGGACAGTAGAGAGTCCGTTGGAAGAGAACGGGCTGGACAGAAGAGAACCCATTGGAAGGGAACGGACTAGACAGAAGAGAACCTGTTAGAAGGGAACGGACTGGACAGATGTCAACCAGTTAGAAGGGGTTGGACAGGATCCAAAACACGTGTAAATGGATGAAAAAATACTTGAGGGTTAGTTCTAATACTATGTTAAAGAATATAAATTTTCATCTTAAAATTAATTAGTGATAAGTGAAATAATTCAAAAACTTATTAATTAATTCAAATTCTTTTTAACTAATCGATATGAAATTTATACTTTTAATACATTTACCACAAATCAATTTTAGTTATCCCAATATCCTTAGCGGTAGCCACCCCGGATCAACCTTATTGGCCTAGTACAACTGGACGCTGTACCCCCTTAACTGCCTATCGCTCCCTTCTTCCTGCATAGACTCATGAACTACCGCACACTTGGCCTTGGTGTACTCCATAGTCCACCACAGGTATTGTACTTCTTCTGGCGCCTCAGCATTATTGCTTACTGAAATGCTTTGTCCTACATGGTCTATTCTCAAATCCTTGTCCTATATGCCAAACTATGGTCGAAACACCCTTACATGCACTACGATATTGTGTTTGGCTCAACACTCTTTGGACTGCTATCTTACCCCTTAATTCACTTTCTCACTCTTACTTTACCATGCCTTTACTAACTTGGCTTAAAAAATCTTACCTGCACTTCGTCTGTCTTGGATAAACCTTGGTCTATCTGGTTTGCATCAAGATTTTTAGAATCAAGATCCTAAGAAGGATCGTTTTAAATGTTATATGATCGGATTATAAATAAAATCGTAAAATTGTAAGATTCTAATAAAAAGATAAGAATATAATTTTTATTTATTTTTAAAGTTATATATCCAATAAAAATTTATGTAAATAAATATAAAATTTTAATATTCATCGTGAAATAAGTATCTTTAACTAAAATTTATAACATGTGGACATTATATACTCGTATTGTTAAAAATTCTGCGTTATTGTACAACACATACACTTCTTTAATTAAAATTAAAAAATAATATCAATAATATAAATTTATAATATTAACATTTGAATAAAAAATTATTAAAATATTAATTTAATAAGAAATAAATACATAAAAAATAGAATCCTGGGTGAGTTGCCCACCTAACGTGTGCGAGAGTGTCTGTACTTTCCATTTGTACTACCGGTACTTGTCCAAAGTATGTAATTAATGCTTCGGATTGAATGAAATTTTGCTCTTCTTTTGTTAATATATATATATATATATTTATAGGAATTCTATGCCAAAGCCCACGCATACTTTGTGATTGGGATAAAATTGTAACAATTGTAATGGTGTCACTCCTATAGCTTCAAAAATATTTTAGTCTGGCCAAAAATTTTAATTTAATTTATGTGACAACGGTTTTTTCGTCATTTTTTTATTGGTAGAGATTAAATGTTTAAATGTCTTCTACAGTAGATACAGTAGATATAAAGGTGCTTCTCTGCATTGTAGAGTGTGTACAATTTCCTGTGTACACTTTGCATGGAGTTTCTATTAGGTCTTCTTTAAATAGAGAAGTGAGCGGTACAGACTCTTCCCACTTTGCATGGCTGAACGCTAAATAACATAAGTTTATATATATATATATATATATATATAGACAGGTTATAACACTTTACCACCTGAACTAGGTGAGTAATAACACTTTACCTCTTGAACTAAAAAAATTATACATTGCCCCCCCAATCACATGATTCATCATTTAAAAAATTCATAATATCATGTTAAATGACTTAAATATTTGTAGCAATATATTTTGATTTTTGTATTTAGATTTTGATAATGATGTAATAATTATTTTAAAAAAATAAAAAATATATATATATAATATTTTAATATAATCTATATCAATCTATATCTTGATTAAATTTTTAAATTTTGATATTTTATTTTATATTATTTCGAATTTAAATGTTTGAATTATAATGGTAGAACAATTCCTAAATGGGCTAATTTTCAATTAAAAATTATTCTTTAAAGATATTGTGTGGCAATATATATTTTTTTACAAATTTGTGATTTTTTTGATGTCTCTCTACATTTTATAATTTTATATTTGGATTAACCTGTGCAAATTGTAATGTCAAATATAATATAATTCAACATTTATCACATTTTCACTCGCTAATTATTTTGTTATTATATTTTATTATAATAATAATTTTTATTATAATATTAGTTTGTTATTATATTTATTTTTTCCTAATTTTTTTATATGTATTGAACATCAAAATTAAATACATGAAAAATCAAAATATAATACTAAGGGCATTTTAGTCGTTGAGCTTGATATTATAAATTTTCTAAAAGATGAATCATGTGATTGGGGGTAAAGTGCAATTACCTACCTAGTTTAGGGGGACAAAGTGTTATTAACCCTATATATATATATGTATTTTAATGTCATAAGTTTACTTTGACTGAAACCCAAATGGCTGAAAAATGATGTAAATTAAGCTTTGGACTAGTACAAGTTTGTCACTAACAAGTTGAAGCCCTTATCCGAACACTAATTGTTGTGTTGGCTCTTGTCTGCTTAAAGCTTGGCCCAGTTGTCTATCTCTGTGTAAACTTTAAAGCAAATAAATGGTAGGTAAGAAAAGGGTCGGCAAGAAAGTAGGTGTTTTTGCCGACGATCTTGCTAAGGATGTTTTTGGGAAAAATAGATTTCCAGTTTGGGCTACTATGTAACTTTGTATTGAGGGTAGTTATCCTCCAAATGTACAGATTTACTTATAAATAAAATGTTCTATCGTTAAAAATAAAAAATAAAAATAAAATGGGGGAAAGGGTCCAGACTCCAGATGGGATTATAGATAGAGAAGGCAATAAGAGTTCTTTACTACTTTTCAGGAGAAATCCAGGATATCCGGCCGGGGTAAAAGAAAGGGACTTAAGAGGAAAAGAACAGGACAAGAAAGATGACTATAGAAAATGATTGGGATTGTGACCTGCAAATCAATAAATTTTTAACTTTTTTGGCCTTTTACTAAATCCCTTTAAAGAGTTATGTACGGTACCAAAGCATTGCAAGAATTTACTCCTTTGCAGTTTTAAGTAAAAGAGAAATTGGATAATTATTTCATGCATCTTGGCAACAAAATGATTGTTTGGACGACAATGTTAAGCATTGTTGATCTTAAAAGGATAAGTTTGGATTACAATGTAAGCATACTACTATTGTTGATCTTAAATGGATAATTTATATATATTCTATGACCAGAACAATCAATAATTGATATAGTTTTTTTGGGATAACTATTCATGATTAATGCTCCGCCATCCTATATTTTTTTGGGTCACTATTTAACTTTTTTTTAGTCAAATTGACAGCTTTGTTTGAATAGTGAAATTTTTTCACTATTCTCCAAAAAATAGATTATAATAATTTTATATACATTTTTAACTACATTTTTATCATACATATATCACTAATTAAAAAAGTTACTACAATATTTATCTAAATAATATTCCAAAAATAATAACT
The DNA here is from genome assembly GCA_025175665.1 of Cinchona pubescens. Lineage (NCBI taxonomy): Eukaryota > Viridiplantae > Streptophyta > Magnoliopsida > Gentianales > Rubiaceae > Cinchona > Cinchona pubescens. Next base: position 154,583 of record JANKKI010000525.1, read on the forward strand.
GTCCAAAAGATTAATTTTGCAATTAAGAATTTATATAGATTTATTCAATTTTTTATAAAATTTCTTCAAACAAAAATGAAATTATATCAAATATTAACATATGCAAAAAAATTTAAAGAGCAAAAAAAATCTATACTCAATTAATTATAAAATCTTAATGTAAAATGTCAAATTATGACAATTCTAATAGAACAAAAGTCCTTAATTGAAAAAATAAAATTAGAATTCTATGGTTTGTGGATTGTGGAAATAAACGAGACCAAGCCATATCTTGGATCTGCTCAAATCTCTGAGATCTGAGAGATTTAGAATCAGTGGCCGTTGCATTGTCTATATATTTCTTATTCGGGGGTAAATGCCCTGTCTCTACACTGCATTATATTATATTGGATGATAACAAAGAACGAATAAATTATACATTTGGTACACGTGTCCAAGCTGTTGCATGCAATTATGTCGCTCATTTGCTCTTGTTCTAGTGTAAAGTGGATGCTTATAACGAATGGCTACAAATTAAAAATGTAAATAATAACACAAAGAGGCCCATAATGTCTTCCACCATTAACTTTTCTGATTGAACATGAATCCCATTTGTCCAGCCACGAACAAACAATTCGGAGATTCAACGAAAAGTCGTTAGTTTTAGTCACCAAATTATAATTAACAAGATATGAACCTGTTTAGCATTCTCTAAAGAGAGAGAGAGAAGACAAACTTTTCATTGAAAAGACACCTAATGTGGAAAAGGGAAAAAAAATCATTATCATTATATTTGGATAGAAGAATTTGAGTGAATTTAATTTAAAATTTTAATCTATACTAAGTTATTTAAACAACTAAATTGATTTAGTTGTGGATTTAAAATCACTAATAAGTAAAAAAATATGATTTTAATAATTAAATGAATTAATTTAAAATTCACCCCAATATTATGTCATTTTAAATCTAACCAATAGTCTTCAAATCCATTCATTTTAAATCATTATTTCAATTCAATTTCACCCATTTAAACACAACCTATGGTCATTTTAATGTAAGACTATCCGAACAACTAAACAGCTATCAGAAATGTTAAAACAGGGAATGAGGCAGCAAATAGTCTAAAAATTGGGTTCACACTAAAATGCAGCCATAGATAAAACATTTTGTCGGTTTTGTCGTGGAAATGTCCATCCTACATTTTAAAGGGATTTAAATTGATGCTTTACTTTCTGGTGGTTGGGTTTAAACAGAATGTGTAAAAGATCCACAGAAACTGCCACTGCTGCAAATACGTAAGAATAAGAAAACGTGTACAACCTCACTAACTTATTTCCAGAGCTTCTAACTTTGCTGAAAACATCCCCATATGAAGTGATATCCATAAAATAATTTGTGTATTTTATTACTGGTTGGATACTGCATGAATACCCGATGCCTATAGACAGCATTGGAGGATTCCGTAAAAGAGGAAATTCATATCACTTTGATACGCCACAATCATTTATTCTTGGTAATGGCCGTCAAAAGAGAGCGCCCAAAGAGCAACAGAAATGCAACCCTCTTAACATATCAAATGTCCACACGAAGCTAATATGGAATAACAACATGGACATATGCTATTCATTTTCAAGACACAGAAATCTAGCTTGGACTTTGACAATCAAATGACATAACCACAAGGAGCCCAGCACCAACACTAAATTTTGCAATTTCATCTTTTAAATGCCAACCATGCAAACACAAAATGCACATATATCTGTTGAACAATTTGATAAAACCTCAGCAAACTGTAATTATTTATAAAAAAAAAAAAATGAGTCGTAGCATTTGCAAACAGATAAGACTGGGACCAGTCCCGACATTTCAGGGACACACTCACATTCAGTATCAAAATTATTTTATAACCAGTATGAAGTTATGAAAATGTAGAAATATGAGAAGCTGCAAGAACCAATATAGTATTGAACAGACAAATGGACAAACAGAAACAACAATCTTAACATACTTCCAATCTGTAGGTCCATATGACATGCACGGTTTAAAGTTGAAAATGCACTTGAGTTTTACAATTATGAATTAAAAACAATAAGAAAAATCCTAATACAGTAGCACTAATTCAAGGATATAGTTTCTTTTAGCTCCGTGGGTAACATAAAGCAACAGGAATAATGGGATTATCCCTTACAAATCTTTATTCTAGCGAGAAGTTCTCCAAATTTACAAGTAGCAGAAAGCCAATAAGATTGTAGGTAACAGCTAGCGTAACTCACATTTGAACAAGCAAAAAATACTCCAACTTACACAGCAAACTGGAAAGTGAATCCTTAATCAGCTCTGGATTGGCCAGCACGGGAAGAAAGGATAATCCCAACAATCAGTCCATATAGAGCCAATGCCTCAGCGAAAATAAGAATGAGAATCATACCAACGAAGAGCTTTGGCTGTTGGGCATTTGCTCTGCAGAAGTATAATAAAAATTTTGAAGCACACAGTCCTTTGATGTGGGACATAATATCAGTAATAGTAGATGCAGACAAACAATGATACAGTATAACAGCTCCTAAGCCTATGAAGAATCATGATAAAATGAACATACGGTCTCTGAAAGTTTTTCTATTCTCGAATCTAAAAATTATATTGAGAGTGCGAGACCATTTTAGGGGGGTTTAACTGAAAAGTTGTCCCAACTGGAGCAAGAATTATAACATTATAACAGTAAAATAAAGCATCAGAAACTTTCCTACTGTATCCTTTAAACAATGTAGGATATAATCAATAAACACTAGTCATATGAGCAACAAAAATGTATGAAAATTAAAAGTTGTCATTTATAGGAACTTTACAACACTTCCATTTGTTATAGTTAGTCCTATGAGTATTTTAGGTCAAGGAACAGTTGTAAGTTGTGTACAGCATTACAAATTTACGTTTATTTAAACCATATTTAACAAAAAGGAGTTTCATATAAAACAGTAAAATAAAGCATCAGAAACTTGTCTTATCCTATCCTTTAAACAATGTAGGATATAATCAATAAACACTAGTCATACGAGCAACAAAAATGTATGAAAATTAAAAGTTGTCATTTATAGGAACTTTACAACACTTCCATTTGTTATAGTTAGTCCTATGAGTATTTTAGGTCAAGGAACAGTTGTAAGTTGTGTACAGCATTACAAATTTACGTTTATTTAAACCATATTTAACAAAAAGGAGTTTCATATAAAACAGTAAAATAAAGCATCAGAAACTTTCTTATCCTATCCTTTAAACAATGTAGGATATAATCAATAAACACTAGTCATATGAGCAACAGCAATGTATGAAAATTAAAAGTTGTCGTTTATAGGAACTTTACAACACTTCCATTTGTTATAGTTAGTCCTATGAGTATTTTAGGTCAAGAAACAGTTGTAAGTTGTGTACAGCATTACAAATTTACGTTTTTTTAGACCATATTTAACAAAAAGGAGTTTCATAAAACAAACTAAACCGTATTTATTAAAGTACAAATGAACTAGAGAAGAAGAAAAATTTTCCTTTAACACAGATATCAAGTAACTGAGATTGCAAATGACATAGGTATTCGCTCCTTTTGGTGCTCAACTCTGACCATGAACATGGATCAAAGGGAACTTAAAGAAATATGCATATCAACATGCCATCCTTTCTAATTAGAACTTTTAAAAATTACCAGAACCTACCAATAAGAATAACAGTCTATGATATATTCTCTCTCTCTCTCCCCCTGTTATACTCATTTCTGTCTCTGGAGATTGTGTAACCAGGTTAACAATTAAGGAACTTATCAACACATCTATCATGAACATGAATTGCATTCATTGAGTTTGCCCATTCAGTAGCACAATGGGCATTGAGGAGGTTAAGTCTCCCAAGGCACCCACCTCGATCCTCTGACTTAATAAGTGTTCTTAATGGTAACTTTTAAGACAGTTTCTCATAATTATAGCTTCAAAGATGTGAATGTTCCATTCATTCTTTTCAAGGAAATCAAATTTTTCTTCGTGTCAGCTCACAATCTTTCATGTTTGTCTTGGCCACTTGGTATAATACTACTATGTTTAGAAAGTCATCATTGCATCTACTTAGTCATGTATTGAAGGACATTAATTATCCTCTTTCTCATGCAAGTCTAAGTGAAGGCATCTATAATACATCTCTTCGTGATCTTTGTCTAGGTTTTTAGTGGAATTCAAAGCAAACCCTGTAATGACGGTAACTCAGTAGGAAACAAGAATCCAATGGGAGGAACATAAATTAAAGGCGCCTTCAATTAGCCCCGAAAACCATGAATACCAATACAATCTGGAAACATCTGAAGTAGGATTCCAACCAAGCAGACAGACCAGGATTCATAACACAAGCATTCGATACTTACGAAACATACATAACCAATTACCCTCACAAATTTTTGCACTTCTAAACAGACATTCTTCACTCACATACAAGAATGCTGCAAATGCTAGACTTTACGTACAACAAAAAAGTAGGTTCAAAGGCATAATGCTTATCCTCTACTAACATGTAGCTGTACCATATAATCTCAAAAGAACTCCACTTTACTCTCTGTTTCCCAGCAAAATGAACAGAAACGAGCTTCAATAACTGATAACTACTATATAGATTATCATACAGAAAAAAGGCCTAAACTAAATCTCAGTAAAACAAGACATTTAAACATAATTAAGTAAGCTAAACCATTATCATGAATAAAATAACCAAATAATTGCAAGATCTAAATAAAATTAGACAAAATCTCATTTTATAATCAATGATAAAATACAAGTTAAGAAACTACCTGACACCAGCATCACCAACAATTCCGATTGCCATTCCGGCGGAAAGGCCAGCGAGACCGCAAGCCAAGCCAGAAGAAAGATGCGCATAGCCATCAAAAAGGTAATAAGCTTTGGTCTTAGGGTTAATTCCAGTACTGATGATGACAGCAATGATCAAACCGTTCATACCAAGCACACCGGCCATAACCACCGGCACAATCGACTTCATCACCAACTCCGGCCGCATCACCCCCATCGACGCCACTCCTACTCCGCTCTTCGCTGTTCCATACGCAGCTCCCATGCCTAAATAAACAAAATTAAATATAAAAAAAAATATAAATCGGAATCAAAATTAGCCAAAATACACGAAAAATATAGTTAGGGTTAGGGTTAGGGTTAGGGTTAGGATGGTACAGGAGAAGACGAGGGCGGCAGCAGCGCCGAGGAATCCAAAAAACGGTGCAGTTTCATCTCCGGAGAAATCAAGACATTTTATTCTTCAGAAAATTGGATCGGAATCTGAGATTATTTGATCGGGAAGTTGATGATCGACGGAGCTCTGAGGATTCCCAACAAATAATTGGATGGCTCCAAATCACACGTGTTTTTCCCGTCAAAACGATTACTATTAGATTTTTGTTGCAAAATTAGTGGGCCTTATCATCGGGCTTTTTAGTTGGATTGATATTGCTTGCTTATGAGGTTCTTGTCATAACATATGGTAGATGGGTAATGAACTGGACTTGCAATTGGTCCAATGGAATGACAAATTGATCAAAAGGAACATAAATGTAGAAAACTCAAAACCCATTTCATGCAATGGTATATACTAGGAATATGTAAAAATCTTGTCTCCTCACCATGAATTTACTACTATGTTTTATTTAGGTTTTCTTAAAAATTGGCGTAGAAAACAAAGTCTCACCAAGAACTATAATATAGAAAATTGAAATTATTAAAAATGTTAGTAAATATATAAAATAAATAAAGTCCCAAAATCGATAAAGTTGACCAGACAATCGACAAGACTTCTACAAGGAGTGGAACGGATAAGTAGTACATTTTTCTTTTGTGAGCAAAAAGTACTAGAGAAAATTATTCAATCAAAGTTTTAAACATACAAGTTCAGGAAACGAGAGACGAGTTCACATCATAATATCATGAACCTATTCATGAAGAATTAGTCACATTACTCGTATTATAATGTGGTTAATATTGTGCTGTACAATATTGTAGATTGAATCAATTTCTGAATTTTTCGAAGGGCAATGATAATCTAGTGCGATGATTTTCAGTGTTTATATTTGGTTTACAATAATAGAAAATCCAAGTGTTGGAAATTACTTATTCCCTACCTTTTGATATCATAAAGTTGTCTTATTTTGCATAGGTTCATCCCATGCTTCAATTCAATCCTAGCCCGTCAAGTGGGGGATGAACCTAACAGTTCCTACTGACCAACCAAGTTCGAGGGATCTCGGGAAACTGAATGATCCCTCTCCTTAGGTTGTTTGTAACCCCAAAAAAAAAAAAAGCCACATTGAGACCACCGTGCTGCATTTAGCATTTAAGCAAGTTTCTTAAAAGACCAACAAGGGACTAGGTTGTTTTCAAAATCAATCAAACTGGTTGCTCCCACGGAGACCACAATGTAATTAACCATACTTGCATCTTTAGCAAGTTTTTCATTTTTCATTGAGACGAGTAAATCTTAAGTTCATAACAGTCGTTGAGGTCGTTGAGATCATTGAAAAGTAAAGAAATTTCATTACTATTTTTAAATTATTTAACGGTATGTAATACTCGTTTTATAATTGAAGTGAGTAGTAAAGAATTTTTCTATTAAGAAATCTACATGCGTAACCTAGACTACATACACACGTAAATTACTTGTTAAGCTCCTTAATTATTGGAAGTTTAGTAGCAGATAGTCATGACATGAGAAACTTTCGGATCAATAAGCCATACTGCACTATGGACTCAGCAATGCAAAATTCTTTATTTTCACTGATAGATTGAACATTTCAGCATTCTACCTGTACCCTAACTTAATTAATTTGGGCAAATGAAGGGAACAATCCTACTACATCTCATGTATTCCAAAAACTATCTACACTAATAAACTTGTCTATCTTTAAAAGTGGAATATAAACAATCACTAACAAGTATGTGCTTGCAAAAAAATTCCAATGACTAACTCAATGCGTGCAATTGTCTTGTACTAAAGTTTGAAACTTTACCTGTGGAAGCAGGAAGAATTTCTTTTTACGCAGTTGGAACTTGGCAAAATAAGCTTGTTATAAATTATGGCTCATTACAGACCCGTGTCCAATCAGCTCGTGTACACGACAAGTGTAATCAAATCTTCCATAAAGAAGGTAGATCCAGAAGGGAAAACAAAAAAAAAATCTTTCTAAAACCGAATCATAACTTTTAACAAACTCATCCAGCAAAAACAAAGATTGCTCAAAAAAAAAGAAAAAAAAGAGTGTATCTAGAACATGTATATCTGTGCAACAAAAAGAAGCAAAATTAGTCAACTGCCAACGCGTTACAATTGATTATGTGAATTTATGATCGGACCCCCACTGAAATATATGAAAGCCCCTCCATTTACACGGGGCAGTGTCCAATTTAAATTTATGCCAATTGGGAACAATTCCATCTATCATCATACCAAAGAAAAAGTTCAAACTATAACCCCCCAACCCAAAGTTCATTTTGAGTGGGAAATGTCTGTACATGGGAGCTGCGTTTGGATATGGACCCTCTCTCATTGGTTTAGTTGTGAGGTCGATCTTGCCATCTCAATCAAAATGGACCAGTTTGAACCACTAACATTTTCTTAGCTAGAGAGTTCCTCTCGAAATGAATAACTTACCTATCAAATTTCTTCTTTTGAATCATCAATAGCGGCGGAATTTCCCTTAGAAGAATAATACAGTAGGAAACGAACAAAGCACATGTAGCAATCTAACAAGGAATTAGTACAATTTTACTTTATAATGGAAATATGTGCCACTCGATTTTGTTTTATTTGAAAGTGACTAGAACAAACAAACATTCCTTCTTCTTGTATGTTCTTTACACACGTTTGCTTTAGTCCCTACAAGTTTTTGCTAGGTTGTACAAAGTTTGATCCATTAAAATTTCGCTGACAGATTTTCATCTGTCTACCACATTTTATTGTTTCTCTTAATTACAGATTTCATACATCTTTTATACACATTTAGATCTGCTTGACTTGTACTCCTCATGTATCTAACCTAAGTCCCTACACACCAAAAACATGGATTTTGATTTTGCTTCTAATGATTTCAATGTCACAACCCTCTTGTAGTTGGCTCTACATAAACCCATTTGGAGAAGGAAAATAATTACAAAACTACAAAATTAAAATCACTAGTAAAAGTCAATTTATTTGTTAAAATTATATTAAATTACCAATTCTTGATTTTAGATATTTGGTCAGATTTCGTACTACTTTCGCGGATCTAGTAACACTATAATTTTATCACTTTAATTAATGTACTGTTTAGATAAATATTTGATGTACTACTTAGAGAAACATTAATTAGCTACTTTTTTACATTGATGAATTTATTTTCATTTAGAGAGAGAAAGTAGAGAGATATTGTAATAAATCTTTTGTTTTTCATTTGTCACTTGTTTTGCAATGAAGAGGTAAGCCTATATTTATAGGTATTTGTTAGGGTCCGCATCCCTGACCGATCTAGGGTTTGATTGGTCAGACCTTAGTAGTTAGCATGTTATTTGATCAGATTTATGTTGTCATCCAATCGACATGAATGCCGAACTAATCTAGACTAGCTCTAAAACTAATTTACAAAGTTATCTCTAATGAACTATTAACCATATGCCACGTAACTTCAGTGTATTCGACAATTAATTTCTGTATCATCAATATATATAAATCTCAAATACTTACTTTTATAATATATATATATATAATTCATTGGTTAGCTGGAGGATATCCGGCTCTAATTCACATGATGGTCAATCATCATCTCATACAATTGACAAGCTACTTTGAAAAGAATTACTAACTCATTTTAAACAAAATCAAGAATATTTGGCATCAAACGATTAATTGGTAGCTAATTATTTAAGCTTAAATGTGCTAAATTCAATCATGGGTTTTTATTCATGGGAGGTTAATGTCTAGAAAGTAAAAACAGGTAGCAATAACTTCTTTTTGCAAGAGGAGATGTTTGAATTACTACCTATAAGAGATGCAATGATAATGTATGGCCCTTGAAACTTTCCCCCTGTCTGAAAAATGCTTAATGAAAAAATTGTTGAGAGAGAAACTAATTAATTTTCCATGTTTTAAAAGAAAAACTTTAGAGATTATCTTTTAAATCAATTGTGCACAGAAATAAAAGAAACTAGCACATCAGTAAGTGAAGTGGATAGAAGTAGAACCGCCACAGCAATTGATTTGAGACATCGTTATTGTGATTTCTCATTACTAACCACTAGCAAGTAGCAACCATAAATCAATGTCATTAACCACCATTTACATTTTAAAAATTAAGGTGTAATGTTACTCCAAGAAAGTGATAAAGGATTTGCGAGCTAGGCTATTTGTAATTATTTCCCTTTTTGATTTGAAGAAATGTCAATTGTCCCCGAAAAGGATCCTCCTTTTGCTGGTTACGCTAACTGGCATGTCATGGTGTTGCGATTTTCTATCTTATATTTATGTGTTAATATTAGAAATTTAAAATACAAAATTAGTATAGAGAGGGAAACAAAGCATTCATAGTTATAAGTTAGGGAAATATTTAGATAGATATGGTTTTGTGCATATTTGTAAATCTTGTGGGTGAATTAAATGTTAAGAAATTTATGACATAAGCTGATGTAAACAAGATTTTATAAGATTTAATCTTGACCGCAAGTTCTACAGGCGAATCAAAAATCGGGTCTATGTAGTATCTTCTTATAAGTTATATCATTGTTGACATTTGCACATAATTTTCAATTTTTTTTTGGTCATTTATAATTTTTTTCTATATTACATATGATAGTAGCATTTACATGTACAACATTCATTTCTAGACTAATTATAGTAGGAATATATATAATTGGGTGCACAAGAAATCAAGGCAGCAAATAGCAACCTGCCACGATGACATTAAACGGCTCTCTCTCATTACTATTGGTTGAACAGAATAAATTAATAACCAGGGAGCCGGCACTATATCTAATACGTAATTTATTTTTCCATATTTTTCTCTGTATTAATTAATTAAAAAAAAAACCCACTGAATAGGAAGGGAACCAACCAAGCTAGAATAGGACGGGGGCTTATTTATCGTGGGGCTTAGAAACTAAGAAGAGCTCTTGATTGAGTTCAATGATGCGGTCCGCCGCACGATTGATTCAGCACGGCGTCTATTTTATACCAACCGCGTACATATAATATTAAAATATTTAAATGGTGTTTGGTTTATATGATTTAAAGTTATTCTATTTATGAGATTATGTAATGTAATTTAAATGTTATGAAAGGAATAAGGATGATGTTTTTAGTGTATTGAAAATATTTTCCTGGGGAAAATGTTTACATGAAAAAAATTATTTTTCATACAATTTTTTGGTGTTCGATTGACAAAACTAAAAATATTTTGAAATAAAATTTTTAACGGTTTCATATTTAATTTTATGAATACAAGTTAAAAAAACTTATAACAATTGTAATAAATACCTTACAAGTAAAAATTTTAAACAAAATCTCATTTTGTATTAAAATTAAATGATAGTACTTTTGTAGTAGTAAAATATGCATAATGATAGTTATATTAGTATAGGACCCATGTTTAAGAGAAAAACAAATGGAAAAGAATTGAAAAAGAAAATAAGTTTAATAAATGAAATTATAAAAGTAAGTATTTGAGATTTAATGTCACTCTTAAATTATCGAAAATAACTTTAAAAATTGTAAGTTATTTTCTTTGAATTTTTTATTAACCACAATTACTTGTAAGGTATTTATTCTGAAAATCAGAATCGTAATGAGTATATCATAAATCTCACTTTTAGTATAAATTTATGTCATTTTTAATTATTTGTTTAGTTTGGATAAGGATTAAGTTTCATCATATTAATAAATTAATAAAATTTGAAACTCATGTCACAAGTTTGAAGAATGAAATTGAATATTCTCTAATGTTTTCATTCTCATAAAATTATTCCCATGATGATTAACTATACAACATCTATGAGTATATTAATCTTAATTAACATTCCTTTTCATCATACCCATTTAATTAAACATTATTTTAAAACTGATATCATGTATTTAAAAATATTCAATCCACACCACAAAATTTACAAATGTATTCAAAGATAGAATTTACCTAAATATTTCTCCTCTCTTTCTTTAGTAGTGTACTACTTACGAAAATTTTTTAATAGATTATATCTATGACATAATATCATAGATCTCTTAATTAAAATTAAAACACATCGTTCAACTAGGTGATGTGAAATAATAGGTGATTGACATGGATTAATATGAATCAAAAAAATTCATGATACTATGCATGGATGAGGTCTTCCTACTACTTACTACTGTCTACACCTTTTTGGATAATTTAATAGGGGTAGTTTCCTTCCCAAATTAACACCAAAATGTTGTCATATTACTCTGTCTCACTTTTATTATGACAAGTTTTTTGAAATTTAAATTTTTATACTTTTTTATTTTTGAAAATTTCAACTTTCAATGTAGTAGTAATTTTAATAAAATACTTTAAACTAGATTAAGTTTTTTAATATAAAATTCAAGTTACAAAAATCCATGCATAGTATCATTATATTTTGCTAGATATGTATAAATACAATAGAGAGAGTAGGTAATTAGTAATTTGTATACTAGCAATAGCATTATGATATAGTCTACAGCGATGTTGGAACAAGTGAATAATTTGTGCCCTATTATTAGACACATATTCTGCCAATTACATTATCTTTCAATGGAACATTTCCTATCAAATTTCTAGTTACACCAATTATATGAGATAAAAAAATTATTAAAAAACGTATTTAAATAATATTTATAAAATATTATTTAGAAAATATCTGACCATAGAACACTCTAAAAGCTGTCTCTTATACACATCTTATTCTCTTCATTTTATAAAATAAGTGTTGCTTTTGATTAGTATATACAGATTAAAGAATCTATTAAATTATATTAATGTTTATTAAATTACTATTTTTACATTAATATCTAATTACATAATCTTTTTTCCGTCAATATAGCACAGATGGTAAATGTTTAAAGTCACTTTCTAATGATTCACGTAGTAAAATAGCGATAATAATTTGATGTAAGACAAATCGTTTAAAGTGACATTTATTTTGAAATTGAGGAAGTAGAAACAGGATAGCTATACACTTCAACTCTCTAAGGATTGGAAAATACTTAGGTAGATCCATTTTAGCCCCACCCGTAGATCATGTGGTGATTAAATTTAAAAATCTTGCTTACATCACCGTGATATTATAAATTTTCTAAAATTTAATCTATATCACAGAATCTACAAGTAGGGTCAATAATCGGGTTTACCTAAGTATTTGGCCTAAGAATTAAAGACGGCCTGCCATGCATTTCCGTGGACATTGATAGGGTTAATAACACTTTACCCCTGAACTATATGAGTAATTACACTTTGTCTTTCTGAACTATAGAAATATACAAGAGTCCAGGCCTCTCATAGACAATATTTATTTTTTTAAAAAAATTTAAATATGAAGAAAATATATTAGTTAGATGATTAAAATACCCTCAGTACTATATTTTGATTTTTATGTATTTAAATTTTGATAGTGATATGATAATTACTTAAAAATAAGCACAAATAAACTATACAATATTTAAATGTAATCTATATCAATATATTTTTGGTTAAATTTTTAAATTTTTTAGATTTTATTTTATGTTATTTTGAATTTGAATGTTTAACTGTAGTGATAGAACATTTCAAAATGGGTTTGTTTTCTATGAACCTTTTTTTTTTTTTGTAAAGGTATTGTATGAAAATATAATTTTTATAAAATTTTGTAATTTTTTTCCATGTCTCTTAGTATTTTACAATTTTAATAGTTGACATAATATGTGCAAAATTGCGATGTCGAATACTGTCTCTTTGTAGAGTTGCATCTAATAGACTAATACTGCATCTGTTCAAATAAATTAATTTCTTCATGAGGCATATCTTTAGTCAGTAAGCTAGTAATCTTGAGAGTTTATTTAAAGTAACTTCACATTTCCCTTGCAGAAAAATTAGTATGCATATGGAATACAACAAAAATTGATGTAATTAATTAATTTACTTTCATTATTTTCATATATAAGTTACTTTGACTTCTGCCTAATTTATGGGAAAGGGAAAAAAACCATAGAATTCAAGTAGGGTCAAGGAAACTATTTTGGGGGGAAAAAAAAGGAACAAGAGGTTCAAGAATTACGACAAATGGCACGAAAAAAAAAAAAAAAAGATGGAAAGGACTGTTTATGTAAACAAATTTACTACCTTTAAATTATATATGTTGGAGTTCAATATTCTCACTTGACATTGGTAAGTGATTATCACGATCATTAAACAATGATAGAGTTGTTATTACACGAAATATAATTCAAGGAAAATTCTTAAATAATATCATAGAGTTTATGTTCCTTTGTGTTCTAAATTGAATCACATTACTCAAGTAAATCGGAACCATTAAAAAGACAATCTATGCATCAAAAACTGTTTAATTTACACATCTTGATAAATTTTAAACCTTTTTTTTTTTTGAAAGAACAGTAAATATTAAACTAATCATACAAAATTATTGTTAAAAATACTACCATTGAATAATTCTGTCTCTTATAACATGTATCATGGAGTTAGTTCCATTCTAGATGTCTCAAATGGACATTTTTATCTAGACCCTCATTTTTTTGATTCATATTAATCCATGTCAATCACATTGAATTTCCATGATTCCATCCAACTGGTGACTTAACCTGTCTCTCCAAGATCTAGATGTGTATAAGTTCCTTCCTTGGAACACTTGTCGACTTAAATCATTTTGAACACTAACAAAAAGAAAAGGTTCGTTTTATGCAATTCTCAATTCCAATTTTTATCCCAGATTGGTAGCGCCGGGTCTCTTTTAGTAATAATATTAAATACAATATTATAATCTGACATTTGACAGTTCTAGATGTGTATAATATATAGAGTAAAATTTATTTTTTCTCCATCCAAAAAAGATATCTAAATTACTAGTATTAATTCTTTTAATATATTTATATAAAATTATAAATAAAAATCATTAATATACCACTAAATCTGAAAAAAAAAAAAATCCAATCAAAATTTAATAAACATTTTACTACGTGAATTGGTGTTAGAAAGTGACTTTAAAATACGGCTCTGTAAAGTATTTTCCTAATTCCTATATTCTGTGTCATTCTTGTCATGACTGAATTACCCCTTTTCTATAGTTAGACAGTCGAATTGAATTCAATAAAAAAAAAAAAAAAAAAAAGCCTAGCCATGCAACAAGGAGCCGTTTAACACGTGAGCCGCCAGCCAATCCAATTCGGCGTTCTCCCACCGAAAGACCGGGGGACACCAGCTCGGCGTCTGGCGAATGACACGTGACGTGGATCTTAGTGTTGATTTATTATTGTAGACTTCCACTCTCGTGTCAGGCCGTACGAAAATTCTTGCATCCACTAAAATGTACAATTCTAATTCTATCGTACATTATATGTATATATTTATCTATATTTTCTATTTTTTTAAATTTAAAATTAAAATATTTTATTTACAATTAATAAATATAAATTATAAGGATGTACGATGAAACTATATAACTTGAACCGTACCAAACAAAAATTTTCCTATGACGAATGTAGGAAATTACACAACTTTGGAGTTGAAATTTTTAGTATATTTTGACTAGCTTACCAAAATTAAGAAAATTCTATGCTTTGGTCAGCTAATATATAATTATAATTTGAATGATTATATAATATTTTTTTTAAAGCGGCAACATTCTAACCTAACCTACTCTACAGAAAATACAAGGGAACCCAACTAAATATTATTAAGGATCTGGAGAGGGATACAAGGAAACCCAACTGAGTACTATGAAAAGATTGGAGAATTTTCTCCAAGCCAGGCATCTTATGCCATTCTCCAAACCAGACAAAGGTGCTTTGACACCTCTCTGGATTTCTGCAAGGCTTGCTTGGAGTTTGAATCCTTTATCTCACAACGAAAAATGTCTTATGAACCATTTCCTGACCAACTCCATTTATTGGTATTGGTTAAATGATTATATAATATAATAATATATACTTTAATCGATTACTTATATAATATAAGTAGTTAAAATATAATAATATAATGAATAATGGATATCATAGAATTCTTATACAAAATTAAATCATTAGGAATTGATTTTGTTTAGATAGTTATTATTTTTGAAATATAATTTATAAAAATAGTATAATAACTTTTTTACGAGATATATGGAGGTAAAAAAGTTTTTAAAAAAATATGTATAAAATTATTGTAGAAAACATAACGACTAGGACATGTAATTTGTTGACAGGTAAATAACACAAAATTCCCTTGTAATTTGACCAACATACAAATTACTCCCTTAACGTATAAAATTAACTGAAATGAAGCTTCTGTCACATGACGCGCCATATATGCAGTTATTGTTGCAAGTTTAGATTACAAATTAACTAAAATTATATATTTGCCCTTCAATTCTCTTTTTTTTTTTTTTATTTCTCAAAAACTCATCTTTCTTCCACAATCCACCAAGCAGACATGGGCCACCTTCCTCCTCACCCATTAGCCACAGCCACAGCCACAACCACTAACTCGTTACCACCGCCCAAACTCCCCACCCATATTCACAACACCACCATCAGCCCCCCTTACCATCCCTTCACAACCCATATCTGCCACCCCAACTCCTATTGTTTTCACCCATCCTCCTCTTACCTCACTAGCCCCCCCAACCTTATATGTGCCACCCCCGCCTCACTATCTCCTCCCCAGCCCCATTTTACCATCAAGCCAAGGAAGAAAAAAAGTTCAAGAATTTCACTATAATCCACATGCCTTCTAGCAACAGTTCAGTTCAATCTTTCTTGAACATATCAAAAATTTCCCACTAAATATGCAGAGAACACAGCCCAATAACAAAATTGAAAACTTTGGTTTCAAAAAAAGAAAAGAAAAAAAAAAACCAAAGAATGTTGAAAATAATAAAGGTGGAATTTGTTGAAGAAGAGACTTTTGAAGGTGGAGTTTTGTAACCACTACTGCCCATCCCACACTATCTCCTGCCACTCGCTTCTTCTTACCACCTTAGACTTAGGGCTGGAAGGGCTGGGAGGGGAGATCGAGGCGAGGATGGGGACTGGCGGTGAAGGGGGATGATTGGGGGAGGAGATGGGGATTGAATGGCGGTGGAGAGAGGTGGAGGGGCAGATCCTAGTAAAGGAGGGAGGGTTGTGTTGGCAGGGGTAGTAGTGGATGAGGGAAAGGGCGGTGGGAGGGGCTGTAGAAGGAGATTCAAGTGATGGATCTCCATCACTTGAAGTGGGAGTGGGGGTTGGGAGTGGGGGTGGTAGAGCTGATTGGTGACGAAAGGAGAGGCTAGTGGATCTGATGGAAACTTTTTGACTGTTTTGTGACTGCTATCAAAACTGTGTTATTGTTGTTGTTGCTAGTTGTGATATCAAATATTATCCATAATTATGTTATTTTTTGTTTGTTAATCATCTCATCAATTTTCTGTCTTGGTGAGAAAATTTTAATTGTGATATGAACAAGTTGATTGACAGTTGGGGTTAGGGTAGTGGAACTGGAAGGAGCGGCAGAGCTGGATAGGGAAGGGATGGGTGATGGATCTAGGCGGGGTAGGGGAGGTGTTAGGGGAAGGAAAAAAGAGGGTTAGGATTTTGGGGACATTTTTAGACATATATATGGGTATATGTGACTTTTAGCATAATTCTGTTGCCATCGCAAACTTTCGTTGGATTTGCACATTAATACAAAACATAGAAGATTAAATATATATTTTAAAATTATGACAAGTTAAATTGGAAAATAGAACAGTTTATACACTTTGTGCCTGACTTTTTTGGTACCCTTGAGGTCTAGGATTTCGTGTGAATATGCTAGCTCAAGCATGGTACCATACAGTATACAGTCTATAGACATGCACCCATATTCTAATTTTCTTGGGGAAAAATGGTAGAAATCGAGTATTGGTTTGTATAATTAATAGGGAGACTATGTAATATTGTCGAGCAAGTCTGTTATCATATCAGCTGTAAAGAGGGCTTCATCAATTCATAAAGCTTTTATTTTTAAATATCCGACTTAAATAACAAGATATACAAATAAAATTATAAATTGATATTTTTTAAATATTTTTCACGACATAGCTCAAGTGTATAGACAGTAAATCAAAAGGCCTTACTTAAGTTAATACCCAACATGATATCATTTTCATCTCAGAATTTCAGAATATCATTATAGAGAAAGAAGAAATGTCATTTTCTTAAAATGCTTGCCATAACTATGTACAAAAACCCCTTTCTCTTCTTTTCTCTTATCCTCTAGTCCTTTTTCCCCCTCCTCTTTATATTACTACTAATTCTCACTCTCCCTGTGTACTTGCTTCTTTTTCACTCTCTTTCTCTCTCACAACTTGTCTTCTTGGGAGAATTATCAATATCGTCTTCAACCTTGTCGTCTTCTTCTTCTTCAACTTCATTGTCTTTGAACAAACAATTAAAAATTCGGAGACCTGCAGGTAAGATTCTGCATTTCCCATATATTCCGGGGAAACTAGAAATCCAGTTTGCATTAAATATAATGTTCATATGCATTCATCCAATAATTTATGTTATAGATTTTTTTTTTTCTTTAACATTAATTTTTATCTTGGTGGACTGATCTTATACACTTCTGAGCCATGTAATTTTTATCCAATTTCTTGGAGTTCCCAACATCTTAATTTTCTCCTCATCCCATTTTAATGGCTTATTATTGCTTTAAATCAACATTCTCTTCGCGAAGGAAAATGCCGAATACACATGCATATATGAAGGTGCAAAATTTTTGCATCTAATCCGTGTCACAGTTCTTGATTTACAATACAAAATAAACAGTAAAGAACAACTCATATAAAAGATGCATGATATTGTAAGGCATCATGAGATCAATATTAATTTAACTTTCGACCTCTCAATCCCTCATAAAAAACCTTTGCCTCTTTTACCCTATAGGCCGGCCTGACTTCAAAATTTTCAGATGGACCACGCACCTTGTACCATACAATTTGTCTTCTTCGAAATTTGCCAAGGTTGGCAGTTGCACCATCTCTATTTCTCTTTCTCTGGTAGTAGTTGAGCAGTTGCTGATTAAGTTTCAATATTTAGTGGTCATATAAAATGAGGAAACCCCATGAACATTTCCTGCAAATACCAATCACTGGCTAGGGCGAGTGGTACATTCTTGAAAAATTCTTATGTGAAAACGATTCACAACTTTATTTATGAATATTGTAATTAAATTACAAAAATACATCATTATTTTTTTTTATAAACATACCTCACTTAACTAATTTTATAATTTTTATTTAAACTATAATGTATACCGAATTCATATAAAAAAAATTTTGACAGTCTTTCTAGCCTCTAATCCTATATAAACACAGAATTGAAATAAAATGGGTCTCAGGATAGATGTGTTTTTCTCAACATGTAGGACTCAAAGAGTAGCAAGGAGAGAAATGAGTCAGCTGTAAGCAATTCTTTTGGGCCAATCAAAGTAATAGAAGGAGTCAGACTCGGATGTGCTGAGTTTATTCCAGACAAAAAGACAACGTTCTCAGAGTCCACACATATATCACTGAAATATTCATACATTTATCCTCGAAAATGCCCTTTAGATATTTCTCTCTTTTCCTTTTCATACATTCCCTTTCTGGCACGCTGAATCAAGATGTGGATAACCGTGCACTCTGACGGTAATAGAATGTAATTTAAGCGATAAGATTTTTTTTATTATAATTTATTAATTATAGATTTAAATCGTTAAAGAAAAAAGGAAAAGATGATTTTTTTTTTTTTTTTCAAAAAAAAAGGAGACCGTCCACTCCCTTCTGCTCCCACTTGGTTATTCGAAATACATTTCAATTAGATTAAGTAGTAGTTTATCTTGTTTTTTTATTTAATTAACATGTACTAAAAAATGTGTTTGAATTTGATCGATCGAATATTTTAATAATATCGTGATCAAGAATCCGTTCTTGATCCATCATTTCCGCATTCACAACCATCCACAAGACAACATCATTAGCACAAAACTTTAGTTGTCCTTTTCTACATAGCCACCCCATATGAACCCCCCAACATCCCATCCCAACCCACCTCAAAACATATGGAATTAAGCTACAATTAATCCCTTGGTTTTCATCAAGACTTGGTGAAAACCCATCATTTTTTTTCTTTTGTTAATATTTTCTTTCCCCTTATTTCCATCCCCAAAGAAATGTCATTTTTCGAAGAAAAATAAAAAAGGTTTGCCGACAAGTGCTTCTAACCTTGTAGATATAAAGTTTGAATGTTGCTTACCACCAAATGCATGACTTGATGATTATTTCCTATCACTTGTCTAACACTTGGCAAATAGTCATTTGAAAGCTTCTTAATTATATCTTCCCTATTCATCTTCACACTTTTTTTTTGCGTAATTAGTTCTTATGGCATTTCTCTACCAACAAGAGTTATGATTTTAAGTATTACGCATTTACTAAAAGAAAACAATTAACCATTTCTATTGGTGGTGAATTTGATGTACATAGAACAGCCATCATGATGGACACAGCAGAATCATGTGTTCCTCCGGGATTTCGATTTCATCCAACGACGGATGAAGAGCTTGTAGGATACTACCTCAGGAAGAAGGTTGCATCACAGAAGATTGATCTCGATGTTATCAGAGAAATTGATCTATACAGGATTGAACCATGGGATCTACAAGGTACCATTTCTTTCCTCTTTTTTAGCCCTTTTGAATGTCTCATGCATTATACTACTCAACAACCTTAGGAAAATTATTTGGCTGGTCACTCTGTAATACCCATACACTTGAGAGGAGTCTAGTCCATCTAACGACAATTGCTAGGGATTCTGTAAAAACCTGTTGAGTTCCTGGCCCAGACTTTTTCTATTTTTAGGGTATCGTAAGACTGATACCTGAAAATCTTGAAAGAATTTGTGTTTTCTACATTTTCTTTAGATAATTATAAGAAATGTAATTGGACAGAAAAATGCTGGATCGGATATGAAGAACAGAATGAGTGGTACTTTTTCAGTCACAAAGATAAGAAGTATCCGACGGGGACAAGGACCAATAGAGCAACCATTGCCGGGTTCTGGAAAGCAACAGGGCGAGATAAATCAGTTTATGATAAATCAAAACTCATTGGCATGAGGAAAACTCTTGTCTTTTACAAAGGAAGGGCACCAAATGGTCTCTTGATTGGATCATGCATGAATATCGCCTGGAATCTGAAGATAATGGTCCTCCTCAGGCAAGTACTAATTAACAACTCTCTCTTTCATATTTGAGAAATGGTGTGATGAACTTAGCTATTTTTCCATCTTTTTATTGTGGACGAAATATGGTCTTTGTTCCTATCAATTTCAAGACGTTTTCAATAATAGTAGTGTGATTTTGTTTTTTAAACAAGATGAAAATGGCCAAAAATACTTCCAAGGCTTGATGTTTTACGTGAAATAATTGTTTTCTGATTTTTATGTAAAAAGACCCATTTTTCCAACTTGTGAGTTATGAAATCATCCAATAAGCTTTCCATGCATGTCAATTCGTTTGCTCAAATTCCACATGCATAATAGTTGTGACAAAAGGTAAGTTTTAATTATTCATTTCATAATATAGAATGTATATAATAACTATTAAAATGATTAAAATGAAAAAAAAATTCATTATTTTGTAATTATTTAACAATAAAAATATTCACTTCACATTATTATAATAAATGAATAGCAAAAAAATTTTCACATCAAAACATAAAAACCCCAAACCAATCCCCGGGAGAAAGTCAAAAGGTTTTTAGGCACTAACAAATTAACACGGTTTCTCCAACCTGAAGTGCCTTTTTAGTGTAACACCATAACTCATTCAACTTCTATAAAGAAAAAGTTGCACAAATTGACTCTCCTCTCTACTTCCCGAAAGACTACGCTACCAAGGTGACCGACAAAATGCAAGAGATTTTTAGCATTTTTTCAAAATAAAAAAAAAAAACCCCTTTTTCTTTTTCATTTCTTTATTTTTTCCTAAAAAAAAAACACCTCCCATCTTATCCCTTAATAACTCAAACTCATAAATAATAAGTTATAGAAAAAGAGTTTTATCGTCTAAATTATATTTCTTCGTCTCTTTTCCATTTCAATTAAACTTAACGAGTCCAAATGTATTATTACAGGAAGAAGGATGGGTGGTTTGTCGAGCATTTAAGAAGAGAACAACTGGGCAAACAAAAGCATCCCACGCTTCTATTCCTGCCTATTTATACGACGAACCAAGTGGAGTTAGCTCAGTTGTGGATCCTCTTGATTATATAACAAGGCAGCCACCAAACTATCCATCCCAGAATTTCCTTTGCAAGCAAGAACTCGGAGCCGAAAACTTGAATAATTTCTTGAAAAATAATGACCCCTTTGTACAACAGCTTCCTCAGCTGGAAAGCCCTTCTTTTCCACAACTAAAAAGGCCAATTAGCTCAATGTCACTTTTATCAGAGAACACTGAAGATGATGAACATAAAAAGGTTTCCAGCAGCAAGAAAGTGACAGATTGGAGAGCACTCGACAAGTTTGTTGCTTCTCAGCTGAGCCATGAGGAAAATATATGAGAGGGATCATGAAATAATATCAGGGTTTGAAGGTGATCATCATGACAGTTCAGATTTGGAATTCCTTTTAATGCAGAGTGGTAGGGAAGAAGGATCTTCTTCTAAGTTAAATGGATTTTTGAGTTCGAGCTCATCATCAGATTGTGATATTGGAATTTGTGTATTTGATAAATGAAGAGTTTTTATCTAATTAATTAGCTAGGGGTCAAAAATGTTTTTATTAATTTTTCATTATGATTTCCATGGAGGAAAAGATACTGCGGAATACTTATTAATTATCTTGTAAACATATTGATTTTGATTTTTATAAGTGACTGATTACTCAAGCTACACCACTAAATAAGATTGTAAACTAGAGATTTGATCCGCTAAAAATGTTCTGTCACACTCTCTTTGTACTAATATTGATATTTCATTTTTACCTTCTAAATGTTTGATATTTGTATTTTGACTCATCAATACTACTATGCTAAAGTACATATATCAATCATAGCTGCATTTGTATACTGACTTAAATCCACTCCAACATACGTAGTAAAGATTTCCCTTCACAAAATATATTTGATTCACTTTTACTGTTTTACACAAAAGACAAAACAAAAAACATTTACTTTTGAATCATATCTAAATCTGTCTTATTCTTTTCTGGCACAAAAGTTGCAACGGAGACTTTACACCACCCCTTCCCTCTCTTTGTATCTAAGGCAGGAATGAGATGCATGAATGGAAGAGAGCTAATATGATTTAGGTATATTGAGAAAGTTACACATCGTGATGAAATTTGTGTTTCTGCATGCTTTTGAATCAAATTATGGCTGTAGTAAAGTAAGCTGCACAATTGGTACTTGGGTAAGGCTAGCTCATGCTCTTATACACATTAGATGTGTATAAGACCCAGGACAAAATTACCTTGTAGACTTATTCTACTTCTAGATTAAAAGAGACAGGAAAATGATTAATCCAAGAAAATGTGTCCTTGGCTTGAATTCGCGCTAGGAACCTATTTTATAGTCAGTCTGGTGGTAAAAATAATAATTCCGAATTACAAAATTCCTGACGCAAAATGACCTTCTCGTGAGAACGCTCTCCTAACTCCTAAAACGTTTGCCCAGGATGATGGAACCATTCGAGTAACCATGCTTTCTTACCCTTGGAATTATTTGGGGCCATGAAAGAGCTGCTCTTTTTTTTTTTACTTCAGATTATGGGTCATTCTTTTTCCAGCTTTGCTGGGTTGTTTGAATATAATAGGTAGATTTAATCATGAGAGTGTGTTATCTATTTAAGGGTGGGTTTGGTGGGGCCATGACTTTGTCTAGCATGCGCTGTGCAAGGAGGCTACTACCTTCCATGCTTGTCTCTCGAACTCCCTAAGCCCAAAGGACAGTTGTCCTCCTCCGGGAAAGATTTAGGTAGATCTGATCTATAATCACATTTGTAAATTTTATAATATAAATTAAATGTTATAAAATCTGTTACATCAGTTGATGTAAATAAAATTTTATAAGATTTAATTTTAATCGTAAGATCTACAAGTAAAGCTCAAAATCGAATTTATAGTAGAATTTTCCGTCCTCCAAGTGCCACACATTACTATCCTCAGACATTAGAAATTAAAGTTGATATTAGCACTATCCTACTTCTAATGGAAATTGAATAAACAAAAAAAACTTTGATATGTCCAGTTGCAGGAAGCCCAATTGAGTTGTAACGCCTAGAGTATTCATCTTGACCAACTGAACTAATCTAATTGAAGGACAAAAGAGGTATCCGAAATCATATTCTAAAATGGGTAGGGGTCACTTTTTTGTGACCCGTCGAATACTCGAATCTGTCCATTTCCTGTTAATTTTATAAATTTGATTAATAAGATTTCATTAGAAATTAATACTTACTAGGGTTATTGACAATATCTCACATTTCTTTTTCAATTCCTCGTCTTCCTTTTCTCTTCCTCCTCAATCATCTCTTCCCTTCCTCTTCCTTGCATCCTCATTCCTACCCGACCCTGTCTCTTATACACATCTAGATGTGTATAAGAGACAGCCAATCTTATATCCCCAATAGCAACAAAATAGAAAGTCTGTCTCTTATACACATCTAGATGTGTAATTATTAATTGTGAAATTAACTTATCTAACATCATTATTTAAATTTTTATATTTTGTTACTAGTAGTACCGACCCTTTTTGTGAGAATAGAGAATCGACTTGACGTATATCCATAAACACTCCTAATTGTGCCTGGAAAACTTTAATTTGATTGGGGCAAAAGTAGGAAAATTGCCAAAATAATCTCTCAACTTTTTCACTTTTGCCAAAATAGTCCCTCAACCTTTTTAGCCAAAATAGTCTTTCAACTTTTATTTTTAGCCAAGAAATCCTTTTATGGTGGAGCCACCATAAAAACCTTTTTTTTTTTTTTATAAATTTCACATAAAAGGACTATCTTGGTTAAAAATAAAATTGAAGGACCATTCTGGCTTCAAAAAGTTGAGGGACTATTTCGACTAAAGTAAAAAGTCAAAGGACTATTTCAGCAATTTTCCCGGGGCAAAAGTATACTAACTAAACTATCTGCAATTTCAGACCCAGTCATCTGTTCTGCACTTCTGCTGCTGAGTTTGTCCCACAATATCGATCCTATGGTACCTTTGAGCAAACTCCTTTGAATTCGTACAAACCGAGTATAAAGAAAAAAACAATTTGATTCAGATGGATCAAGACTGAATTGGACACTCTAAATTTTATAAACCCCTCCTACATTTGATATTTGGGAAAGTTTTATAATTTCATTGAAAGAATTATTTTACTGATTTTAAATATTTATATACTATAAACTTTTAAAGTATATAATATTATATTATATAATAGTTTAAAACCCTGTGATATAACTTTGCTATCAGATTGTAGAAGTTTACTTTTCTTCTTATTTGCCTCGGGCAATTTTTTTTAAAAAAAAAATTACATAGAATATGCTCAAACCTTTTTATCGTTAAAATGTTCTGAGCTTCTGTAACCCCTAGCAAAATTACTTAGAGCTGTCCCCAAGGTCGTCCAACCAGCCTCTTCTTTTACAAAGAAACATATTGTTTCTTTTCATCATAATTAGACAATTCGCACACACCAACTAATCATGTTTTGTAAAGACATACATCAAGTACAGTGCCAAAATGGACTCCAGCCCCTGCTATCCACTATTTCAGTCATCCACAAAATAAAACCCAAACATAAAAATGAAAATTTTGATGAACATACTTCGAAGGCACGGGCAGGTTTATTTAAACATGCAGGCCAACCACAAATTTCCAGGTAAAAGGGAGCATCTAATGGTTTGAAGCGTGAAAAAAATTTGTGGCAAAACACAAGAAAGGTAAACATGGATAATAATAAGCATGAAGGTTGACCAAAATAAACTTGCTTTAAGAGAACAATAATGATACCTATGATGGCATGCAACAGTATCAACTGGCATGACTTTGATGACCTTTTCATGCAAAGAAACGATTAGGAGGCACCAAAAAGGTGGAAACCATGTGCTGTCATCAGGCCCTTGACCCAACCCTAGCCCTAAAAGTTTTTAGTGAAAAATCATGCAAAAGATAAGGTTGCCAACTTAACTTGCAGAGAAATTTTACATTGCTGTCTTAGTGAAAGAAATACCCCTACCCAATATCCAGATGCAGCACATCTGCTGTCCGGATGATGAAGGTTCAAAATAGAGCAGAACAGAAGAACCATTCAGCATGTTAATAGGCAAATCCAAAGACACTTTAAATAGTATGTCCATAAACTTGAAAAGACATCATTCAGAGTAAAGGCAAAGCTCCACGGGAAAATGCAAGGTGAAATAGCTGGATGAACTAATCCCTGGCAGTTGTGTCTTTTCAAAATGTTTTGTTGAGCGGAGAACATTACATAAACAGGGGACCGATGGAAAGCAACCCAACTATGATTGATCAATGAAACCTTAAAAGACGAGGACTCAAAATCCTCAATCCGTCAAACGAATGAACGACACATCTAGAAGGCTGAGTTTCAAATTTATTTATCCTAGGATGCACATTATAAGGCCAAAAGGCCACCCCCTTACCCAACAAATCTTGCATATTACCATATGTTGTTTCATGAGGTTTAGTAAAGCCGGAGACAAGAGCAATTTTCACTCAATCATAGAAACCCAGGTACATGAGATAGCTCTCTTATTTCTAGAATCTGACTTTCAATCACATTGATCAATCCATGAATAAGTATGTGTGACAGCAGCCTCCAATTCCAGGAATAAGAGGCTTGCACGATGGAAAGAGAGAAGAATCTGAAAGTATTTTATGTTCAATAACTAGATTGAAAAAACAATCAAGCTGCTGCACAAATAAAATGTGCCCGTGCCACCTTGATTCCAACACAAATAACCCATGAAACCCCCCACCCCAAAAAAAAAGAGTTTCATTTTTACCTTAACTTTTGCAAATTTTAGAGCAGGGGATATGGGAAGAAGACATGTATAAAGGAGGAAACAGAAACAACAAGACATCTGCAGAAAGAATCAAACAGAATATATTGTAAATAGCAATAGTGAGGAAGAAATTAAAGTGGCTTTACAAAAATGTTGTGGCTACATTATACCATCAAGTTTAGTTTGTTGTCCTTCAATAGATATGAAAAGTAAGCAGGAAGACAAAATACAATGGTTTACAAAATAAAGTATGAGAAGAACCAAGGATGAAAACTTAGAAGACTACTGCCATACAACGAGCATAAAAATTACCAAGTAATTGAAGTATGATGACCTAATCAAATGTTTCTCTTCTCCACATATCAACCATAGAAGATAGGACTACAAGTACCTATCTGAACATGCAGTTAATGCTGAAAGCTTAAATCTTAAAAAGCAGAGAAATCAAATAGGCAGGAAAACATAGCTAACCACGTCGAACAGATTGCACATGATTTCAACAGTTATCTATCCATTCAAACAAGTACACTGACTTAAAAAGTAAAATGTTACAGATGAACCAAGGCTTACTACACACTGAAATTAAAATATGGAGTGAATGAACAAGAACCTAACCAAACAAGTAATAATGAACATTCATGCCCTTTCACCGCGGATACGCCTAGCTAGCTGGATATCCTTGGGCATTATAGTTACCCTCTTGGCAATGCCTGGATGGCACAAAGATTTGTGTCTTCAAACAGACCAACAAGATAGGCCTCAGCAGCTTCCTGAAGAGCAAGGACAGCATGACTCTGAAACCTGCAGCAAATCCGTCTGAATGTGAAACAAAAATTTTGGAACAGTTAGATGCATCAATAAACGTGATAGTGAAAATATGTTAATGAAGATTTCAAGGAAATCATAGGAACAAAACCAAATGAGAAATCAAAGGTGTATAAATCATAAAACCTTGAAGTCTTGAGCAATTTCACGAACAAGCCTTTGGAAGGGCAGTTTACGGATCAAAAGCTCAGTGCTCTTTTGATATTTCCTGATTTCACTGTAGAAATAGCATGAAGAGGCATAATCTTAGGCCACAATCTGTACCTAAAAACACTCAAGAAGAAAAAGAAATTTTATTGACAATAATTCCATCAAAAACTTCTTCGACTATGGGTTCAAAATTTGAATAGGTACCGAAGTGCAACAGTTCCAGGTCGGTATCGGTGAGGCTTCTTTACTCCACCAGTTGTGGGAGCAGACTTCCTGGCAGCCTACAAATATGATATTAAACAGCATTAGGGAAAATTTCTAGTTGGGGAGGACTACCAGATTCATCATATTCACAATTCAAATACTGCAATGAATTTCGATGATCAAAAAGGTAAAGTATACATAGACAAAACATGGTTTTTGGTCATAAGCAAAACTAACAGTAGATAGCTGTTCAGAGTAACAAGTGCAGCATGACTATAATTCACTGAGTTATAAGACACTTGGAACAATCTACACGCTCATTTCGGTGATGACATCAAACAGAATATCCAATTAATCCATTTTTCTACTGTCTTAATTCCGTTTTCCAACTATAAGCTACTTTGTTGATACTCTCTCGGTGTGTCTCTGTTCACAATTCTAGCATTGCCTAGAAACGAAAGTTTAAAATGTTACTTAATAGCGAAAGGCACTTTATGGAACACTAAATCTGCATCCCAATTCACAAGTTAAATAAACACCAATCGCGTTACAGATAACCATCCATGAACATTAGCAAAATCCAGTGTGTTAATGCAAGTCAAGAAATTCATATCTATATTTTATTCCCCAGTTGTAAAACATATCTACACCAAATCATGCACAGAAATTAGGCCACGATTATTTATCGTGAGATAATTGAAAGAATTAGCGGGAAAAAAAATCAAAAACTGAAAATAAATCCTAATTTTCAAGAACCTGCTATATAGGCATAGGGACGAAACGACTATAATCAACTTGAATAAGAACTAAAACTTGCAAAGATGACGTCAAAATTCACAAAATTAGAGTAAGAAATTAAAATCTTAAATACTAAAAAAATTCAATCGGAGGAAAAAAGCGAAATTTTAGAACTTTTTATAGCTTCCTGGGGCCTTTCCTCCAATAAAATATGCGAGCAGTTTGCTTCGTTTACTTATGCCATTTTAATTTAGAAGATTTTGTAAAAATTCAATCAAAATAAATACAGTAAATTCTACTAAAATCAAAATTAAATTTGCTGAATTAGAATCACACAAATATGGGAGAATTTAGAGTGCCCTAGGGTTTCTAAGTTTTTTCTAACCTGACTGGATTATTTGAGTGCCTTTTTGATTTGTTTAAATCTGGCGGCCAAAGAAGGCTCTTATATAAGGTGAACGAATTAAAATTTGAACGGCTTAATTGCACTAAGCTGCAAGTTTACATCAATGCCCCTATCTTAAAACTTTATATCAACGCCCCAAATCAGATGTCAATTTTGACCTGTCAATTGCAAAAATTTATATTAATATTGGTGGGTCCATATATTAATAGCCCTTTCTAGTAAGAATTCGGAGGCTCCCTATTCAGTAATTCAGTTTACAAGAATGAAAGTCTTACTACTGTCTCTTATACACATCTAGATGTATGAACTAGTTCTGTGGGTTATTTGCTGTCTCTTCTACAGATCCCTTATTCTGACTACACTATGTAGATTACCAAACCTACAATACATTATGTTTTAACAGCAACCAACAGAAGCATATAAACACATTAAAATCAAAGAAAATTAATGATACATAAATAAGTTATTACCATAATAAACCAACAACAACCCAAATAAAATAGTCATCAAAGTTACAACACATGGCTCATAAACTAATGAAAATATTTAGAAGTTTAACAATTTAAACAAAGTGAAAATGACAGTAGTTGGGAACAGAATAGTTTCCTTCATATCTCTTTCTTTTCATCCGATCTACCCACTTAAGTTGCTCATGATGTTGAAACCCCAAGAACGTATCTTGCAGTAATGATCATTTAGCATACTTTTCACAAAGTCCAACTTCAAATCCGTGTCTTCCAAGTTGAAATCATTGATAAATTGTTAATCCAGTAAAGAAGTGTTGAAACATATTTATACATTTTGGAAAATCATACAATGAATAAAAAATAAGAACAAGTCTAGTTCAATGTTATCATGGACAAGTCATATATAATCAATTATTTTTATTTATGACCCAAACCTTTCACGTTTAAATTGTTAATGTAATGGAAACAAATTTAGTACAAAAGCAACGAATTAAGTTCAAAATTGTTCTCAAAAGTTAAGCACAAGATATAGACAATGGACACATCTAGATGTGTATAAGAGACAGGACTGGTAGAAGTTTTCAAATTTAATACTTCAAATTTAAAGATATTTATAAACCTCAAAATAATTTTGGATTAAAATAGTGAACCCTAATCACATTGTGCATAAATGGAGGCAAATCAAATTGAAACTAATCATGTAAAATTAACCACTTTTTTCATGAACGGCAAAAAAAATCCAAGGAACCAACAAATTTGGGCAATATATACACCAATATAGTAGATCTAATAACAATTTACAAATAATGGAAGGGATTAAACATTAGAGAGAAATATAAAAAGGGAAGAGGAGATGTATTTTAGATGAAGAATTTCATATGTATACTAGCTTTATAGTCAAAATTAGGGAGAAACACCTTGAAATTCGTTGGTAGATAATTTTGCCTATAAAGCCTGTCTCTTAAACAGATGAGAGTTTGATAGGTTTTAGACTGTTCAGTGTGTGACTGAAGTTACAAATGAAATCTAAAAAGTAAAGAAGAAGTTTTAATGCAAAGATTCTACCAGTCGTTTGGACGATGATTTCGGAAGATGGCTCAGGATTGGATATCTAATCCTAAATTTTCTGATTTGTGACCGTTAACGTCTAATAAGAGATTATTAGTTATGGTTAGGAAAATGTAATTTAATGTTCTGTCGGATGAACAATCCATTCGACTATTTAAAGCTTGTAAAATTTTCACAAACAATATTTACAATTTGTAAAATATAATTGTTCAATTTTCGTTAAATACACATATTAGATGTGTACTAATCATGTATGATGAATGGTACATGAATACTCTAAATAATGGATAGGGTGATTAATGCATAGGACGAAATATGAATAATATGAAATATTATTTGACAAATAATGGCTAAATAATATTTGCAATTCAAACAACATATTATGTTAACTAAATAATATTTGCCAAATAATGGATATTTTAACATATATTATAATAATATATCAATATATTATTGTACATAATATTATGTATAATTAAATATGTTAATAACTGGATAATATTTTTTTTTTCTTAATACTTAAATATCTTTTCTTTGTATAATTGTAGAAGTTATCAATGTAAATACAATACTTCACATTATATACAATTTATGTACTCATACACTAAAATAAGTATACAACTTATCAATATACACACACACACACTTTAATATATATATATATATATATATATATATATATTAAACTATCTATATATAATATATCTATAGATACATGTTCTGATATTCATATACTAAGATTTGTATAACTTATACTTGTAATAAAATATGTTTTACATGACGTATAATTTATATATTTATACTATATAACTTATTATTGTAACATATTATTATCAACAAGTATATTAAATGCATTTCTACCATGTATATTTTGAATTTGTGAAATGATATGAAATTTGTGAGATGATGTGCTAAATTTTAGAATTAGAATATGGAATAGAAGAAGATTTATGTTCAACTTATTTGATTTGTTTGACTTACCGGATGAATGAGCACCTCTAAATACAGCGGGTACCCATCCAATTCATAAATAAGATTAATTGTTTAATTTTACGTATCAAACCCTGATATTAATGGTTTTTCTCTATCCCTTCCCATTTACAGGGATTTTTGTGTAATTAAAAACCAATATTTATTTTTTACAATTTTTAAAACTGATAAATGTCATAAGTAAACTGGGTCGGGTACTCGGTTGTCTAGTCACTTTTAACCGATACTTGAATGATCGAGAATCCTATGTATATGGAATGGATATCGAGTTGATTTTTCCTTGACTCAAAATGGTCTATTGAATCACCCATTGACTATATGGACTCGATACACAATCCATAAACGCCCCTTAGGGATTTCGCATTTCATTAAATTAGTTGCTCAACCGACCATTGGATACTTTACAAAGCAATGCCACAGATGTATGCTAGTTGTTAGTTAATACACAATGTAGAGTAACCAACAAAGACTGTAAGATTATAGTGTATCAGATTAAGATTATGAACAATTCTACATATAGTTTGAGTATTATACTGTTAATCTTATTTTGTTTAGGGTACAATTTTCTCCTGTGGTATATAAATTTACAATTTATCTCCTTGTAGTTTGGATTTTTAATGATATAATGGATCAGATGTGTATAAGAGACAGATAATAGATAAAAGCCAAAAATACCCCATATTTTAACATAAAACACAACCCCTTCTTTCCGGCAAGGGTATTTCTAGGCAGTGAAGGGATACTAGAATTTAACCTTAATTATAAGGCTTAAAAAAATTATAGTAACCCTTTAAATCAAAAAAATTCAACCACCTAAGAATCACTTGTTGAAGTATTTAACAATTTTACTAATCCAAAACTACAACGTGCAAATTATAAATGAAAAAAATCATAAGGGATAATCTGAGTATTAGCCAAAGCATAAGAGGATTTCTTGTAGTTACCTTTTGTTTGCGACTTCAATAAGGAAAAATAAAATAATGAAAAAACTTTAATGAGGAGAGAAAAACGTAGCAGAGGAAAGAAATTCTCTCCAACTTGTTCGAGAGTTTTGAACGAAAAAATTTATTAATCCTAGCATTTTACCAAAGTGCAAATCTTTTTGATATTTTTGTATATAAATGTGTGAAGGACTAATGTGATATTTCATACTATAATTGTAGAAGGTATATTAAAACTTCTTCCATTACATCTCAGATATAATTATGAAAATATTGTGTCAGATTGAGGGTCTAAAAGCCATCTAAATTCTTTCCTTTTCATCTCTTAAAATTCTAGAAGTGTAAAGAATTCACAATTGGCTTAACAGACCTATTGATTCATATTTAGCTTGTACATGATAACATCTGTCAATTGTCAAAAACTATATATTAAACTTATGAAAATTTTAAGACGTTTTTATTAATTATTGAGAATGATGCGTATTGATTAAATAAATATATGGAGCAAATCATAATTGATCCCCATTTACAGCTTACAGGGAGTAAAATGTAACTAAGCCCATCTAAAATGGCTTGATGTGTACTCAACGTACATTACTAATGTCTTAAGGTGCATCAACTTATTACTGTTAAGAGAAGATAGATGTGGTGTTGTATACAGCAATGTAAACTCGACACATCAGATATTATTTATGGTTATGTATATTTTCTTTTAACGAATTAATTAAACAACAAAGATCGTCAGAGTATAAAATTTATCATTCGGGCATTTTATCAATTTTACAAGTGAAAAAGTGAAAATTTTAGGGATTATGGGGAGTAAAACATAATTTTTTACAATTACAGGAGGTAAATTGTAACTAATCTTAAAATCATACGAGTTTAGTAATTGTGCACCACCTCTTAAACTTTTGACTAACAGTTGGTTTTAATCGTTAGTTAGAAGGAGCAAAAGGTATATAAATTTTTCTTAAGAGGTAAATCAAGACACGATCAAATTTACAAGGGAATAAAATGCAATTAACCCTATTATTTATAGATAGTGAATAATTACTTTAATTTTTTTTTTCAAACGGTAACAATTTAACCTACTCCTATTTATTTATAACAAGGAAAATACTACCATAAACCCGGTCTTGGGCCTCACCTGTAGATCTCGCGGTCAAGATTAAATCTTATAAAATCTTACTTACATCAGTTGATGTTACAGATTTCATAACATTTAATCTACACCACATGGTCTACAAGTTAGCCCATAAACTAGATCTACCTAAATATAAGTTATATAACAAACCCATAAACCCATAGAAGGAAGATTTATGCGGAAAGATCACATTCCATGCAAACCAAACTAAAGCTCACGCTGCCAAATTGCAGAAAAACTAGAATCTCTCAATGATTTAGCCTCGGTTATTTCCTTTTTGCAGCAAATTCAAGTCTCATATCATACATCTTTTAGGGTTAATGGCTCCAAGCTTGATCGTATTTACGTCCAGAATCAAGTTGCAAAGTTCAAGGCAAATAAGGGCATTCTAGTTCTATTTTGTTTTAATTGTATTTCTTAGGAGGTTTGGTCTAGTCCCTATTTTTTTGTATAATTTTATTTATTTTAATAAGAATGGTGCCTATCCCCCACCGTAATTGGTGGTTTTAATTAAAAACTAAACAAATTACAAACCCATAAAATAAAACATCAAAATACTCATAGAACTACATTGAAATTTAACAAAATATGTGTTTCCAATGGAAGATTTCATTGAAGTTATTAGAAATATATACAAAAAGCATAAATTGTTAACATCTATTCACCTGCACATTTTTGAGGAAATTTAGAGAGGAAAATTAATTGTAAATGCTGAGAGGGGTAAAAGGAAAGTTGAGTTTAAAACAAGATCAAGATTTTTTGTTAGAACTGATCTGTGGTACTAACATATAGTACCAATTTTCAGGAAAAGAGAAAAAAGAGTGGTTTGGACTGAGAAATTAAACTAGAAAAGGCCATGAAAAGTGACAAATTAAAGGAGTCGCAACTAATTAACAACCAATACTTCGTTATTCCAATTGTTGGGGTGAAACAAAATACTGAAGAGTTTGTTATAATCTTGCCTTTCTATTCTTCTTTTATCGTGCTCCTTACCTCATCATGCAAACGAACTTTCTTAGATAAATATGGTTTTTTTTTTTCCATATGCTTAATTTTATATTCTACTTTTTGAAAATAGAAAATATTAAGTAATTCTAATAATTAACGAATAGTATAGTATGGAATGCTCTTGGATCGATTTTCATTATTTTTAAGCGAAAACCTCCGTTTGGATTGATAATGTTATCTATTATTATTTTAATAATATTTTGCAATCATTAATTTTACCAATTTTCAACTACTTTTTATCTCACATTCATCATTCTAAGAAATTATTACAATACTATTCTAAATAATATTTTGCGTAATGAATATCCTAAATAATCACTGTCCAAGCAGAGTCGACTTTCCAAATCAAGTTTCAAATTACGTTAGTACTTAAAAGGAAGAGAGCTCAAGTGATCAAAAAAGGAAGAATAATATAATATGTTGTCATGAAAACTAATATAATTTAATCCGTAAATTTAATAACAAAAAAAAGGGAGAAAAACTGATAAATTCATGGAAAAGGACGATACATGTTCTGTCCAATGATGAACACAACTTCTGCAAATGAATTCTTTCTATTCATTAACTATGAAAATTAAATAAACAAATTCATATCCCCTTTTCATCGTGAAGAACTACAAGCCTCCAAAAGTTTAAAATTCCTTTTTGAAGCCACTTGAATTCTTTGATAAGAATTCTGCTAACATAGCAATTAATGGTTTAAAAAAATCCAAAAATACACAAAGATACTAATTAGTATTTACATATATTGGTAGATTTATAGTTGATGAAATCTAGATCTTGCACATGCATGCTAGAACGTAGTAGTATACTTTTCGCACCCAATAAATCTTCTTCGTCCCAAAAGCCATGCAAGATTTGATCAAGTAATGCATTTTACACCATATCGGCTATTGGAGGCTCCTTGGCTGCAATTGTACTCGTAATTTGGTTTGGTGAACTTTTTCCGATCATCCACCAACTCATAAGAGTAATGAAAGCATTACGAAAATCAACTAAGATGGACCATATCAGCCAACCACCTATGGGTAGGAGAGTAATAACGTAGCCGATGCAACCTACTATTGCTCCTATGTTAGTCCGATGCCCTTCTGAATGCGCAAAATAATCTATCATATACTTGATGAACATATACGTTACTAGGCTAATTAACACGACCAGTAAGGCTTTTCGTATGGTATAGAATGGTCTAGGATGATAATCTTCCTCCTTTTCTGCAGTAGTCTTCGTCTCTTCGTCATTTTCAGCTTTTCTTGAGTCTCCATGTCACTAGGCTTTTCTTCAACCTCCATGCTAATCGCCTCCATCTGTATAACTGTATCAAAAGTTCGCTCTTGTTTGGTGTTTGGTAGGTTAACTAATTTGCCGGATGGATTGGCAAGGTTTGGCATGCATAGACCTATATATATAGGAGCGAGCTAGGGAAATTAGATTTATAGTTCAGTTTTTGGAAACTCAAAAGCCTATTCGGTTTAGGCTAAAACTGAATACGTAAATGCATTACGCTTTAGGAAGTTGAAGAATAATTAGTTATGCGAGAATTTTCATTTATTTGCCCGAGAATATCCATAGTGACAAGCTTAATTATATCAAAAGGGTAAATGTCTACTAGATTTGAAATTTGATCTTATTTGTAATCTTTTGTATAAGAATTAAAATTTATTCAATATATGACATTAACTAATGTAAACGAAATTATAAAATTAAATTCTGATAAAAATCTATATATGGAGTCAAAAACTTAATTTACTTAAATATTTTCTATTAAAATAATATAACCAAACTTTCCACAGTTGTTAATTGGAAATATTTGAGGCGAGTGTGTGGGGTACGGTAGGGACTCAAGTCCTCAATGAATGATTCGAGTCAAAAAAAAAATTTAAAAAAAATCCACTTTATTACAACTTGTAATTTGTTTTGGTAATTTCTGTTAAAACCAAATCTGCAAAAGAAAAGATGTCTAGAATAATATGAAGACAAAACAAATGTACCAAATTTGCCAAAATTACGGGTACTTGTTCCGCTATGTTACACGGACTACACTGATCCGGTGAATTCGATGCTCTTCACTTAATCAACTAAGATGATAATCTTCTCTATTTGGTGGTAAAATTTTTAACACTGTCAAGAAAAATAAGTTAAATAATTGAAATACTTTTATCACTATTTTTTTGATTTTTCATGTTTTTATCTTTTGATAATGGTGTGATAATTATAAAATAAATATAAATATAAATATATATATAAGTAAAATTAAGAATAAAATATCTCAAAATAATCCATATAAACATATTTTCTAATCAAATTCTCGTAACTCAGGACCAAGTACCCGTCTCCTGTTGGTAATTTGGAAACTGACATTTTAAAAATCGACTTTGCTTTAATTTTATATTATTTTGAATTGTATTACTTTTTAATAATAGTAGCACGCTTATCAAAGTAAATTTCTCTGTAAAACTTCAAGTTTTTCTTGAATTTTGTGTGACAACATCTACTATTCGTAAAATTTTTATAATTTTTGTCATGCCTTGTTATTTTACATTTTTTTTATTTTGAGTTAAATATGTGCAAATTGCAATGTTACAAATTCAATTTGAATGAAATTTTCTCATAATTTTCACTTTTGAAAACAAAAATATCTATTTATCAATAATTTATTGTTCCTAATTTTTTAATTATGAAACCACTATACACAATAAAAATACTCTAAAAATCAAAAAATAGTGATAATCTATTTAAATAACTTTCTTGATGAGGTTAAAAATACTTAACAACTGAGTAGTATAAAGGGAACAAAGTGTAAATTTTTCAAGGGTTAATAACACTTTGGCCCCATAAACTATATAGATAATTACACTTTACCCCCTGAACCATAGAATTATACATTTTTTCCTCCATTCATATTATTCATCCTTTAAAAATTTTAAAATATCAAGAAAATTTAGTTAGATGACTAAAATACCCTTAATATCATATTTTAATTTTTATGTATTTAATTGATTTTCGTTAGATATAAAATAATTAGAAAAAAATAAAATATAATAATACATTGATATCTTGGACTTTAAGGAATGAAAATGTGCGAAATTGTTGATTTATATTATATCTAATATCGCAATTTGCACAGACTAAGCCAAATATTAAAAGTGTAAAATATTAAGAAACATCCAAAAAATCTCAAAGTTTTATAGATATTATCATACAATACCTTACAGAAAATTTTTTTTTATAGAAAACAAGCCATTTGAACATTGTTCTACCACCATATTAAATATTTAAATTCAAAATAATATAACATAAAATTTAAAAATTTGACCAAGAAATATATTGATATAGATTAAATTGAAATGTTATATAGTTTATTTTTGTTTATTTTTGAATAATTTCCACATCACTTCAAAATTTAAATACATAAAAATCAAAATATAGTACCAAAGGTATTTTAGTCATTTAATTAGATTATCTTAATAATTTTAATATTAGTAATAGATGAATAGTATCAATGGGGGTAAAGTGTATATTTTATATTTTAAGGGATAAAGTGTAATTACTTGTATAATTCAGGGGGACAAAATGTTATTAACCACTTTTTTAAAATTAAGAAGATAAAGGGTGTAATACGACTTTTCTAATCATTTCGCCCATTTTCGTATTTGATTTTATACTTTTAAATACTCATTAATTACACATCTAGATGTGTATAAGAGACAGCCTTGGACAACCTCATATTTTTAAAATTTTGGTCAAAGTATAATTTTACAAAACTTGAGACTAAAGTGCAAATATTAAAAATCTATTAAAATGCCGTCTCGATGTTTCTGATTCATTTTCCTTCGCTTCTCCAAGTAACCTTCAGAGCTAACTTTACTTTTAAAAACTCAATCAACCAATTCTTAAATCCAATATTTGGTTTGAAAATTTAGGTCTATACAAATCAAATTAGTGATTCAGGAATCCTCGTAGATCTTTAATCAAACTTCAAAAGTAAGTTTTGCTTCCAGATCTGTATGATTTTTATGTTAAATTTCAAATGTATAAGAGATGTCTATTTGTTTAATTTTGTTGTTTATGAATTGATTTGATTACCAAATATGTTTATGAGCTATTGGGACTAGATTTATGGTTTGAAATGACTTTTTAACTATTGTTTTTGTGAGATTTGAATTAGGGTTTTGACAATTCTTAACCTAGTGAGATATTTGAAATTATAAACCCTAATTCTTAGATTTTTATCTTATTTTCACAAATTTAAGTCAATCCTTACTCTTTTATGTTCAATTAATGACTAATTTGAGATTTTCATAGGGGTGATGCCCAAAACTGAATCCCTATCTCAATTTTTATCCTAATGGTATAACACTCTCCTGATTTAGGTGATTCGGAATTAGAGATTTAGACCGTCGAAATTAGGATACGTCTACGAAATCGATTTTTGAGGTAAGTAACGTTTACTCCTTTTATCGATACCTATATGATTATTTTTCTTGACAGTGTTAAAAATTTTACCACCAAATAAGTATATTATATTTCGATTAATGTTTATAACTATTCTTAGAAGTATAAATTATATATTCACATACCCTCCAATCCATTTTTTCATTATTGTGCTATGTGTTAATGTAGACAGGATTGATATTTGTATTTTAAATAATGATAATGTCTCGTATATTGTTTCCTGTACTAATTGTATACATGTTATCTATAATTGGATTTAAATGTTATTTACTAAGCACGATGTGCTTACTCCGTTATCGAATTCCCTATGTTTGCGTTGAGGACCAACAGAGACGTTAGCGAGTCCCGAGTCGATCGAGAGAGGATTATAGTGCACTTATTGGAGATAGAGTTTTCCTATTTATCATCCTAGTCTGAGGTTGGTTTTAATGCTTGGGCCTGTGTGCCTATAGACTTGTTAGATTTGTCTTGTGATTGAATTTTTGACCGTTGTGGGATTGTAGATTGTTATGGATATGGCTGTTGAATATACTTTGTGGTCTTGTATTAGTTAATTTTGAGGTATAATGATATTATGATTTGTATATTGCTCTTGTAGATGTGTATAAGAGACAATGATCCCGAGGTGCGGCGTGATCATTGTCCCGTTTTGGGGGCGTGACAAAGGGTGTATTTGGTTACCTAGAATTTGGGGCCATAGAATTAGAATTGAAAGCCCCAATTCTAATTCTTTCGTTTGGATCCTATATCTCACAATTGAATTAGAATTGAATCCAATTCTGGAGAGGGGCCAATTCTATATGTTGAATACTTTAGCAGGACTCAATAATTCCAAATCTAGTTCAACACTTACTCCCCTAATTCGGATATGCACGCGGATCCTATTCTGGTTAAAATAAGAAAACGGGTCTCATTTAAAATCTGAGGGAAAAAAAAGAAGAAACGACCCTCTTTCTCTGTTCCTTATTAGGTCTTCCATCATTGTCGATAGCCTTATTCGATTCCTCCACCTCTGCTACCTCCACCTTCAGAGACACCTAATATTGTTATCTCTCGGCCTTTCTTCCTTTTTCTTTTCTTCGCGCAATTGGTGGAACTAAATCACATGCAAGGCACAAAATTGAATCCAGGAATAAAATTAAAAGACCTGGCAAATTCATAATCTCAATCCTTTATGTTTTGCCTTTATTTTTTTTTTTCCACATTTTTCCTTTTTCGGGTATTTTTTTAGTTGAAATCTATGGTTAATTGAATAATTTTTTGAGATTGGAGCCAAGATCAGTCGATCTATTAAATTGGATTTTTTGGGGCTTTAATAAAATTCAAGGGGTTGAAGAGATTTTTTTT
Organism: Cinchona pubescens; assembly: GCA_025175665.1. Classification (NCBI taxonomy): domain Eukaryota; kingdom Viridiplantae; phylum Streptophyta; class Magnoliopsida; order Gentianales; family Rubiaceae; genus Cinchona; species Cinchona pubescens. The sequence goes on from JANKKI010000525.1 coordinate 194,572, forward strand.
ATGTGATAGTACTTTATGCATGAAAATGAAAGTAAAGTCTTGGAAAATTCCCACCGCTACTAACGATACCTAAAGTTGATTTCAATTCAGATAAGGGACACGTGACAGCATCTATCGACCTCCTTGACACAAAAGCATCTATTTAGATCGGATTGCTTACCAAACAGTTCGGCTGGCCCAAAAGTAACTCGACACAACCATCAAGCGATTCGATTCACGAATTGGTGGAAGAAGTTCGGCATAAATAGTTTAGTAGTTTGGTAGGTCGGCTGGTTAGATATGTAACAATAGTACAACAATCATTATTGTGGGTCCCACTATCCCCAGTCCCTATAAATAAGGCATTTATTCACATTTGTAAAAGACGATCTACGTTATTTTCATACGACTTCAAACAATACACATGAAATAATATACATTGTCTTCTCCCAATCTCATTAATCTTAGGGTTAAATACAGTAAACCTCCTCAAGGTTTTAGTTATTTTGCACTAAATCCCCTAACGTTATTTTTTTCTCACTTTGCCCCTTCCATCAGTACACATCAATAATTTGACAATTAAAAAGTCAAAAAAGACATTTTACCCCTGGGCGCCACAAAAAATATAAAATTAACCCCTTTATTATATTTGTCATTTTAGTCTCTAATTCTAGTTTTGTGTTAATTAACCTACTTTTGTCATTAATCACTATAAAAATATTATCAACACAACTAAAAAAATAATAATACTCACCAACACTAGTGGTTCTTTAAAAATACTTGTGAAAAAAAAGTAAATACAAAATATTCTCTAAGAATATTGATATTTTTCAGTCTTTTCATTATATTTATTTTCATATAAAATAAATTTTTAAGTATACGAGATTCAAAATCATCTATTAACGTGAGTTATAATAGTCTATTTTCTTTTTGCTTTTCTTTATATTTATTTAAAATGATTTCCTTCTTACTTTTTCTCCTTTGTTAATATAATTTAACTAATACATAAATTACACAAAATAACTATCATATAAACAAAAATTAAATTAAAATAATTTAGATGAAATATCTTTGATAATTCATCAAAAATTATAAAATAAATTATTTCACCGTATTTATAAATTTTAAATATTGAAGAAAGCATAATTCGAGAATTAGAATATTAATTAATTTGGATCATATTTTTATTTTTAACAATATTGATAACATTATTGAATTTTATTTTTATCCCAATGTATTAAATGCTACAAAACCTACATGAGGGGGTAAAGTGAAATCTCACTTGAACCTTAAGGGGGTTAACTTTAATTGACATTTAGGGATAAATTTGTCTTTTTCAAAAAACTAACGACGGGGTTACCTTTGCCGTTAGTCAAAGGGGTAAAGTAAGAAAAAAAAATAACGTTAGGTGATTTCGTGCCAAACAGATGTGTATAAGAGTTAACTGTAATTAAACCTTAATCTTATTACTTGATTTAAACTTATCTTTATTTCTCTTCTTCATTTCAAACTCACTTTAGTGACCCAGATCATTTTCTGTATCGTCAATTGGCACCATTTGTGAGAATCTGATACCAAAAGCCAATTTCCACTTGAATCAAAGTCATGGCTCAACGTTCCAAGAAAAATTGAAATAGAAATTCTACTCAAGAGACACGAATTGCATCTTCCGCCCCTTTTATCCAGGAAGATGGCAATTTCTCTCAAACAATTACCCCATGAAGATAAGAAATGTTCGAATTCCTTGCAAACAACTTTCAGGCTATCAAAATTTTTGTTGAAAATCAACAAAAAGAGCAAACAACTAGAGAAGATACAGCCATCAGTTCTCATCACCTTCAAACAGCCTTGTCCCCAGTCCTTAGACAGGAAGGATCTATTTTTGATCAAATAGGTCTTAATCCTAGGAGAATAAGGGGCTTTAGCTGTTGAAGTTGATGGTGAGAACCAACAAGACTCTGATCTTATGGCTAAAGTGGATCAACGAGTACAGGAAGTCTTAGGGAAAGAGCCTATTCCAACCTTAGGGTTACTCGCTGTTGACAAAGATCCCTTTATTCTCGTCATACAAAATGAGTAGATTCCATCCCATTCAAACAACCCGATTTGGACACTTACAAAACCATTACTGATCCCACGTATCACATTACACATGTTTCCTTTGTATCAAGACTTTTTGGGTACTCTGACGCCATAACTTGCAAGCTATTTGTAACCACCTCAGAGAGTCAACTCAGAAATGGTTTAAAGAGTTATCTCCAAGATCAGTCTAACAAGTTTACTAATCTTACGAAAAAATTCTTACGCCATTTCATGAGTCGAAAAACCATACAGAGAAAAGCATTACACTTGCTAAGTGTTTGGCAAAGACAGGATGAGACTTTGAAGCAATACATTGGCCACTTTAATGACAAAATCATACACATCCGCAATGCCGTAAATTTACACATCTATAAGACTGGGCTCATAGCTGCCTTTATAAGTGGAATTCGACCCGGAATGTTTAATGCCGATCTTACTTCTTCTGTACCAAAAGCATTCAGAGAATTACTGCAAAAAAGTCGATGACTACATTCGGGAAAAGAGTCCAATCTAGCAAAAAGGGAATTACAAGAGCCCCGAGACAAAGCTCGAAAGAATCAAGAAAAACCTTCCGAACCTCATCAGAAAAAGCGTACTGAGTCTAGTACCCATGTCGAACTACCCAGATTCCAAGTTGGTCATCCTCCAACCTTGATAAGTCGGATATCAGAAACTTCTTCATTCCGACGAACTGTGGTTTTGCCTGATGAGGATTTCACTCCTCTCAATACCCCGGGAATGGAAATTCTGTACCAAGTTCGTCACACTAGCATCATCACACCTCCAACTCCTATCAGATCTCAATTTTATCGTAGACATCAGTTGAAATACTGTGTCTATCGAGGCGATCATGGACACGACATCGAAGAGTGCAACGACCTGAGTATAAAATTGAGATCGAGAAAGCAGTAAAAGGTAGTCATTTACAAGATTATATTCTCTGAGATGCCGACCAATTTCAAAAAATGACAAGAGACCCTTTTTAAATGAAGGACCTTCTCAATGACAGAATTTCCGATCTCAAAATGCCCGACCTAATGAACAAAGAGGACCAAAATAATGATGGTGTAGCTGGAGTTATAGCAACCATTGTTGGAGGAAGCATAGGAAGAAACTCATTAAATGCCAAAAAAAGATATGCCAGAGGAAGAAAGAGCCCCTCAAAAACCACGATTCGGTCTAAATATTAATTTCACTAAAAATGACCCGATTCCTGATCGATATTCTCATGTTGATCCGATTGTCATCCATGTTAAAGTTGCAGACTATAGAGTGCACAAGGTGTTCATCGATAGTGGAAGTTCAGTAGATGTTATCTACTGGCACGCTTGGGAAAAGACGGAGATGGATCCTGAACAGATACGACCAATCAAAACTCCATTAGTAGGTTCACAAGAGTCAGAACTCGATTAATGCAAAGGGATCTGTTATGCTACCATTGACCATGGAAGAGGCTTCACGCTCTCGTACGGAGATGATAAATTTCAAAATGGTCAAAAATAATTCAGCCTATAACATGATACTAGGCCAACCATCCCTATACACATTTATTTTTTTGCCCTTTGTGTATCATCAAGGCATAAAATTTGCTCTTCGAGATGGTACAACAGTACAAGTATGGGGAGATGAGTGGGAGGCCAGGGAGTGCTACATGATGTCTATTTGAAAGAAAGCCTTGGATAAGCCATCCGACCAAGGTCCCAAGTTTCATCGTGCCTCTTTGAGGGATGAGTGATGGGAATCGTATGGATGAATTACCCTCAGCTTTCCTAAAAAGAGAAATTATTAATTGAAGACATCTGATGTTATGTTTCTGTTTCTAGACAAAAAGCTGAGGGTGTATAAGATCTATCACTTTCCTTCAAAGAGGCATCGATGAAACTTTTGTATGAATTCAAAGATATTTTTGTTTGGTCCCTACTGAAGACATGCTAGGAATTCCTCAAGAAATTAGAGCATAAGCTTGGTATCGACCCATCTCAAAAACCTGTGAGACAAAAGAAAAGGCTCTTCAGGCTTGAATGTTGTCAAGTTAATGAGAATAAGGTCAACAAACTACTTGTAACTCGGATACTTAGGGAAGTGTTTTACCCGACCTAGCTATCGATCTTGTATTAGCACTAAAGTCAGATACTAACTGGTGAATGTGTATCGATTATACAGATTTGACTAAAACGTGTCCTAAAGGCAGTTATCCTTTGCCTCAAATCGATACAGTTGTAGATTTTTTGACCTGTCTCTTATACACAAGTAGATGTTTCCTAGGTGCAAAAAATGATAAATCACCAGATATTCCTCAGCAAAGAGGATGAAGAAAAAATAGCCTTCATCACTGATAAGGGCACTTACTGTTATCAAACCATGCCAATCGGACTCAAAAATGCAGGAGCAACCTATCAACGGTTGGTTAATAAGTTATTCAAAAACCAGATCAGACTCTGAAATATGGAGGTTTGTATCATTGATATGGTCGTTGAAAGTTGAACATATGAAGATACTCTCTCGAATCTCTGCGAAGTTTCCTCTTTAATGAGATAAGTCAATCTTCGACTGAAACCCTAAAATGTACTTTTGGAGTTCTATTTGGAAAATTCCTCGACTTCATTATTTCTGAAAGATGAATTGAAGCAAATCCGAAGAAAGTACAAGCTATCATAGACATGAAACTTTCTCGAACAATAAAAGAAGTGCAATGTCTGACTGGACAAATGGCTGTGCTCAATCAGTTTCTATCTAAATAAGAGCGAGAACTTCCTTTCTTTAGAGCAATCATGAAAGCCAAAAATTTTGAATGGACTGAACAATGTCAAAAGACTTTCGAAGAATCAAAATAGTATTTGGCCAAGATACCTTGTTTAGCAGTACCGATCGAGGATGAAGTTCTGGTCCTATATTTGTCTGCAACTCATTCTAGTGACAGTGCTATAATCTTGTCTCTAAACAATACACCATTTAAGCACTGTCTCTTATACACATCTAGATGTGTATAAGAGACAGCAGTAGCGGTTCGACACCGCACTCGTCGACTTTGTTGTTGAAAGTACTTTGCCTGATAATTCGATTTTGAATATAAATGAGAAAGCCGAAGAATATTCGATCTTGGAGGTATATATGGATGGATCATCTAAAATCAGTTTCGGAGCAGGAATTGTCATCAAAACCCCTGAAGGAGATCGGCTAACATATTCCATTTGATTCGAATTTCAAGTGACCAACAATGAAGCCGAATACGAGACATTGATAACGAGAATAAAACTCTGAGGCCCATGAATTGTGAGCTCAAGGTCTTCAGATAAATAGCGACTTCTCACTGGTGGTTAATTAGATTCTCGACAACTTTGAAGCTGAAGGAACAATACTTCAAATGTACCTTGAAAAAGTATGACAACACAAACAATTCTTCCGAGAAGTAGATTTTGACAAAATTCCTCAAGCTAAAAATGTATATGCTCATGCCTTGTCTAAGCTTGCTACAGCCCAATATACTCATCTAACAAAGGAAGCGATGGTTGAAGTAAAGGCTCAACAAGCTATGGATGAGCAAGAAATAACCCAGATCGATAAAGAACTAAATTGGATGACTCCCATTGTTGAATACTTTAATGGAAAACTCCCAGAAGATTGAGTTCAAGCGAGAAGATTGTGCATTCGAGTTTTAAAATATGAAATGCACCAGGGGATATTGTATCGTTGCTCGTATCTGTACATGTTGCTTAGATGCTTATCACCAGACAAAATAAATTATGTGCTTCAAAAAATTCATGTGAGGGAATCTGTGAAAGTAACACAGGAGTTCAGAGTTTAGTCCGGAAAGCTATGCTTATAGGATATTACTGGTCGACGATAAATCACAATGCCAATCAAATTGTCAAGTATTGCCATAAGTGTCAAGTAGATGCTCCTATCATTCGAAAGTCCACTACATAAACGACATTTATTCTTAGGTCTTGGCCTTTCCAACAATGGGGCTAGATGTTCTAGGACCTTTCCCAAAATGATCTAGAAATTACAAGTTCTTGATCGTAACAGTCAACTAGTTCTCCAAATGGATTGAAGCCGAGCCGCTTCGATTCATTTTTGGGAAAATGTTAAAAAAATTCTTTTGGAGAAACATTGTCTGCAGATATGGAATACCTCGAGACATCGTTACAGACAATGAAACTCAGTTTGTTGGGAGACCATTTAAACCCAGCTGCCAAGAATTGAGAATACAAATACATACGACTTCGATAGCTCATCCTCAGGCCAATGGTCAAGCCAAGCTTTTTAATCTGATTTTGTTTATCGGACTCAAAACTCGATTAGATCTAGGTAAATGAGCATGGGTAGAAGAACTTTCGAATGTCTTATGGTCGCACCGAACTACTCCCCGAGCCTCACATGGAGAAAACCCGTTTGGTTTAGTATATGGTGTTGAGGCTGTTATTCTTCCAGAAATTGGAGTACGATCTGCAAGACTGAAAATTCCTCCTAAATTGATAACGATGAAGTCATAAATGAATATTTTGATCTCCTAGAAGAACGAAGACTAATTGCAGCTATCCAAGAAGTTACTTACAAGCAGCGTCTCAAAAAAATTATGACTTCGCTTTTTGTTTAAGATATTTTAAACCCGAAGACCTAGTTCTCCAAAAAATGAGTTCAACCGAACGGATTTAAAGTCATAAATTTGATGAGAACTGGAAAGGTTCATATCAGATAATAGAGGCTCATCCATCAGGTTATTACAAGTTGTCTAATCAATTTCGACGATTTATCCCTCATACGTGGAACATTATTAATTTAAAGATAAAAATATTAGCAAGGAATTCAAATAAAATAGTCCTTGGAAAAATTTTACTCATCTTTAGTTAATACATTTTTAAATACATTGTCCTCTATTCGAGATTCTACAAAAATATCACCTAATTTGGTGATAAGCATTGTCAACATTATCTTTATAATCCTGAAAAGGAGAAAAATCCAAGGATAGATCAGGAAGTCTCTTCTAAACTTCTTCAAAGGCTTCCTTATAACCAAAAAAATAGGTATGTTGACAAAAAGTCATTAGATCGTTCTTTAAGGCCTTTGAACCTATATATTGGTTAACATGGTCAGCCAATTGAGAAGAAGAAAGAACCTAATCGGAGTTCAATTGATCGACCTCTGATTTATACTTGCTGGCCTCTTCTTGCTTTATCTTCAGCTATTCAGTTAGATCATCTACTTGATCCCTCAAATCTTTTAGTTCTTCTTCATGATTATTTTCAAGATCTTCTGCAAGAAAAGGAACATTACTCGGGCTCGTGACACCGTGTGATCAAAACAACTAATGCTTCAAGGCTTCTTCGTTATCAGTTGATTTTTGAAGTAGTTCTTTCAGTTGCTCGACTTGTTTTCTCAAACCTCAAGCAACGACGATGTCTCTCGTTCATAACATTGCCAATTTGCAAAATGTCAGAATAAGTTTAAAAAAATTATTATCACATAAAAAGATTGAGCAATTTTGGATTGCAATCGAGTTATGGAAAGGTTAGCTGTGTACGATTGGTCTTGTTCCGTAAATGCATTGTTGAGCCAATTGTTAGCAATCTTAACTTGTTGTCCTCGATTATTTATAGTTAGAGACCATAAAGGACTAAAATGAGCAGTTTCTAGCTCACCGTCTAGATTTCTAATTGACTGGATCTTCATCATCTGTCCGAAGAAAGGCTTTGTGAACCACAGGAAACCCACTCTTCCTCTAGAGTTCAATCTCGAGCCCCTAGAGCTGCATACTAGGCAATTATTTTGTTATTACCTGGAACACAAAACACTCTAGGTTTGTACGATGTATCAAGGATAAAATGACCCACCTGAAACTGGTAAAATAGAGGATGGAGTTCGAATAAGAGGAATTGAAAGAAGAACAAAAGAAGAATCTAAGAGATCTCTTCTCTTATGCTGACGAGCAACTAAGGGAGGAATTATAATATCCACTTCTTCAACCTCTTCCACTACAGTTAATTTAGACCTCTTCCTCTTCACAGCAATAGCAGCAAGAGCTTTAACCTTATGAGGAATCGGTGTCGAACCGCTACTGCTTCCTGTTCCTCGGACAGTTGGAAGAAAGTGGTCTATTATTTGATCTAGCTCTGGAACAGTCGAGTGAGAACCGACAGCATCAATTTCACCATAGTCCCTGATCAAGAAATTGTAATAAAGTGAGTCAGTATGAAGGAGAACAAGATCAAAAATATGTAAAGAACTCAAAGTACTCAAACTTACGTCCATTAAAATTTTGAGAAACTAGTATTCCCTCAATCATATCTGCCCAGATCAGCAAGTTGCGATCTATTATCGAATTCTTGCCTCGAAGAGAATGGCAAAACTTGACTGATCAATTCTTTTTATCTCAAGGTAGGAGTCTGGGTTTAATTCTCCTAAGGGGTCAGAATTTAAGATGGGGTCTCGATCAAAAAATGACCATTTTTTTCTCTTCCGCATATCAGCCTAAGCAACAAAAAGAAATTGGATTTTCAATTCTTTATGGAGCTAGGCATATCAGATGTTACGTTGACTCTCTTTGACTGACCAGTAAAATTATAAAACCCGAACTCCTTCCCCTACACCACTTTATAGAAACACCTAAAACCATGTGCAGAAGCCCTAATATTTGAATATTTGCAAATTAGGGCATATGCGACAAGGAGTCAGAAAGAATTTGGCACCAATTGGGACAAACAGATGCCAAAAAAGGAGCACAAAGATAGAAGAATCTCTTTAAATCAAAGATCGAAGACCAGTCCAAAGTTGATTTTCATAAATCATCACAAATCCCTCAAGGGGGTTATGTGCTCTATCCCCTTCATCATATCAATATCCCCACCTTGCAAGGTGGACTTGATATCCATTGCCTCAGGAGCCTGTTATACACATAGTGGGGATGAAGAGACAGTCTAATCAACGATTCCTCGGACATGGGATTCGAATGATGGGCCGGCAAGAACAACGAGTGTTTGAAGAAGAAGCCATCCGAAATTCAAGAATTGAGAGAATTTTGGAGAAAAGAAAATAAATTGCTAAAAATGGCGAAAGGGTTTTTGAAGGAAATGTGAAAAAGAAAAATAGAGGTCGAGTATTTATAAAGAAATTTGAATTCTTGAAACGAAATGGTAGTGAGTGGCAATAATCGCACTAAAAAAGTGCCTAATAATTAAGACAAGGCCTTTCATAAATAAAGGATCATAAATTGTTAAATATTAATGGCAGTTTGGTCCTACTATGAGGCAAGTACTTCTTTGTGATCAAAAAGTAAAGATCACCGCCAAAGTGTTTGTCTCTTATACACATCTAGATGTGTATAAGAGACAGATCTAGTTCTCCTTATTGTTTCGTCCAAAATATAGATATTCTTATCCGAAGACAGCATTACAATGAAACAATATGGTAATCCCTAGACTAAAACATAGTCATGTACATCCAATTTCAAGATCCTATTCTACTTTGATCTCACTGCTCAAGGATTTTCACAAAGTAGGAGTTCTTGTTATATCTGATTGTCAAAATTAAAAAAAGGTTAGAGGATCCTGCTCTAGATCACATAACAGATGTGCATAAGAGAACAGCAACTAGCTTGTTTAAACGAGCTAGTAGATTCTTATACACATCTGAGGTGTGACTCTTAAAGAAGTAGTTTGCTGTCTTTTAAAAATTCTAGATGTATACTAAGTCTTCTACTAAAAAACTCCAGTTAGGTCACAAAAATCAAAGTTCTCCTTCTTAAGAACTAATTCGGAGAAATTGAATCTTGCTTGTCGTCTAAAACCTTATTAAAACCTGCTTTAGTGCTCATCGTACAAAATTTTCCGATCATCCACCAACTCATAAGAGTAACGAAAGTATTAGAAAAATCAACTAAGATGGACCATATTAGCCAACCACCTATGGGTAGGAGAGTAATAACGTAGCCGATGCAACCTACTATTGCTCCTATGTTAGTCCGATGCCCTTCTGAATGCGCAAAATAATTTATCATATACTTGATGAACATATACGTTACTAGGCTAATTAACACAGATGCTTTTCGTATAGTATAGAATGGTCTAGGATGATAATCTCCTCCTTTCTGCAGTAGTCTTCGTCTCTTCGTCATTTTTCAGCTTTTCTTGAGTCTCCATGTTAGGCTTTTCTTCAACCTCCATTCTAATCGCCTCCATCAGTATAACTGTATCAAAAGTTCGCTCTTGTTTGGTGCTTGGTAGGTTAATTAATTTGCCGGATGGATTGGCAAGGTTTGGCATGCATATACCTATATATAGGAGCGAGCTAGGGAATTAGATTTATAGTTCAGTTTTTGGAAACTCCAAAGCCTATTCGGTTTAGGCTAAAACTGAATATGTAAATGCATTACGCTTTAGGAAGTTGAAGAATAATTAGTTATGCGAGAGTTTTCATTTATTTGCCCGAGAATATCCATAGTGACAAGCTTAATTATATCAAAAGGGTAAATGTCTAGTAGATTTAATTTTTGATCTTATTTGTAAATTTTGACTAAAATTATAAAACCCGAACTCCTTCCCTACAATTTATTTTTTGCTGCTCAGGCTCTGTCGCTAAGCTCACTAATTTGCAATATTTTCTGACTCCTAGTCGCATATGCCCGACACAAATCAGAAAGAATATTAGGGCACCAATCTGGGACAAACATATGCCAAAAAAGGAGCACAAAGATAGAAGAATCTCGTAAATCAAAAATCGAAGACCAGTCCAAAGTTGATTTTCAAAAATCATCACAAATCCCTCAAGGGGGTTATGTGCTCTATCCCCTTCATCCGGAATCTGAATAGCAACCGTATCAGGGATCTGATAGGCAGCTTTGAGGCGAGGAATATCCCCAACTTGCAAGGTGGACTTGATATCCATTGTAGCAGGAGCCTGTTTAAGATGTGGGGATGAAGGAAAAATCTGAACTGATTCCTCGGACATGGGATTCGAACTGATGGGCCGGGCAAGAACAACGACAGTGTTTGAAGAAGAAGCCATCTGGACATCTTAAACAGGCTCCTGATCACAATAAGATGAGGAGAAAAGAAAATAAATTGCTAAAAATGGCGAAAGGGTTTTTTGAAGGAAATGTGAAAAAAGAAAAATAGAGGTCAGAGTATTTATAAAGAAATTTGAATTCTTGGAAACTGAAATGGTAGTGAGCTGGCAATAACTGCACCAGTAATAAAAGTGCCTAATAATTAAGACAAGGCCTTTCATAAATAAAGGATCATAAATTGTTAAATATTAATGGCAGTTTGGTCCTACTATGAGGCAAGTACCAGTTCTTTGTGATCAAAAAAGTAAAGATCAGCCTGCCAAAGTGTTTTAAATGGTTCAGCCGAATGAGGGCTAACTCGTCGAAGTGCTTTAAGTAGCTCTAAATCCCTAATTTGATGACATCAATGTCAAGCTCGCCGACGTGCACAAGTAGCCATTTATAATACGAACATGCTCGATCACAAAGTATGATTCAAAGAAAAGTTATTCTTTATAAAAAAGAATAACTCATACAAATTCTGAAAGTTACGATCTGATCCGAATAAGGATTGATTGAAAAACAATTACTAGAATTTCAAATAAAACAATCAAAGTTATTACATAAATAAAATGTTATAAAGAAGAATACAAATGAAGATATTTTATTACATCATTGGCAAAAGAGGTTACAAGATCCTATTCTACTTCTGTTGATCTCAGCCTGCTCTACTGAAGGATTTTCAGTCAAAGTAGGAGTTCTTGTTATATCCTGATTGTCAAAATAAAAAAAGGTTAGAGGATCCTGCTCTTTATCAAAAAGTTCTGCAACAAAAGAAAAACAAGGTCTATTGTTTATACGAGCTAGTAGATCTGAAATAATTACTTCTTGCTCAGGTATTTCTATTTATGTCTCTTCTTTTTCGTCAATTACTTCGGCAGGTTCCACAAAAAGAACACTCTGACTCAATAAAGAAGTAGTTTGCGATTTTTTAAAAATTCTACCCAACTCAGTCATTCTACTAAAAAAGCCAGTTAGGTCACAAAAATCAAAGTTCTCCTTCTTAAGAACTAATTCGGGAAATTGAACCTTGATGTCGTCTAAAACCTTATTAAAACCTGCTTTAGTGCTCATCATACAAAATTTTCTCAAATCTTTCTCCAATACATCAGACATCAAAAAATCGATTTACACCTTGAAGAGGGAGCTTTTCTTTCGAGTTTTCAATCGAGGTCAGATGTTAAGATATCTCAAATTACCATTTCTGAACCTCAGACTGAGCAGAAATCAAGTCAAGGGATTTGGAAGATAAGTTCTGAGAGACCTGATTGAACTTTTCTCTCATTCTTAATGTTTCAGCAACATGGAGAGATTAAAGTTCCTGGTACCTCTTGTTGAGCCTCGTTTCTAGATCGGCCTGCTCTTGGAGATGTCTTTCTTGTTCAGATATCTTCACTTCTTCTATTACAATGGTCTTCTCCCTATTAGCTCTCTCTAATGACTTCTCCAGCTCGAAGATCTTGTCCCTATCTTCAAGTCAAGAAATCAAAATGCTATGCAAGTAGCATCCAGTTGAATACCAGCCTGAAGCCACTCGGATTGCTTTTGATCTATCCAAACAAGTTTCAGCTTCTGATTTGCCGCTCTTCGAAAACGTAGCAAAATAGCTAATCAATAGTTTTGCCCGACCCATCAATTTGGTTTCCATCAAAAAATTGGCCACTCAGGTACAAAACGTTGGGCCTCTGTGGAAGAAGATTCCGTTGGTTCTTTCCCACTTCTAGAATCGTGAACCATTACTAGATGGCTTTTTGAGAGACCAGAATTTAATATCAATATGGGGTGTTCCACAGTTATGAAGGTTTCAATTGCAAGAGCCCTAGAAGAAACCCTTTCGGGCAATTGAGAAGTTTTCTGCTTCCTAGTAGATGCTACATTTACATCTTGAAGAGGCGGCTCAGATTCTACTGTGATTTAAAGATTTGGGATTCTGGATTCAGTATTCCCAGAAATTGCTTCTTCCAAAAAAGATGGATCTGCTAGGATTGCCCGTTTTTGAGCTCTTCTTACTATTTTTTTAGATGCTTGACCGCCCAACATCACAATGCCTAAATCGAATTTGTCTTCGACAGGGACATTTTCAGTCGATTCTTCTCTTGATTCAAAAGCCATTGGTCTTCTTCTAGCAAGGTACAAAGAAAATTGAAGTATTTTGAAGCAAGGTGAAGTTTTCTTGTCTAAGTGGATATTGACAAGACGTTTTGAAATTTAAATACACAAAAACGTGAGATGAAATGACGTTTTGAAAAAGCGAAGCCACCAGCATTTAATAGGGAATTCTCAAAAGATGTGACAAATAAATACGTAAAAAGAATATTAATCAATGCAGTCTGATCTACGATTCAAACTCCATCGAGGGGACTTATGACGATACCTAATGCTATTCAGCCCATATAAGGGACACGTGGCAGTATCTACCGACCTCCTTGACACAAAAATATCTATTCAGATCAGACTGATTACCATAAGCTCAACTGGCCCAAAAGTAACTCGGCACAACCATCAAGAGGTTCGATTCACGAATTGGTGGAAGAAGTTCGACATAAATAGTTCAGTAGTTCGGTAGGTCAGATATATAACAATAGTACAGCAATCATTATTATGGGTCATCCACTATCTCCCAGTTACTATAATTAAGGCATTTATTCACATTTGTAATGGACGATCCATGTTTTCATAGGACTTCAAACAATATACACGGAATAATATATATCGTCTTCCCCTAATCTCATTAATCTTATTACCTAATTTAAACTTATCTTTTTTTCTCTTCTTCATTTCAAACTCACTTTAGTGATCCAGATCATTTTCTGTGTCGTCAACCACCACCATGCTAATTGATAGCTTGAGCTGTCATTTTGAATCCAAGTTTTGCCACTGTAAGTTAACACAACAAGACATATTTTAGTTTTGTTTGACATTGTTAATGTAGTTATTTCTACAGATGCTATTCTTGCATTCCTATCCCTTGTAGCAAATGTAAGAAGTAATAAGAAATTATGGGTTTTGTTTTCTTACTTCAGTGACAATTAGTATGTTACATGATGTTGTTAAACTTCCCTTCCATCGTGCATCTAAGATAGGTATGAACATAATTTTCTCCAATAGAAATGAGTTCTTGTTCAACCGATTCAAGTTTGTGCTTTAAGCAAATTGAAGAGGATATTGGAATACGAAATTGGATGTACATGACTATGTTTTAGTCTAGGGATTACCATATTGTTTCATTGTAATATTTATTCGGATAAGAATATCTATATTTTGGACGAAACAGAAAAGAACTAGATCTTATTTAGTCTATTATAATGTTTATGTTATAGTACCTCAATATACCCCAGACAAGCTCAGCTTATTTCTGTTCTCTATATCTAAGAAAGTTTATTTTCACTAAAATCTCCAACAGAGCACACATGACACTACATGGGATCACCTCAATTGTTTGACTTTAGATTGTAACTGTAAGTATTCTCTCTTTATTATTTAATGTTGTAGTTTATGTTTTTGTGGCGTTGATTTCCCAAGTCATCCCATTTATGTTCATTTCCATATACATGATTATGTTTCATAGCCGGAGCCTGGAGCTTCCTCCAAACTGTCCTTAGATGAAAATAGTAAATAGCAATGACAACACGTTAACTAGGAAATAATATTAATTGATGACAAGATGTGCTTAAGTACTTGTTGACTTTTATTTCCTGTTGTATTGGTGGTGTCAACTGTCAAGTCCAATGTTTGCTTGCAGTTGTTTTCCATTCAAACATAGTGATTTATCTATTCCTCCCAAGTCTCTTCAATGGTTTTAGCTTTAATAATCTTTGTTCAGGTTCATGAGTGTCGTGAAGCCACTGATTAAGTAGAGCTTAGGCCTATTGTGTTCCAAATCTAGTTTCTCTATTGCTGTATAACCTCTAGTTCTTGTTTCTTTCAAGTCACAAACTGCAACTAAGATTGCTGCTGCATATTTTGATTTTTGATGGGATATCGTTTTTCTCCACATTATTTCTTGAACATTTTCAATTTGATCCAAAACAGCCATGGACACATTTTAACCGTACTCTTACTCATTCATTCCTGTTTTCTCCAGGATACATACTGCTACATCATAAGCTCAATTCATATGCATTCTATGGAAATACTAATCAGCAACTAAACATAAGAACAAAGCAGATAAATCACATTGGTTTAATCTTTGGGTTAGTTTCTGCATCTAATGATGCTGTTATTAAATTTATGGATTTTTTCTTGCTTTGCAAATGGTTCTTGTCAAGTTAAAATGTGTACATGGCTAAAATATGCTGAAACATTGGTTTTCAATCACTGGTTGCTTCCACAACGTTTTTAATTTGATCTAATGCATTTGTTGAGTTCTTAGTACTTGTACAAAGAATATTATATTCATAACTAAGTGAGTTTAGTTTCAACAAATTTAATTCTCTTTTTGGTGCTAATATGGATTCCAGATGTCATCTAAATCACAAGTAGCATCTCACTCTAAAGGGAAAGGAAAGGAATACTTTTCATGGACTGTTGACAAGGATCGAATTATGGAAACTTGTTTCATTGATCAGATGAATTAAAGAAACAAAATGGATGGTAAATGTGCATGGAAACCAATAGCGTCAGTTATACAACTGTAATTAATACTTTACAAGAGCAACTTAACAGAATTGTGACAAAAGTTCATATAAGAGTCACGCTTCAAGACTTGGGAGAAACATTATGACATTCTACATCCTTTGCTCCAATCATGTAACTCGGGTTCTGCCATCACATGGGATAATTCAAGAGGAAGAATTGAAATCCATGATGAAAACATTTGGAAAGAGAGATTTGAGGCAAATCCCAAAATCAGTCCGTATAGGAGAAAAATTGTGGTAGATAATTGGGATGATATATGCGTACTTTTTCACAAGACCGTGCCAATGAAGAGAGCACAAACTGCTTTTGAGGCCAATGCTGAAATGGATGTTGAAGAGTCTATCAACCTTGAGGAATCATTTGAAAATGATCCACAAACTTTGGAGGATGAAGTTATGATTAGTTTGTTGGCTCGGCAACGATCAAAGTCAAAAGCTTCATCTTCATCAGATTCTCGTGGCACAAAGAGAAAGCTTACAAGTTTGCAAGCACTATACTTAAATTCAGAAGATCTAAGAGTTACAACTAAAAGTGTGCTAAATGAATTACGTAAAGTTGATTTGGACCAAATCCAAATGTTAAAGGGTGTTGATCTGATGATGCACGATGGAAGGAAGTTTGACACATTTGTGGGGCTCCCGAATAAGTGGAAAAAGCAATGGTTATTGATGCATATTAGTGATAGCTAGTTTTGTCATAATTAGTTACTTTTTGAGTTTTGGATAGTTTGGTAAATTTGTTGAAGAGTTCTTAGTTGTCCAAGGAGAAGGGAATAGCTCAATGAACTTATGTTAGGAAAGGGAATTTGTCATTTCTAAGTTTCTTACTCTAAACCTCTGCAGTTTTACTTCTTTTCTGAAAACTGAATTTTCTTGTGAACATATTACGTATATGATGAGTACAACAATGTATATGTGGTGACTCACAGGTGAAGAAGATAGTAGAATTGCCCATTCTGGTTTTAAAAAATCAAGAATTTCTATGACACAAATTTTATATTATTTTGTGATTGTTGGTTTTGTTTTTGCTTGTTACATCAGTGGCATCACTTCTCGAAGTTGGTCTTTATAATAGTTTTCTAAAAAATGTTCCTTTGGGAAAAATATTTCTCGTAACTACTCTTATTGGTGTTGTTCTTGGCATGACTCAAGTAAACGTCTTAATGTCTTTTTGGAGCAAGCCTATTTTTTTTAGTTAAGGTGTTTGAAGTGTAATTTGGATGTCTTTAGATTTTTCTAGACTGGATTGAATAGGCAATTTAGAATAAGTGATGAGTGATTTGCAATCGGTGATTCATCAATTATAACAGTTCTTTATCAGGTAATCTGGTGTTTTTATGAGACTTTCTTTGTCTAGATTGTGATTTTGATCCTGTTTCAGTATTCCTAAGTAGAATTATTCTCTGCCAGGCTTCTTTCATGCCTGTTCTTCTATTAGCAGTAAGAATATGTCCAAAGGCCATGGTAGCCACACTTTTTGCTACCCTATATGTCCATTTCCAATGGAAGAAGTGTACTTGGAGGCCTGATAGGAGCTGGCCTTACCAAGCTCTTTGGTGTTATAACTTGTCTTTCCTCATAATCCTATGCAATCTGAACTCATTGTTGCCATGTTCACATTTACATTTTCGTTGTATATATATTAGATGTGGGAGAAAGGACAAGAGTAGTACTTAGCTAAGGATTCTGTAATACGGAGTCTTATTTTTAATCGTCAGATTAACTACAAAATAGAAGGGTTTCTCATTTTGTTATCAGTTCAATAATCAAGAAATGACACTCCGCAATGTAGAGTATCTAGCAAAATATTTTTCGAAGGACAAAAGTAATCATGCTAGAAGTTTGGACCACTGAATATAATATAAGAAATAAATGCGGAGTATCTAGCAAAGTATTTTTTGAAAGACAAAGGTAGTCATGCTAGAAGTTTGGACCACTGAATATGATATAGGAAATAAATGACTCTATTTGCACAGTTATTATTTATAATATTATTTCTCCTTATGAATATAATTTGAAATAATATTAGTTACTTTTAAAATGTAATCTATCTTAGATAAAAATATGATTAAAAAATAAATTCAAATAATGATTACAAAATATTATTCGTGAAATAATAATAAAAAAACTACATCCAGATAACTATTTATGTTAAGTAAATTTTGATGGAATAAATTCAAAAGTTTTCTCTAAAAAAAGAAAGGGTAAAAATAAAATGGAAGTAATAAACTTATGTGCAAACAATTTTGATAAAATTATATATATATAATAAACTTGTATATTAATACGTTAATTTTTTCTTTGGGAATACGCACATTTCTCTTATACACATTTTTTTATAAATCTTAATTTTGAAACTTCAACATACTTACTAAAGTAATTAAAAGTTTGTCAAATTTGTGTAATTTTATTAATTTTATCCAAAAATCTAATAATTAAAATTTTTTATTCAAGATTGATCAACAATTTCAAATATAAACAATTCTAATTCTTAATAAATTTTATCCCATCCAAACAAAAAAATTAGAATTATAAATGAATCTCATATTAATTCTACACTTCAAACAAACAAACAAACAAACAAAAAATTTCTAATATTCCAAAATCACAATTCATAAATTTATAATGCATTCAAATCCAATTCCAACTCTAAAGAACCAAACACAACCAAGGTGTAATTAATACATTAAATTTTCAACCAATGGCCGACAAACAGTTTCATCCAAAAAAAATCAAAATATAAGAACACAAGAAGATACGTAACAAATTAAACCACAAAAGTTTAAATTCGATTTCATCGTCAACCCCAAAATTCTAACACCACAAAACACATTACACCATTCTACCACCCATCATCATTACCATATTCACATAAACATCATTTTTATTTTCCATCTCTATACCTATACATACAGCATACTCCAACTACTGCTACTATATACTACTACTACACTCCTCTCTTAAGCAGCAGCGGCTTTCTTGGCCCTTTTAGCAGCCGGAGACTTAATCGACTTGAGCCGGCTGCTTCGGCTTCGCTGGAGCCGCCGCCTTCTTCGTTTTCTTAGTCACTTTCTTCGCAGGCTTCGCCTTCACAGCTTCCGCTTTCATCTTCGCCGCCGAAGCTGCTGCTGCTGCTCGGGTGGTTTTAGCAGTTGATTGAACAACCGGCTTATTCTTCTCTGCATTGGCTTTGGCCGGCTTTTTCACGGCGGTGACATTTTTCCCTGCCTCGGATAGCTTGTACGAGGCTTTGATTTTGATAAGCTTTCCCCTTGCCGTCGAGTTCTTCAACTGAAGCCCTAGGATTTTCCGGAAATTCGCTGGCAGCACCGCCTTGTGCTTCTCTTCCATGAACTTTGCAATTGCGTACGGACTCGATCCGCTCTTCTCGTTCAGCGCCGCCAGCGCCTCCTTAATCATCTGCATAATTAAATCATAAAATTCTCCATAAATCAAAACCTTTTTCCCCAAAAAAAAAAAAAAAAAAAAAGTGAAAATTCAGAGAATTAAATTTATAATACCTGGCGAAATAAGGAGGATGAGCAGCAGTTTTCGGGACTTTAGGCTTCTTTTCTTTAGGAACTTTAGGTTTTTTCTCCTTAACAGGTTTCTCCGCCGCTGGAGCCTCCGCCTGAGGCTGCTCGACGGCGGTTTTCTCAACATCTCCGGTAGCCGACATCGCAAAAATCTCACTCTTAACTAATACTCGAATAAATTTTACTACTTGTGTGAGTATTTTGCAAGTAGCTTTCACTATTTATAGGGAAAGAAAACTTTAATTCTGATTGGTTGATTTGGGCTTATGCGGATTGAAGAATTTTCTGTAAATTGATCTCGAACATACACGTGGGTGATTTTCGGTTGTTGATTGAATAATGAATTGGATTGTGAGGTGACAGTGTTATCTGGAATACTGAAAAAGTATTTTTTTTTTTTTTACACACATGAGTGTGTGTTTTCTTGGTGCATTTGGGGATAAATTATGGGAGAATTGATTAGGATTTGGATTTGGAATTTATATGAAGATGAAGTGAGTTTAGAAAATTCTGGTCGTAATGTGGCTGATTTGAGTACAAAATGGTTGGGATTTGAGTCGGATTTGAAACGATTAAACAAAAACAGTTTGAAGGTTTGTTTATAGATACTATTTTTTTTTTTTCACTATAATTTAGTTACTTCTTAAATAAACCTGCCAGAGTAGAATTTAATATACTGGAAATTTTTTTAGTTATTCACCTTATATTGTAAAATAATTATTATAACTTATTAAATAATTAAAAATAAATAAAATTTACATATTTTTTATTTATTTTAATAACTATCAATATACATTCTATATTATAAAATAAATAATTAAAATTTTGTTCGTGAGTACTAACCAATAAACTACCATATGCTCAAACTTTTAGAATATTAGGCATTCTGTTGCTTGATTCTTCCGTGATAAGAATGTACAAATTTCATTCATATAATTAGACACTTGTCAAGCAAAAATAAATTTTTTTTTAAATAAGAAAAAAAAAAAAAAGTTATCTACGGGGGCTTTACTAATTTCATTTTTATTTTTTTACAACAGGTAATACTAATTAGCTTCCTTGAAAACTTTATGGAATTCAGAAATAATATTTGTTCTACAAAAAATTCCAATTCGGAGTGACTAATTCAAAAAGGTAATATGTTTAGATCCCTCATAAATAAAAGGTTAAATTTTTAGCGATAGCATATTTTTAAAGTCTATATAAGACAAGGTGGATTTTATATGTTCACCTTACCGTCTTGTAATACTAGTAACTGTACTAACCGGTGTTAATAATGTTTTCTGATACTAAAGTACAATTACTAGTACTATTTTAATTGATAAAAATTTTTCTTTTAAATGTTAAATTGGATTATAAATTATTTCTTAATGTTGTTACCTAAGAATATGGAGATCTCTACTCCTCAAGTAAAATTTGCTCCTTAGGACATAAAATAGTTTATGTTAAATTTGTAAAGTATTTATAATGTGTACTAAACCAGTGCCATTGGACATCCGTTGGAGAAATTTCATAAATCAGCTGAAAACATTTCATTGATATTTGACTCAAGTAAAAGTTGGTTTCGTGAAATTCTGTTTTGTGTGTTTTTTTAAAGCAAATTTTTGGTTCTACCCTAATGGTTTCTGATGATGTCAAAATAATACGGTCATTAAAAAATATACATTGATTTTGGGCTCGATTTTAATATGGATATTTTGATAATTTGATCTTTATAACCAAGGTATGATTAAACGAGTCAAATAAATATTTACAAAACATAAATCAGACTTGATTTATCAGTCATAGATATGAATATTGAAATGACACATCTAATTCAATTCATTCATTCTCACATTTTTAAATTCTGAATTCTATCTGATTTTCCTTTTGTATAAAGTAACTAATTGGAGCGTCTGAGTCAACTCGGAAGGATAAAGTTCTACCTTTTATTTTCTTAAGTGTTCCGAATATAGATACTATATGTGTGAAATCCTTAAATAAACTCTAAACTGAATTATATTTCGAATTAACATTGAACAAATTTTACACAGCAACAGTTTCTTTTTCATTATTATTTAAATAATAATTTACAATCATTACTCATAACATTTTTTAACAATATTTATATCACATTTTAAAAAATAACTATAATATTATTATTTATCCCCTTTATAATATACTATAGTTGAAAATGGTTTTTTTCTCCTACATATAATTAACTAGTGGCCGTATTGAAAACTGACGGCTCTATCCAGAATCCGTTCCCACGGTTTTGATTCTTTTGAAGTTCAAACTAAACCGTGATAGAAACGCTGACCCGTTAACTTCAAACGGGCCGTTCGAACTTAAGTTGAAAACACAAAAAAACGCCGTAGTCTACCCTCTCAAAACCCGAAAACGTCGCCGTTTCGCCCTTCCCAAAATACTAGTACGACCTTTATATAGATAGATTTAAAGGAAAAAAATATATATATATCCAGCAGAGGAGAGCAAACACCGGCTTCAGACCGAGGGAGAGGAGAACAAGCATCCGCCATCGAATCTCATTCTCTCGCCTCGACTGTCACACACTCACACACACATCCGGCAGCATTCCGTCGTCTCTCTCTCATAGCTCAGTCTATCTTATGTAAGTCGTCGAACTCTAATCGCGCTTTTTTCTTCGAATTAATTTGGTTAATTCCGGTTCCGATCTGCTTGTTTGCTTTATTCATTTCCTTATTTTTAAGCATTTTCCGGTGCATATTCTTAACCGAACTGTTCCGATCGATCTTCTGCATTTTGCTTATAATTCTACCTGACTTTGTCATTTTTTTTTTACCGATTTATATCGTAGAAGTATCAACATTTGTTTATAAATAATGCAAAAGTTAATTAAGAAAATAATTTAGAGAAGAGCATTTGATTTTCGTGTTGATGATATTAGGTTTTTGCAAGTTTAAGTGAACGGCTAATGATATTAGTTGCTTTTCTATAATGCAGTGGAGGATTATGTTTTAGTAATTAATTTTGACTTTGCTTGTTACTATGTTAGGACTAGTATTGCTTAGGGTCGAAAGTTTAATCAAAACTAGTGGATACTCGGTAAGAGGTCATTCAAGCTTGTTTTGTGAATAATGAAGATAAGATTGAACAAGATGTAGCATTTATATGAGCTATAAGTTGACAACTGGAAATTTATATGTAAAAAATTAAAAATAGTCGAGCTTAATTTGAGCTCGGCTTGATAAACGTTTATTTGCTCAGAAAATAAACAAGCTAAGCTTGAACGCAGTTACAAGCTCGTTGAAATAATTAAAAAGTTTGAGTACTAGCATGTTTGGCTTGTTTAGGCAAATTTACATCCCTAGTGTTTCTGATCTCTGTGCTTTTAGTGGTAAAAATGCTTCATTATGTAATTTAAATTTACAGTAAAAAAATATTCTCTTGCCAACTGAAAATGTGGTGTTTTATCCAGTAATGTCCAAGGAACCACGATTTACCTTCATTCTAATTATATTTTTTTGATTCAGAATAATAGTATTATTAGGCTTTGAATAATAAACCTAACTGTGAGCCTTTCTGTTCTGTGCTGATTTGGTGCAGCTACTTGAGTAGAACTAAGTCTACGAAACTACTAGTATATAAACTTCAAAGTGTGGTAGCTTTTCTTGTTTTGCTATTTATTAGATCAATGAGTCAGTAAGAGTTGTTCTCTCATAAATCTGATCTCACTGAAAGTTCAAAGTGAACTTAAAACACGTGCTCAAAAAAGTTAGCTCTTGCCCTGATTGACTACAAAGTCCTTTCCTATTTCATCACCTTCCTGAAGAAATGTTTGGATTGTATCTGCCCAAGGAGAAAACTGCTGATTCTGATATTGAGCATCACTCATTTATTGGAGCATGTCTTAGTCAATCCTAGCTTGGCCTTGAAAAAGATAAACATGTTAAGTAAGAGGTTCAATTTGTAATGTGAGATTATAGCTTATATGGTCAGTATAACAAGGTTTTCGTTAATAACCAATTTTTTACACTTGTTTGCACCAGCCACTTTGAGTTGATCTGAAATATAAGAAGAGATGTGTGTTTAGCTTTGAATGAAAGAAATATTTACCCCTGATTGAGTATGATTAAAATAGTAACTGATTAATTCTTACTGGACAAAAATGTGGGCCACTGCATTTGCCTGATTAAGCCCGTGTAGTATTGTATAGACTAATGAAATGCCTGTACTGTTGGTAAACAAAATCTTTTCAGAATTGCTTGATCAATATGAAGGATAGTGTTGTGTTTTTACTGAAAATTTTGGACTTCTGATAGCTTTATTATTTTACATCTGGATTCTTGAAATATTTTCACTGGTTTTCAGATTATCTTAGAAGTGATATTTTTCCTTCTGCAGATATTTCCTTTTCAGGGATGGATTACTAGCTTCACCAGTTTTGCTCGTGATGGTATGATGTTTTACTTTCCATCATGCAGTTCTTTATGTTTCTGGTACTTTTACATGGCACACTTTAAGTGATGATGGTTGATGCGTTCTTAGGAAGATATAGTCTCCTTATTTGGTTGCCACTCTTTCTTGAATTACACCTTGTTGGCAATTTATTTCCTAGGTAATAAATACAAGCAAGGTAAGATGAGTACATGATATGTTAAATCCGTATGTTAATGTATTTATATCCTGTTGTACATTGAGAAATGACTGCCTGGGTTAATGTTTCCTGGAGAATGCTTTTGTCTCCATTCTGTTCTCTTTTGAGTCTTCAATCTTCATTACAGAACTGTCAGAATGATTACTGATTGTGCTTGAAACCTTTTGCTCTAGTCCAAGGACCACAATCACTTGTCCACATATATGACCATCAAGACTGGTCGAGATGCTGCCATCCAGGAAAGGAACATGGCACTAGAGGAGAGAAATAGGGCCTTTGCGGAGCGAGACAGGGCAATGCTTCAGAGGGATGTAGCAATTGCAGAACGTAATTCTGCCTTACAAGAACGAGATGTGGCCATTGCTGCTCTTCAGAAACATGAGAGCTCTGTGAATAACATGTTCTCTGATTCAGCTGGGGAAGAGGTTGCAGATGGAGCAAAGCATTATGCTACATGCATTACCAGCAAATGCATTATGCCATGGCTGATGCTGCATTTAGTCCGAGAGGAATTTCCACTAGTCATACCCTTGATGTTGCAGAAGTTGCTTCAGAAATTGCCACACCCAGGATAGTGAGCCAGCCAGAGGAAGTTAAGATAACAAAATCAGCCAAGTCTCCGAGATTGTCTAAAAGACAGGCTGATGGCACGATTAAGCCATTAACTCCTGCTTCATCTTATCCTTGGAATGCCGGTGATATTTTAGTAAGTGAGGAAGAACTAGAAAAGAAGCTTGATACGTCGAAGGATAGTTTAGCTTTGAACCAAGTAAATTTTGACGAATCTTCCATGCCAGTACCAGTTTGCTCCTGCACCGGCACACCCCAGCCATGCTATAAGTGGGGGAATGGTGGATGGCAATCGGCTTGCTGTACAACAACCATGTCAAGCTATCCATTACCTCAGGTGGAAAACAAGCGGTATACCAGAGTTGGTGGCAGAAAGATGAGTGGAAAAGTGTCTTCAGGAAGTTGCTCAATCGACTTGCTGCCGAGGGTAGTGACCTGTACTGTGCTCCACTTGATCTGAAGGACCATTGGGCAAAGCATGGCTCAAATCGGTACAGTACCTTAAAGTAACTCCAAAATGGCCTGCTGAAGTTTGGGTACATGTTCTATTACGGTTTGGATGGTGGCAAATCTATACTGTCTGGCTCTGTGGATTGGTGGAGATGTCAGAGAGGCTCAGTTCTGATTTGTGCAGGATGCCTTCCCTTTACCTTGACCATGCTCATCAAATCGCAAAATTCAAAAGAATGAAATGAAACTACAGAAATTCCAAATTTGATTGTGATACAGTTCTGTTGTATTTTGGTGCACACGTTAAAAGTTGCCGTGAAGTAGGGAAAATTTGTTGAAGGGGCATACATGACGAAGGGGGAGAGATTTTGTACTCTCTAAAATTGAATACTGAAGTAGCTGAAATACCATTTGTGCCTAAAAGTGGAATATTTTACTGAATCACTGGGGTTGATGTTATTCTTTGGCACTTAGATCACTAGTTCTTCTCCTGTCTAATTGGATTCACCTTTCAGTAAATGAAAGCAGTTTGAAATGGATTAGCAAACTTGTAGATTCTGTGTTTCGTTGCATAAAACTTAGTTTTTGTAAGCTTCAGAATCAGCGAAAGAGAAAAGCTTCCCGTTACAGAAACTAGAACAGTTGTACAATACTCTTCAATATAGTGTGGCTGTGGCACATTTGTAAGCGCGAATTTTACAATGGAGAATGCAAAATGCCCCCTAAAATAATGCACGGCAAACTCAAATGTATACTCCCAAAAAAGAAAACAAAGACAGAAATATAATGAAGCACATTTCAAACAGACTTCTTTCCCACAATAACAGAATGCATCAGAAATGGACCACAGTTCGCAGAAAGATTCAAAGTCAATTTTCATTCGAAACACTGCACTCTGTAGAAATCTAGCTTCGAAATGTCCATCGTTCCCAAAAGCTGTCCAAGATGCCCATACCTGTTGGCCTGTTAATATACAAGCTTACACCACCACCACCCCCCCCCCCTTCCCTTTTCTCTCCTTCCTTTTCTTTTGGAGGATTGGTGTAATTTGTAACTTGCCCAAGGATGAAAAAGAGTAATTGTTTAGATAAATCTAAGCAGTAAAATAAATTCATCCCCTCGTCATCTTTTTCCCCCTTGTTTACTTTCTCATTTTCTTAAAATTCTAAAATTAGGTTCTAGAAGAATTGTCCCGCAATTGTTTGGCCACTAAAAAAGAAGTCCTGCGGCCAACTACTAACATCTGCGAAGAACGAATCAACGAGGAATACAATAAGTGAAGAACATTACCCTAGTCTTTTCAATAGACCCAACAAGTTACTATGTAAATAAATATGCCAACCATGTCGGTTGAGATATTCAGGCAACAACTCGGAAAAGCAAATAACCAGAGTTTGGACACCAAGATGAATTATATTCAAAAAGCCAAGGGAATCAGAAGAGATATATGGATACACAGATGAATTATATTCAAAAAGCCAGGGAATCAGAAGAGATAGACATATCGTGATATACTACATATAGATGATTTAGAGGGGGGGTGTGGGCTGCTTTGCTCAACATTTAACGGTTTTGGCTAGTGTTCTGCCCCAAGACGGGCAATAATACAGATAATTTCCTCCTTGAGTGCATATATGCCCCAACTACATCATGGGTTCTCATTCACATTAACTTCAAGGATATGAACAAAAAATCTGTGCATCCCGAACTGGGAAATTGTACATCAGAACAGCTAAAACACTCGAAAAACTGTAATTTAATCAAACACGTCAGACCAGCCTATTTAGAGTAGTACGTCTCCATTATAACTTTTGTGATTCAAGTGTTCCAAATGTGACTATATCAGTATCATTTACAGAATTACAGTGCAAAATTCAACTAAAAAATAAATTTAAAAAAAAAACCTGAAAAAAGGAAAAAGTATGTGATGACGAGTCACCCAATAGGAGTGAGTCCAAGAAAACCAAACCAATAACCATTCTTAAGGCAAAGATTATAACAGATAGAGACTGACAATTAAGTGCAACAAAGGTAATAAAGACACTTCCCCTAATAACCTATTAGTTATGAGTTCGAGACACCAAGGAGTAGGTGGACATCGACTGAAGATCCTCTTTGAAAATAAAAAAATAATAATAATAAAAAAAAGGATAGAGGATCCTACACAGCTGCAAAAGCCTTTAATACTGCTGAGACAAAATACATTAACTAACCAAAATGAGCAGATTAATGTAGTGAGCACCAAGAAACTCGTTTAGAATAGCAGCAATCTGCATAAAATAATGAAACACACCAAATAACAGGTTTTAAATGGGTTGGAGCCATCTGCATACTGCATGATCATAAACCCTACTTGTGGAAAACAGATGATGTCTTCAATCTTCTATAGAAATTATGGTTCCCAAATGTAGTCCGTTTATAAAACAAGTTTTTCTTCTAAGAAGAACTGGTACTGACTAGTTACTATGAAGCACTTAGTGCATTCATGCAAGACGTCATATATCCATCAAGGATCTGCTTCCTACAATTCTTGTTTGTATTGACATCGCACTTCAAAGTTTACTTTTGCCCCAATCTGATATTAAACGCTATGACCACAAGAAATAAAAGCATTCCATGCCACCAAATGCTCATCCATTAGTGAGAAACATAAACAGAAAAGAAAACTCCTAAGCATTTACCATACATATAATCACTAAACCTTGATACAAGTCAAAAGTGAGAGAATGGTGGCTAAAAACCAAACCCTTTAGCCACAAAAGAGGCAATAACCACATCAAAGGATTAGATCTGCAATGTCATTTACCCAAGAAATGCATTTAAGTCCACTCACACCCAGCAAAAGTCTATTACATTTCTCACCATTAGACATCAGTACCAGCAAATAACAAGGTCACCTAATGTCCTTTAAAACTGCTACAGAAGAAACTAGATTTGATTGAAATAAGACTACACGATTATTCCAAGTCATCAGAGATCATGCTCCTCTAAATAAGCTTCATTTACATAATGCTTTACCTTCTTGATACAATTCAGATGGCAAAACAAAATAGTCACATATCACATGTCTCCATGGAGGTGGCACTCCACATACTGATCAATTCATATAGTAGCAACGCCTACATATTTGTAACTTCAATTCACTGATATGGTTACAGACGTCTATCATAAAAGATAACTTCAGATTACATGATAAATCCACCATATGTTATTTATGAGGTCCAGCATAATTTTTATTACTTAAAACGAACAACTGCTGACAAGGCATAGTTCATCTGATTACAGACATTCATCATCAAGTTCACAATCTCCTACGTTCACCCAAAAGCAATCACAAAATTCCAGAGAAGACATGTCCCTTCTCCATAATATATTAAAGATGTGTTTAAGCTCAAATTACACCTTAGAAATGCTCTATTCTTGAGAAAAAGGACATAAAGTCAAAACCTACAAGGTGAACTCACAAATGCCATCCTCTATAGTTGAA
This sequence comes from Cinchona pubescens, assembly GCA_025175665.1. NCBI lineage: Eukaryota > Viridiplantae > Streptophyta > Magnoliopsida > Gentianales > Rubiaceae > Cinchona > Cinchona pubescens. Next base: position 222,974 of record JANKKI010000525.1, read on the forward strand.
CTCCATCAATTCATCAACTTAACATCATCATTGTGGCTTTATCCGACCACCGTAGAATGATTCTTGAGCTGAAACTTTTAACCTCAAAACAAAATAGATTGCCCAACTTATTCCCCTTAAGCTTTAAGATCTGAATCAGAACACGCACTTTTGTCCACAAAGGTAATTGATAACACAGAGGAAAAGCAATGTCTTCCTCATCTAAACTGCTAAAGTCCTCAAACCGATTCCACCTAGATAAAAGACAAAAGGAGCTGATACCTATTGAGTCTCCAACCAACAGACTGAGTACCAGTATCATGTTAAGTCCATCTAAGAGGTTGGCCTATAATCTAGGACCAAATGTTTATAAGACAACTGGGAACTGATAAGAGGTAAAGTTGAAAAGACAGATTGGGAAGACTAAATCACATGGCAAAATGAGAGAGAGGGGGGAATGAAAAGAGCGGAGGAAAAAACTAGAAAACAGATTCCTCATCAGCAGCAGGAAAGCAGACATGCATGTTCCCTTGCCAAGGAGAGCAGTTCAACCTTATGAACTAGACCTGAAAAAAAATGAGAAGCAAACATAAAGCTTGTGTGACACAACTCAAGAAGCAGAAAAATTATGACACTTATGCAATTATATTACCTAAAGGACACCATATCTAATAGAAATATCCACGTCTATATTGACGATCACCCCCATAATGTGATGGATACGCACCTGCACCGTGCTGCAAAACAACAAGAGAAATGTCCAAATCATAAAGCTGTTAAGATGCATAATGTGTTGTAAATGGAATGTAATCATCATACGCACATCAGAGCCATAATAATCTTGTCGATAAGGCCCACCATCAGCTCCAAAAGCATCTAACAGTGAAAAGGAAACAAGCATGGACTCATTACAGGTAATTATCAAAAAAGCGGGTCAAACTTTGCAAACTGGATAAAAAATTCTGAACCTCGGTAACGACTTCCATGAAAAGAAGCTGAAGTGCTAGAATACTCAAACCGAGGGACGACGAGTGCTAGGCTCCACGTAATCTGGATCCTGATCCCAGGAGCAAAAAGAAACATAGTTAATGTGGAAAAAAATTGTAGAATCAGATTTCACCTTATATCTCTTCCAAGGTTGCTTCTAGCTTACTGTCATGAAATACGGTCGCTTCATGCCATGGGTGGGGTCATCATAAAAGTAGGGGTCATCATAGTGCCTTCCAAAATATGGTTGGTTGAAACCTTCTTCTGGAGGGAAAGGCCCTCTAGTCAATGGATCATGATCACCTTGGCCACCATGTCTACTTCTATCCAAGTCTGGCCGATGTGGACCTCCACTGGAACCTTGTTGAGGCCTGAAACCCCACCTTCCTCCTGTTTTTGGCACACAGTTCAGTAATAGTTAATCATAAATTCGCTCCATGAAGAAAATAGGAAAGAACTGGTTCCTGATCTCATATGAGTTTGCTAAGAACTGCGATGAAAAAATTTTACTATCTAAGTTAAGGGTGTGAGATTGTATGTACCCTAACCACGCCCAAAGTTTTGCCTTCCATGGAAAGGATATGTATTATCAAGTTCACGATCATTAGCAAAACCCATTCTACCACCCTGACCAGCTCCACGTGGGTAAAAACCCCTACCATGCTGAAAGTTTGGTCGATTAAAGGCATAACCACCTCGACCAAAACCCCTTCCTGAAAGCAAAGCACCATGTTATAATGCAATCATGTATTGGTATATAAAAGAAGTTGAGAAACATTTCAATACCAAATCTGGGGATATTCCCCCCACTGCCTCGAGCTATTCTGAAACCTCCAGACATTCCACCTTTTATAGCCTGAGTTTTAGGCAAGGGATTTGAAAGTCTTGCTCTTACTTTTGCCTAATTACAAAAGAAAAAATATATATCATAAGCTGAAGAAGTCTTGTCTACACAAAAATACGAGAAAAAAAAGGACCAAACTATCAGGACTAATCCTATGAGTCATGCAGACAAATGCATGTCAAGTGCTGGAAGCATGGTATTCATCATAGAGGTCACTGAAATAGCTCAAGATGCAATTTGGAAGATGGATGGGAATTAGGAACAGGGACCTATTTATGCTTCATGAATGTCATCATATGCTGGAAAGGCTACTGACACATCATCAAACAAAATCATCATTATTTATTGCTAGACACAAAAAAATTGAAGTATACCTTTGAGTTTCCGTCACCCAGTTCCATGTTGTTTACAACCTCAACGCATGAAACAGCAGCTTCATGTGTAGTGAAATCAACGAATCCAAAATCCTTCCTCTTGGTTGTTGACATATTACGAGCTAGCATGACACGTGCAATCTCCCCGAAACGTTTAAATGTCTCTCTAACACGATCTTCATCCCAATGAGGAGGAAGTCCATCAACAAATACTGATTTAACCTGGGCCATGACTTCCGGATCTGGCTCACGCAGAGGTTCAGCAAAAGCCACTTTTGCAGTTCTCTCAGTATGACCAAAAACCACATCAGGCTTTTGAAGTCTCTTGTATGCCAGTAAAGCTTCTGCATGACAAGAAAACTCCAGAAATGCAAAACCACGACTCAGCCCTTCGTTTTTGGGATCTGCCACAAGGGTGATATTTTCAACACCTCCTATGCCATACTCCTTCAGCTTTTGTTTTATCTGCCGTCAATTACGAGGAAATGATCAAAAAAAAGCTTAAAAAGTGCACCATCCTAAGACGAATAGCAATCTTACAGCTTCTTTTGTCCATGTATTGCAAATATTGCCGACAAACAACGTATTATTGTCCTCACTTGGAGCAGTACCACATCGCTTCCCACGTATCTATCACAAAGTACAAACCAAGAATTTGAGAATGCCTACAATTATTGGGTATATGAAAGTGCGTGAGTCTGAAAAAGGGAGTGTGTTCTAGGGTGTACAAGTGAAAGCATGTTATCCGAAGATGTATGAATAAAAAACTTACAACAGGGTTTTTCATTTCTGACAAAGCCCGGTCTACTTGTTCCTTAGTTGCAAACCTGACAAGTTTATGCATAACCCTTATTCTTGTTTGTGGAGGGATCCTTGTGTAGGCGGACATCAACAACTTCTCCGGCATACTTGAACACCCTCTTAAGATCTTCTTCCGTAACGTCACGGTCCAACCCACCAACAAAAATCTCAAGCTCCTTCCTCAACTTACGCTCCTTTGCAGCAGCATCTAGTTCCGCACGCTCCTCTTCCAGTACTTCTTGACCATGCTCTTGCATGTCATCTTCAGCAAACTCTTCTTGACCAAGTTCATCATGAATCTCTTGATCAGCCTCTATTTTGTCATCATCTGCTTCCTCTAAAAGGCTATCAAAATCTGTCATCTCTCCTTTGGGTTCTTCCTCCATTTTATACTCATCAGTTGGGGTCTCCACTTTATCCTCAATAGCTTTCACATGCTCCTCCTCTTGTTTTTCTGTCATTCATCTTTCCCCATCTGACTAGTAGGTCCTTCATCCTCCATATGTTCAGAAACTGTAGGAGCTGATTCCCGTTCTACTGTCTAGATCACACATTGCATTTTCCATCACAGATTCTTCAGCCTTGCCTTCCACTTCATCCTTCCTCAAGGACTCTTCAACATGCAACACATTTTTATCCTCCTTAACTCCCCCAACATTTTCAACTTTTGGTTCTTCGCTTATTGCTACTCTCTCAATATTCTCAATGTTGATTTCATCATTTTTAGCAGTTTCTGCATCCTCCACCAAAGATTCTTTATTTTCTGCCTCAACCATATCATTCTCCTTTGTGGATTCTTCAATCTTTGCCTTTTCATCAGCAGATTTATTTTTCAGTCCAGAAGCAGATTTAGCAACAGTTCTTATATTATTAACCTTTTCACAACCCTTCTAGTAGTTTTTAGTGCCCGAAGCAGACTTGGATAGAAGTAGACCTGTTTCATGCAGCATCATTTGGTGTTTCCTGGTTCTTTAGTATTGCAAAAGAAAAAAAAATCGAATTTTGCAAACTCAAATCAGATCAGGAATATGCAAATATAAAACATGTATATATTATTACACTTCGATATAACAGGTAACAAGAAGTACCAAATTCAACATTTACAGTCCAAAATCAATCCAAGCTAGTAATAAATGAAACCAATATGCAAAATCACTCAGATTGCCAAAATTACTTTTTTTTTCTTTTCACAATACTAAAATAGTAGACGTACTTGAAGTATAAATTGATACAACTTACATTTGCACAAATAATTAACTCAAACATTATCAAAACTTTCAATTTCACAATTATGAAGAAAAAAAAAACCGACGCCGGAATCACATCCAGCGGAGGTTCACCTGCTGGAGCTGATTCCGGCGTCGGTTGGACGGTGGTTACAGGGGTGGTTACGGTCTCGCTGGACTTAGGCTGCTTCCCTCTGGTGGCGGAATTCGGCGGAGTGGTCGACGTCCCAGGAGATTCAGCCGCCGACGAGGCTGGCTCGGCGGAACTGGGAGTAGATTGTGATTTGACGGGGGTTTTCTTCGCCGGCGGCGTCTTCTTAGTAGCTGAGGTTGCATTTCGAGTTCTCATAACTTAATTAGATTCAACCAAATATGAATTCTATAAAGTAGAAGGATTGTATAAGCCCTAGATTATTGAGAGAGAAGGAAGGGAAGTGGAAGGGAACGGGATTTTCGTTTTTATAATAAATTTGTGAATAATTTGGGTGGTTAACTGACCAATTTAGTCCAGACCAATTTGGTCATTTTAATTGAGCATTAATTTGGTCACTTTATTAATTGAGCAAATGACCAATTTAGTCAAGACCAATTTGGTCATTTAAAAAAAAGTAATTAATCAATCTTGTAATGAAAATTATAAACAAATTAATCTATCAAAATATATGATAATTACGTAACCGTTCTATTATAGTAAATGTGTTGTTAAATGTTCCATTAACTTGTCCACAAGGTTTAGATTAGTTAATTTTTTTAGGATGGGAGACTAAATTAATCCATGTGATAGATGAGAGACTAAATTAGTCAATATCATAATGATAAGAGATTAAATTGATTTTTTTTCTATTTATGATTAATTTATACCTACTACTGTATAAACCCTAAAAAGTAAGGGTTTCATTACTCGACCAGACCTAATTATATTAGATCGAAAAAAAAAATGACTAGTTACTCGATCTATATACATAAAGTATCCCATCAATTGGGTACCCAATCAAAATAAGTCGAATGATCGGTATCCTGACTCAATCTAATATTAGAGTTTTTAGTGTCAAAACTTCAAAAAATAATAAGAAGAAGAAAAAATGACTACCAATTACATATTATGCAAAATTACAGAATTTTCTTGTATATGGACTAGGTCGTCTATCCGCCAGGTCATAATTTTTTTACTCACCTTATAATTGTAATACTCGATTCGCTACCTAATTCAATTTTATTAACCAGTTTGTATACTATGTTTTTATTGTTTGAAATAGACCGGTTCAACCGTTTTTTGAATCGGTGGATCAATATGAACAACTCTAGTAAAAAATTAAAATAATTAACTTATACGTCACACGTCCATATCTTGTTCACTACAGAGGAAATGAGCTAATTTTGCTGAAAAATGTATCAAACTACTCATACTCGAATCGAACCCGATTTGATAAAATGTGATACATCGTCCTATATTGAAAGTAGGAAGAAATATTATATTATTTATAATACTTTATGTTAACTACTAACAATTTGGTTTAATTACTTTGAACCCATTGATTGCGTTCAAAAGTTATTGGGCAAAGTGTTACAATTAATATCAAAGTGAATCTCGTAGTTAATATCAGAGCAAATCTCGTATAATCTTTTGTACGGGGTGAAATTGAGTTAATGGTATTGGGTTGTGTTACGCGGTATATATGATATGGTATTGGGCCTACAACTTTGGGTTTTGTGAGAGCACAAAACCTAAAGGATGGGTGAATGTGATGTCCGGACCCACATTGAAAGTGAAAATGATATTGTATTATTTATAAAACCTTAAATTATGAATTACTAACAATTTAGTTTAAATATTTTGAATCTGTTATTTCTGCTCAAAAATTATTGGACAACCGCAGACTCAAGGTCTTACATAAGATATCGTCCGAACTTAATTCAACAATAAATTTAGCGTCTTATAAACAACTCGTTCGAACTTAATTCAACAACAAAAAGCCAAGTATGAATAAATTTAGCGTCTTGTAAAAAACTCGTCCGAATTCTACTTAGAAGGCAAACAAATTCAAGGTTGAACATAATTATAAATTTGTTAAAATAATTAAGCAATATTGAACACAAAAGGTTCTCAACTAGATAAAAATTTTATACTATATTTTTCACTGTTCTTCCATTTCACTACCTAATATTGTGTGTTGCCCCTAAAAGGTTGAAAATTAACTGAAAGTAAGTATTTTCTACCAAAAAATTCTTATAAAAATCTAATTCATGATATAATTTCATGAATTATTTAATTCATATTATTCTACGTCACTCAGTTAAGTGATATAGAGTGACGTAAAACAACATGGATTAAGGAATGTACGTAAGAATTTCACCCTCTACCCAAATTTGTTGCTTGAGCTCTTTTTCATGCCTCATGATTGGCAGGAGCAGAAAGTACAGACGATTAGTACAGAATGGTAGTATGAGATCTGGATTTGTCCATTTGTCCTTTCTTTTGTCGTTGGAATTTGTACTTTAAGAGGGTGACATTGGTTGAATTACTTTAAAACAATTAGATGCAACATTGATTTTGCACCTTTCTCTTATACAGACCTGAGGTGTATCTTATGACACATTGCTAGTAATAATATAGGAAAATAAGGACTAAATATTTTGTCCAATCTGAAGCATCAAATGTAAGAATCCAATGGCCTGATTTTGATTTGTTTTGTTTCTACTTAACTTCTTGCTAAGAGTCTGATTAACCAGGACACCGAAGCTTTCTGTCCTTTATTTTATTTTAATGTTTCTTGAACATAATGGGGGAGTAGCAAAGACAAGCAGATTGTACTGTCTTATAGAGAGTTGAAAATGCTTGATTTGTGGGCTGTTTGCTTGGTAATTCTTGCTGGAAGAGTGTACAGAATATAAAACAGAAGTTGCTTACAGGAGAGTTGATAGATATGCAACACTAAGATATTTGTTGACACAATTCTATCAAGTTGGTATTTTTTCCCCCCTGAAGTACGTGGTTTAGGTTATTTAGTTTGGCTAGGAATTGGTTTCAATGTGTGTTGCCTGCAGACAGCAACTTTTGTCCTCCATCAGTTCTTGTTTATATGTGTATAATAGACAACTTGATAGAATTAGTGTCAACAAATATCCTGTCTCTTATATACATCTAGGTCTGTCTCTTATACACATCAGGAATTAACTTCATCTAAATTGGTATAATACAAATTATAACTTATCAAAAATTTATATTATACAAACATTTTAAATATAATGGGATAGTTTCTCTGCCGGACTAGAATTTCCATGAAGATGGATAGTTAATGTCCCTTTTAATTAAAAAAATTGTTTGCTATTCCTTTTGGAATCACCCTAAATGCGAAGTGAAAGTTAATATTTAAATTAGCTGATGATGGAAAAGTAATGAACAGCTTACTTTTTGAGAAAGTTAGTCATTTGATATCTACATATTGGTCAGATGCAGTTGAGTAAAATAGATCACAAAAGTCAACTTTAAGTAATAGAATACATCACTATTACAGAGCTAAAGCTACTCGGTAAACTAGAAAGTGTAAAAACATTCTAAAAAGGGAACTTGCCATTGGTTCAAATTCTCCATTCTACAATGTATTACTCTAGTATGCAACCCAAAACTGAAACTGATTGATTATACAAAACTCAAAATAACCATAACCAAACTACCAAAGAACAATTACATGACTGGCACCTTGTAATCAAAATTAGCTTAACTTACAAAAAACCTTAAACTATTATTACAATTGAATAGAATTCTTGATACATGAATAAAAATTCATAATTAACAAAAAATGTTCCTCTTGTAATCATCAAAAAATTCAATCCAACACAAGAAAATGCTATTCATTCAAGGTTGTTGTTGAGCATCCATGTAACCAGCATCAACAAGAACTTTTATTCCCTCTTAGCCAACTCAATATCTTCATCCACCATCATTTTCACCAGCTGCTCAAACCCAACTTTAGGCTTCCACCCCAACACTTTTCGAGCCTTACTCGAATCCCCCTTCAAATTATCCACTTCCGTCTCTTATATACCTCTTATCGATCACCACATGATCCTTCCAATTCAATCCCACGTACCCAAATGCCAATTTCAAGAACTCCTCCACCGTGTGGGATTCCTCCGTCGCGACCACGTAATCGTCTGGCTCCTCCTGCTGCAGCATCAACCACATGGCTTCCACGTAATCCCCCGCGAATCCCCAGTCCCTCGAAGCCTGCAGATTGCCAAGAAAGAGTTTGCTTTGGAGTCCGATTTTGATTCTCCCCACCGCCCTCGTGATCTTCCGGGTCACGAAATTCTCCCCCCGTCTGGGGGATTCGTGGTTGAATAGAATCCCGTTGCAGGCGAATGTCCCGTACGCTTCCCGGTAATTCACGGTGTACCAATGGGCGGCGTTCATTTCGAGGCTGCGTAGGGAGACCTGGGGTGGAATGGGGTGGTTTCCGATTGAGGCGGCGGGGTGGACCCGAACATCTCTGATGATCCGGCTTGGTAGTATTTGATATGGGACCGACCCGTGGCGGAGATGTGGGAGCGGACGGCTTCGAGGAGACGGAGAGCTCCGGTGGCGACGACGTCGGCGGTGTAATCAGGGATCTCGAAGGAAACCGCGACATGGGATTGAGCTGCGAGGTTGTAAACCTCATCGGGGTTGATAGGTATATCGAGCCACCGGCGGAGAGAGGATATAATTTCCAGGTCGGCCAAGAGCTTCATCTTGGCTTTGTGGGCATTGTGGGGATCGATGTAGAGGTGGTTGATGCGTTGGGTGTTGAAGTTGGAGGACCGGCGGATGAGGCCGTGGACTTGGTAGCCCTTTGCGAGGAGGAATTCGGTTAAGTAGGAGCCATCTTGGCCGGTTATGCCGGTGATCAGAGCTACTTTGAAGGTGGTGGCATCTGGTGGATTGGAGGGGGGAGGATGGGGAAGGAGAAGGTGAACGGGTTTCGTCGCCGTTTTCGGCGCTGGTGGATCCGGATCTTGACGGGGTGTGATTGTCGGTGGCCATTTTTTTGGGGGAGAGATTTGAGTGTTGAAAGAAATGTTTGGAGGGGTTTGTGATTTTGAGGGATTTAAATTGGGCAGAAAATGAGAATGTGGGGAAAAATATGCAGGAGAACAGGAACCTGTGATAACTGACCACTTTGAAGTTTGGAGTTGAATGTTCCAAGGACTTGTTTGGGAGTGAGAGAAGAGAATATATTATAGGGAAATTCTACTGTTTATTTTAGAGAATCATTTATTTGTGTTTTAAGAACTTGTACAGTACAATATTATTTATTTTAAAAATTTATACTGTACAAATCCTTAAAATTAGAGAAATGATTCCCTTAACGGGACTGTAAAATTTCCTTTATTATAATGGGATAATTTCATTTTACCCTCCTAAACTAATTTACTTTTGCACTTAAAGTATTGAACTTCTGCAATTAATCACTTTCAACTTTTGATTTTTCTCACTTTGCACTAATTAATCGAGGGTGAGCAACAAAATGAACCATATATTGCAATTATCCTAGGTTGCGTTTGGATGGGTGAATTTGAATTGAATGAAATATTTGAAATGAATGGATTTAAATTAGGTGGATTTGAAATGACATGAAATTTAGGTAAATTTCAAATCTTCTCATAACTAGACAAAATTACACTTCCAATTGTTGATGAATTTTAAATCCATAACTAAATCAATTAACTGATTTGGATAACTTAATAAGAATTTTCTTAATTTCAAATTAAATCCATACAAATCTCTCTAGTTAGACACAATGTTACACTATTTTCGAAAGGCAGTTTTTTTTTTTTAATGGAAAAGAGTAGCATTTGCCTTTTTTTCATCTTTTGTGATGGTGTTTTTTGTATTTTTAGCTATAAAATATAGGAGGAAAAAAAGTTTGAGTGCTGGTTTATAATAGTTTTTATTGATCGTTTGCTACCAAAAAGAAATGAGAGCAACAAGGATGAAATTCAATAAAAAAAATTTGATATTTTGATCACTCTACATATCTGAATCAATCCAATTTGGCTGTTTCCATATATTTGGTTCTTTACAAGGAAATTAATGTGGAATTTGAAATGTCTCTAGTTGCATGCAATACTATTCCGTTTAGAAAAGACGTGTTCACGGAAACTCAAGAGTCAAGAAGACCATGGTTTCGTTCAAAGTACGAAATTTCCTTGGGCCAAAACTTTTCATATGATTAATTCAATGGAATTGAAGGCTCAGTTTGGAAGTTTAGAAGGGAAGAGAAAATAATGAAAACTTAATATGAAGAGAATGGAAGGGATTATAATTTTGTTTGAGAGTTTTGAAAAAATTTAGACATATAGGACATTAAAATTTAGGCCCTTAATATTTGACAATTTTTTAAAGAACTCATAAATCACAACTAATTTTCCTTTCAAATCATTCTAATTTAGAGTGAAACTTTTGGGTACTATGCACCATGTACTTAAAATTCTCCTTCCAAATGAAATCATTCCATTTCCTTTCATTTCCTTTGCTCAAAAACTCCCAAAAAATGGAAAGCATCCAATTTCTTTCCCTTTTCCTTTGTTTCTTTCCAATGATAAACTACCAAACTAAGTCCAGAGTCTAAAACCCACGGTCTGCGACCTTGTCAAATGTATGAAATTTCCTAAGGCCTAGTTTGGATGAAATTTCACGGTTCGTGACTTTGTCCATAATTTTTCAGTCAAGGAGAGTTGAGTTGGACTCTAACATGGTACCAAAAATTACGGCAAAATATGAAGTATAACAACTACGCCATATTCAAGTATGCAAAGATACTCGACGAGAAGTTTTTAAATAAATTGAATTTTAAATGAACCGAATCATTATAAGTACCATAAATATCATAATTCACATTATTAAGAGAAATTTTATTTTAACAATTTGAAATGATGTGAACAATTGTGTACTAGATGTTTGACAAGTACCGAAGAATTTCCCATGCTCGAATACTGTTATAGGTCTTAATTTTTTTGCACGAGTTTTTCAAAATTAAAGGTTCCAATATATAATCCATCCAATATAAACATTTTCACTTTTTTTTTTTTGGTTGCATTAAACAAGTAGTAATACAAGATCATTTTGGACATTTTATATTTGCTGGTATTAAATTTTAGGAGTAATTATTCAATTGTGTCAATAAGAACCAATCTTATTTTCCAAAAGAAATATTGATTTGCAGACAAACATCTGGATAATTATATTACAACTAAATCAGGGCTTTTCTAAGTCAACCTATCCATGAATCAAAAGATACACATGTTTCAGAAACGTTTCTTCGTCTTCTTTTTTTACCATGTTTCTTTGACCCTGGAAAAATATAGCAAATCCAAGCAAATATGCCAATAACTGTTATGCACTAACCAGTAATGTTCCGCAGAGGATGGAGCTGTGACCATTACAATAAATGGAAATTTCAAAATCGGTACCAAGCAATGTAAATTGCTAAATCTTTGCATCTGAGGCATATCGAATTGGTTCTTCACCATGTCACAATAATCTTCGACGATCAACCAGTTCTCATGATGATGTGAACTCCACTGTCAGTATCCACAATGTCACTTATCTCCCCAACCTTTAGTGCATATGTTGCTTGTTCAAAAGGCTTCTGCATCTGTCCCCTTCCAAAGGAGCCTAAATTCAAGGTCACAAGCAGGAGTGTTAAGTGAGAAAGATGGACAATTTGGACCAACAATCTAGGGAAAACCATTTTTTTACACAAGACATTTAGATGACCAATAATTAACAGCTCTATAAATATGAAGCAGCAGATCAACTTGCAAGTTGATTGACAAATAATCTCTCAGTCAAGATTCAGTATCATTTGACTAACTTGATAGAAATCCATGTTCAGGATCTAAAAGATTATTCTCCACTGCAGAAGATATCAGAAGACCTCAAAATTTGGCTAAAACAAAATCTAGCAACCTATAGCCCATAAGCAAGGAGATGCATGGGACTGGGCCTAGAAAAACTCTGAAAATTTTGCATGATCTGCTAGTCATGAACGAGGTGGTCAACACAGGAGACCTCCAATGCTGCATCATACCAGTATAACAAAATGCAATCCAAACTAACAAATTCCCTGAACCTAGTACATCACAGCTTCGTTTGGATAGAACTTTTTAGAATTTTTTTTGAAAGATTCAATAAACACATTTCCCAGCTACTTTTTTAATCCCACATACAGTGATCTCAAAAAGTGCTTATTATTTTTCTTAAATCTCTCCTAAAAAAAAACAATCCAAGTGGAGCCTCCGCTATTCATACTAATGATCAACAAATGTTGCCAGATGAGCTTGAGCAGCATGATGCCAAGCATAGTTCATCAAGTAAAATAGAATTCTCAGTGTCGAGAGTTATGCTATAGCCATATGTATTCACGAGCAACAGTTAGGGCCTCATCCCATCTTTCAGAATTGCACAAAATATACTCAACAGAAAAACTCTATTTAAAATATGACATCTAGTAGTTCAATTAAGTCCATTTTAAATAATTCTTCAACCTTTTCTGAAAGATGTATGGAGTCCAACATGTCAGTTAGTTTCACTCATTTCCGAGAACAATTACTTTAAGAACTTGCTTAATCAGCACACACACTACAAATATATAACTTAAAATAAAAGAAAATGTAAATTATCTGCTAACGCCATTCCTAAAAGTTATCGATAAAAGACAATTTTTTACAATTTAAGTTCAATCCAAGTAGCAATTACCATTCTATGGATCAAGATGATGTTCAGTTCAATCCAAGTAGCAATTACCATTCTATGGATCAAGATGATGTTCGTAATACTATTAAACTAATTCCACTTTGATGCGCACCGACTTCAGCAGCAGAACTACTTTTCCATATTTATTCTTATTCCTAATCCATGTCAAAATCAATAAATTACCAATTCCTGTTCAAGTACTCAATAATCCTCCACCAAAATCCACTATGCATATCCATTTATTATCTGTCTACCAACCAAAAGTAAAATAAAAAAAAAAAAAAAAAACCTGAATTATCATAAAAAAGCCAGAAATTACCAGCCTCCACCAAGACATTAATATCATAACAAATTTCAAAGATAAAGTTAAATGCAAAATTAAACACGTCAAAATGAATAAAATAAGCACGTAAAAAAAAAAAGAGTAAATCAAAGAAAATTAAACGAATTAAAGGGAAAACATGGGAGAAATAGGAATTATTACCGAGATCTCCGCCGCGCTTGGCAGAGCTACAATCGGAGTAACGAGCAGCGACGTCCTCGAACTTAGCATTGCCGGAGACGATGTCATGCCGGAGGGATTTGAGCTGGGAACCGGCGGCGTCTCGGGTTGTATTACTGATGACGTGGCCATCTGGATCCTTCCAGGAAGCTTTGCGCCGGGAACCCTCGTGCTTTATCAATATGTGAGAAGCCCTAACCTTATCCCGGTAAGTAGAGGATGAGGACATTTTCGTCTTTTTCTTATGTTTTTCCGACCGATCTGTTGATGAATTCGGAGCCTCCGAATTCTTCCCTCTTCCGATCCTACTCTATTTTTGCTACTTTCTTGGTTGACTTTTTGTTGTTTGGGGAACTTTCTTTGCAAAGGATAGTGTGTAATTGAGTTCAGGTTTGACCTTAATATCAGTAGTGATTTCCACTATTTGGCAGTGGAGGCTCCAATAAGTATAGTACTTCCACTCGCTTATTTTGTCTGTCTTTGGTCATATAAATTTAGAATATAATCAAGAATTAAAATAGAATTATTATAGTAATTATTAAAAATTCATAAAAACCTACACAAAATTGAGTTTTAAATATATTAACTAAAAAGGTGAGAGGATGACAAAAATAAATTGGACAAATATACTAAGTGTTATGAATAATTTAGTAGATATCTACTAATATTCTTCATGATCTACGTTATGATTTACATATCAATTCACATAACTCCCACTATTCCCATAATCACCCCGTGATCACTTCTACATTATTTCATGTAACTTCCTGTCTCTTATATAACTCATGTAATGTGGAAATGATATTATGAGATTAGGTAAACCTTAAGCCTATAAATAGAAATTTATGTGAAAGGAATAAGGAGAAGAAAAAAAAAATCTCTTAATCTTTACTTTACATTATTGTTTTCTACTTTAGTAGTATTTTCCACTAGTTTCTAGTTTAATCATTAGTAATGTAACATAATACTAGTAGTTTTATAATACGTTATCAGCACAAATCTTTAAGCCAATTCTTAACGTTTCTATTAGAAATTCTCAACACTTCTATTAGATAAGTTGGGTAAGTTTTTGTCTGTTTTCTTAATCTTAATTATCATTATAGCTAACTGATAATACAAAAAATAACCCAATTCAGACAAAAGGCATGTGGCATCGTACGACGATCTCCGACATATGAAATTGCTTAGATAGATCGGAGTTATCATCCATTAGTTCAGGTGAATGAGTGTTGACATCAATGGTGACTTCATAGACGCGAGTCGAACAAAGAAAGTCTATTAGCTCAGTTACCGAACTATTTAAATATATAAAAAATTTGTTGTAGAGATACATGTATTGAAAAATCACTATAAATACTAGACATTCATACGTTTATGAACAAGTTATACCTATTTACAAACAAACTAGTAAAATTCTCTATGTGTGATAACATCATTGTCCATCAAATTTTCATCATCAATAAATTGAGAATTTTCCCAACATTTCTTGATCTATATTCCTCCTATCTAAATCAAAATTAATTTCGTCAATTGACACCGTCTGTGAGAACCTGATACAAAAAGTTCATCTGTACTTTTGAATTAAGTATTATGGCCAAACGTTCTCTTAAGAGGAAAAATCGAAACAAAAACTTAAATCAAGAAGTAAGGTCCGCACCAACTAGATCCTTGAATCTAGAAAATGTAAATCATTTCCAAATGTCCACCCATCAAAAAGAAGAAATGCTTGAATTTCTTACTAATAATTTCCAAGCACTATTAGGAATACATAAAATCTTTTGTTGAAAATCAACAAAGTCAGCGATTTACTGGCAAGGAAATAATAAGTAGTTCTCATTGTCTCCAAATAGCTCTATCCCCTGTCCCAAGGCTTGAAGGATCTGTTCTTGATCGAATAGATCCTCATCCGAAAAGGATAGGAGAATCCTTTTTTTTTTTTTCCAACGGCAAAAAGATTGTGTATTATATCATATGAACCAAGTGTACAAAGTTGAGCAACTGCTCCAATACAAAGCCCTAGTCTGGCATCGTTAGCCAACTGGGGAAGTGATTTTTCCAACTAATCATTGAAGTTAATTTAACTGCAAAAGAGGCTAACATATTAGCCTTAGACATACTATTACTACAATTCCAAGAAAACAAACATAATGGGAAAAGCGAACTCAAATGAAGTACATCCTCCAGTAGTGTTTCCAATTTTACATCATCCACAACTCTATTTTCCAGCTTTCTTAGCAATTCTCTATTTGAACTTTTAATATCCACTTTATTCAGACACCTAGTTAAATATGCCATAATCAGAGATGTTCTGATTGCCTCGGCTTCTAAGACAGTGGCATCATTGTCACCTTCCTTTCTTTCTGCCCAGATCTTGATCATTTTCTCAGTGGAGTTGTGATACCCTGATTTTTTTTGGACTTATTTAATTAAAATAAAAAAAATTATTATAGTCCTAAACTAATTAGGAGTAAAAGAGTTACGAAAGTTTTAAGGGAGAAAATAACTAGAGGAGTAGTATCCTAATTCAATACAAATTTTTGAGTAGTATGCATCTACAAGCAACGATGTATACGTAAAAAAAAAATACTAGAATAACTACTTCTTCTTACGATACACAACTTTGTGAAAGATGAATCGTATCCACAACACAAGGTTAGCCTTTGTTATTTTTATTAAGCTTTAATTTATTTAATTTTGTTTTAATTAATTAGTTAAATTAGATTATTTCTTGTGTTTAGTTGGACGTATTATGAGAGACATTAGAATAGTTTTTGAATTGGTAATTTAGATCATTAATTGATTGTTGTGTTGAGAAATTTTGGAGAACGATTATCATACTTTAAAAAAAAAAAACAGTTCACCGAAGAAGTTTGCCGAAGAAGATGCAGGAGTTCGTGGGAAGAAGATAGGAGAATTAAAAGATTTTTTCAAAATTATAGGATTAGCCCCTTAATTTTAGGATATTTAGAATAAGGCCTAAAATATTTTAAAATAGAGTCGAATTAAGTCCTTTTCAGAATCTGAAAATTATAGATTACTCCCAATGATTTTATAAAGACATTAGAAGTCCTCTATGGCTGCTGGAAATTATAGAATGAACCTTATAGTTTAGAGATATTTTACTAAGAGACAAAAGTTTCGGTAATTGACAAATGGACCCTATCACTTGAATAAAGTTAACAAATGACTTTCAATGGTTTTCTAAGGTTAAGAAAGGTTTTCAAATAACTTTTCAAAGTTACCAAAGTACCCTCGCGTGTTTTAAAAGTTATCTAAGAGCCCGTTAATAGTTTTCTAAAGTTTCTAAAGCGCCCATGAATTATTTTCTAAGTTTATAGAAAAGGCCTTAATGCTTTCTAAATTATTAGTAAAGTTATAAAAAAAAAAGTTTTAAATCATTGTAATAATGACCCGAAAAGTTTTTGAAAAGTCGTAATAAGGTACCATAAGTTTTGAAAACAAGTAATAAACGTATTTTTGACTTGATATAAACTAATAAGAACCTGATTTGATTTTTTGGATAAATCAACATATGAAAATATTATTTTGAATTAGAACTCAAATATTTTCTAAAAGTTACCAATTCTAATGCAAGAATTATTTTAAGATATTAATAGTAAAATTCTTTGATCTTACATAAAAAGTCACAATTATTAAACCTAAGAATGGACTAGAGTATTGTGTCTAGGATATTGAAAATAGGATTTTATAAGAATTTGTTAAGGGGATAATTACTTGAATTATTAGTAATAAGATATTGTTATTTTATTTTTAAGGATTATCGACAGAATAATATGTAGGAACAAAAGGCGAATAAAGACATGATTATTCGACCGTTCGAGGTAGGTGGTGCTTACTTTTGTACTTTCAAAAATGTATTCTTAAACTATGTGTTTTTAAAATTATTTTATGACTATGCATAATTTTTTTTTAAAAGTCATTTGCGAAAATGTTTTTTTGCTCAAGAATTATTTTGCTATGAAATTCTGGATGATGTATGGTTATTTGACTGTTTGGTTTTAAAAGTGTATGGAAATGCATTATATGTATAGTTTTGACTACGTGTGACATGTATGTGTTGTATGGATAATAATAAAATCTTATGGCTCTAAACGAACATGAAATAATCTGTTGGGGTTATAATCCTAAATTATACACAACTAAACTTGACAAGAGTCATGAGAGACTTGGCAACACAGAGTCAAGAAAGACTTGACAATAGAGCCAAGAAAGACTTGGCAATGCAAGAAGAAGGTCAAGAAGAATTGCAGAACTCTTGACAACCTTTTCTAGTGAGGTTAATCACTAGGCTGAGTACTCAAAATCCGATGACTGCCTATAAGTTTTGAGCCATTTAAATGGATGCATGTTTTATGATATGAAAGTATGTTACTTGAAAGTATAAGTCATGAAGAAATGTTACATGACATATGAAGAATGCCACGAGTATGTGACTTTATTTTGTTATATGTTTTACAAGAATGATATTACATGTTTTACAAGAATGATTTGAAAAAAAGCATGAGCATGTGATAGTGTGATATGTATGCATGAGCTATATATATATGTAACAACAGGAGTAAGTACTATCTACTGGGCGACTTGCCGCTCACCCAATTCCTTATATTTTTGTACAGACGATGAGTACGAGTACATCATCATAGAGGACGAAGCTTAGACGCACTTGGACAAAGAAGATTGTCATTTAGTAATAGGATTCTACTATAGTTATTTGATTTTGCAGAGTCCATCTATTGAAATAAGTAGAGCATGTGTGCTCGTGACATTATATTTTTATTTATTTTAGGACAATATAAATTTATTATTTAAATAAGTACCGCATTAAATTGAATATCATTTATGAGTTGATATTTTCGCTGCGTAATTTATATTTGAGGTTACTATATATGAATGATTCCTTGTATTCGTGGGAGTATGGTCTTATGGATACGGCAAATAACATGTGCCAGGCAAGCGTGGGTCAGGGGCTTGACAGTAGTCCTTTGCAATCCATCCCATGCCATACTTGCAAATTCTTCTATTTGCTGTTGCTGATGTTTCTATGATTATGTCTGCAGGTTGATCATTGCTTGACTCTGTACTAGATGTGAGTTCATCTAATGTTCCAGGCCTTCTATCCTGTAGAGTCAATGAGTTTTCCTTAAATTCCCACCATTCCTCCAGTACTTTTGACTGAAAAGCTACCTGGTTTATGTCTTCTCCTTTGAAGAAGTGCTTGTTCTTGTCCTTCCAAATATGCCAGAGAATAAATGCAGTTATGTTTGCCGCCTCCTGGTCATTCCTTTCTTTAGTGGTCATCCTAATTTGGCTCTCCCACCGCTTCCAAAAATCATTCCTAGCGTCCTCTAAACCATCCCATTTCAATGGAGCCATCTTCCAAATAGTGCCAGTATGTTCACAAAAGAAGAAAATGTGTTCAGTTGTCTCTACCCCTTTATCACATCTTGTGCAATTTGGAGTTCCTTTTCCAGTTCTGGAATGAAAAATCACATTTGTTAAAAGTATCCTATTAAGGAAATTTCCAAATAAAATGCTTAATCTTTTGTTTGATTTTGAGTCCCCAGGTGAAGTTCCAAAGTGAAGAGAAGCTGGTATTGCTCTTCTTGATTCAGCTCCATTGTCTGCTCTTTTCATTCTTTCCTCTTGTCTTCTCTTCAAAGTTTTGTAACTAGAATGTATAGTATATGTCCCTATGGAAGAATGTATCCAAATCCATCTATCAGTGTTTCTAGTGAATAAGATGGGAATTTTTACAATGTTAGCAACCTCATCTGTACAAAACAACTTTTGAGAAGGTTAATGTTCCAATTTCTTCCTTCCACGTACTAAGTTGATTAACAATATTGAGAGAACAGTTGGAAGGTTCAGTAGCATTAATCTTGCTATCGAAAAGGATAGGAGAATCAACTGGTGGATTTGAGGACATTTTGGATAAAAAGAAGGATGATTTGATGGCGAAAGTGAATTAGCAAGTACAAGAGCTTTTGGGGAAAAGGACCACTCCAACTCTTGAACTACTCACTATTGATAAAGATTCTTTCACCCCGGCGATACAAAATGAACAAATCCCTCTTTATTTTAAGCAGCCAGATTTGGATACCTACAAAGTTACCACCAATGCCACTGATCATATTGCACATGTCTCTGCTCTATCTAGACTCTTTGGATACTCAGATGCCATAGCTTGCAAATTATTTACAACTACTCTAAGAGAGTTAGCTCAAAAATGGTTTAAAGAATTACCTCCAATATTGGTAGATTCTTTTACTGATCTTGTGAAAAAAAATTTACGCCATTTTATGAGTTGAAAAATAATCCAAAGAGAGGCATCGGATCTGCTCAATGTTAGAGAGGGACAAGATGAGACATTAAAGCAATATATTGGCCGCTTTAATGATGAAGTCGTGCATGTATGCAATGCCTACGAGACTGTACTTATAGCTGCCTTTATGAGGGAAATTCGACAAGGCATGTTTAATGCAGATCTTACTTCTTCTGTACCAAAAATATTTGGAGAGCTCTTGTAAAGAGCTGATGATTGCATTTGGGGAGAGAAGTCTAATCAAGCAAAAAGGGAGCTACCGGAAACCCGGGACAAGAATCGAAATTTTTTTGAGAAATCCATTGAGCCAAATAAGAAAAAGTGTTCTGATGGTCCTAATACCCAAGTTGCTTAGTCTACGATTCCAACAAGTCAGATGATAGAAGCACCTTCTTTCTGGCGAACAATCATATTACGCGATGAAGATTTTACCCTTCTCAACGCCCCATGAAAAAAAAATTTGTATCAAGTTCGTCACACTGTAATTATACAACCTCCAGCTCCCATTAGGTCAGAATTTTATCGAACATGAGAGATCAGTCAAAGTATTGTGCACACCACAGTGACCATGGGCACGATACTGAGGAATGCAATGATCTGAAAATTGAGATCAAAAGATCTATTAAAAGTGGACATCTATAGGAATACATTCTCCAAGCTGATGATCAATTTCAGAGAAATGACAAAAGGCCTATTCAAGATGACAGACTACCTCAACGATTGATCTACCGATCTTTTGATGTTGGTTCAAATGAGTAACGAGGACCTCCTCGTGACAATAATGATGTGGCTGGTGTCATTGAAACTATTGCTAGAGAAAGCGTTGGAGGATATTCGTCAAATGAGAGGAAAAGGTATGCTTGGCAAGCCCCTTAGGTAGAAAGAGTTCCAAAAAAGTCCCGTTCACATATAAACATCAGCTTCACTGACAGAGATCTAATACCTGACCGATATCCCCATGCTGATCTAATTGTTATACATATGAAAGTTAGGGATTATCAGGTCCATAAAGTATTCATTGATAGTGGAAGCTCATTACTGTAGATGTCATTTATTGGCATGCTTGGCAGAAGATAGGGATGAGTGAAGGGCATATTCGACCGGTGAAGACCCCTTTGGTTGGATTACAAGTGATTCAATGAATGTAGAAGGGTCTATTACGTTACCCTTAACTTTGGGAGAAGCACCTTATTCACAGACATAAATGATAAATTTCATGTTGGTTAAAAAGGCCTCAGCTTATAATACGATTCTAGGTTAGCCTTCCCTATACATCTTTGTCATTCTTCCATCTATTTATCATCTAGGGATTAAATTCACCCTAAGAGATGGAACTGAAGCACAAGTGTAAGAAAGCTAGCAAGAAGCCCAAAAATATTATATGATGTCTCTTAGAAGAAGGGCTCTTAGAAAATCATCCGTCAAGAATCCCCTCACAAAGCAAAATGGTTTGAAGAATTCCTTCCCCAAGGCAACCGAGATCCATAAAACTGGAGAATCTGCTGTTGAACTACCAATTGAAGAAATTTCTTTTGATCTAGAATAGAATGAGGACAGGAAGTTGCGAGTCTACTCTGCCTTGCTAGTCACTTTCAAAGAAAAATTATTGAATCTTTTGTATGAATATAAAGATATTTTTGTTTGGTCTCCCGAGGATATGCCAAAATTTTCTTGGGATATCATAGAGCACAAGCTCGGCATTGACCCATCTCAAAAACCTGTTAAGCAAAAGAAAAGGCTTTTCGGCCTAGAACGTAGCAAGGTTATTAAGACCGAGGTTGATAAATTGCTTGTAGCTTGAATCATCCAAGAAGTGTTCTACCCAACCTGACTCTCAAATTTGGTACTTGTAGTTAAGCCATATACTAACTGGCGAACGTGTATCAATTATACAGACCTAAATAAAGCATGTTCTAAAGACAATTATCATATGCCTCATATCGATACAGTAGTAGATTCTTCTTCACATCTAGATGTGTAAAATAGAACATTTCCAAGATGCCTATAAAGGATATTACCAAATATATCCTAGCAAGGACACCTATTGTTATCAAACTATACAGTACCGGCCATTCGGTCTAAAAAATGCAGGAGCAACTTATCAACGTCTGATCAACAAATTATTCAAAAATTAGATCGGATGAAATATGGAGGTCTATATTGATGATATAGTTGTCAAAAGCCGAATATATGAAGATACCCTTTTAGATTTCTGAGAAGTTTTTACAATAATGAGATTTGTCAATCTTCGGCTAAATCCCTACAAATGCACTTTCGGAGTTCCATATGAAAATTTTTCGGATTCATTGTCTCTTAACGAAGAATTGAACCAAATCCTAAGAAGGTACAAGCCATTATAGACATGAAACCTCCTAGATCAATAAAATAGGTACAATGTCTAATTGGGCAAATGGTTATGCTTAACTGATTCTTATCTAAATCGGCAAAGCGAGGACTTCCCTTCTTCCCGTCAATCAGGAAGGCTAAAAACTTTGAATGGACCAACCAATGTCAGCAAGCCTTTGAAGAATTAAAACAATATTTGTCAAAGATCCCTTGTCTGAGTGCTCTGATAAAGAATAAAGTCTTGTCCTTGTATTTGTCGACAACTTATTTTGCTGTTAGTCCAGTCTTTGTATCAGAACGAGGCAAAGTACAACGACTGATTTAATTTGTCAGTAAAGTTCTGCAAGGACCCGAGTAGAATTATACAAGTATTGAGAAAGTGACATTTGCTCTAATGGTTGCTACCTGAAAATTAACACCTAATTTTTAGAGCCACAAAATTTTGGTCAATACCAATTTTTCCCTCAAGACAGTCTTAGCCAAACCTGATGTGTCAAGACATATGCTCAAACAGTGTGTTGAGCTAGTTGAATATGATCTCAAGTTTCAACCTTGCACAGTTTTTAAAACTCAAGCTCTCGTTGACTTTCTGGTTGAAAGTACTCTGCCTGAATATAAGATACTGAATATAGATAAGAAGATCGGTGGAGAATATTCGATCTGGAAGTTGCATGTTGATGGATCATCCAACGAAACCGGTTTCATAGCAAGGATTGTCATCGAAACTCCAGAAGAATATCGACTAGAAAGCTAACATATGCAATTTGATTTGAATTTCAAGCAACCAATAATGAAGAAGAATACGAAACAATTATAATAGGAATGAGGTTTACACGAAGTCTACGGGTTCATGGTCTTCGAATTAATAGTGATGCTTCATTAGTGGTTAATCAGATTCTCGATAATTTTGAAGGTCGGGGAGTAATACTTCAAAAATATCTCGAGAAGGTAAAGTAGCTTAAGCCATTCTTCCAAGACATAGAGTTCGTCAAAATCTCTCGAGCAAAAAATATTTATGTCGATGCCTTGTCAAAACTTGCCACATCTCTTTATGACTACTTAACAAAAGAAGTGTTGGTCGAGATAAAACCTAAATGAGCCATAGATGAGGAAGAAATAACTCAAATTGATAATGAGTCGAATTGAATGACCCCCATTATTGAATATTTGACTCAAGGAAAGCTCCTAAAAGATCGAGTTCAGGTGAGGAGACTACGTATTAGAGCGATGCAATATGAAATACAGCAAAGAATAATATTTATATCGTTGTTTATACTTGACTCCTTTGCTGAGATTTCTGTCACCAGAAGAGGCAACTTATGTGCTACAGGAAATCCATGAAGAGATTTGCAGAAGACAAATAGGAACTCGAAGTTTAGCCCGAAAAGTAATACTTATGGGGTATTATTGGCCAACAATGTATCATGATGTTTGTTAGATTGTCAAATATCTGTCATAAGTGTTAGATCTATGCTCCTATAATCTTAAAGCTTGCAGCAAAGATGGCTAATATCCTCGAATCCTGGCCTTTTCAGACAATGTAGGCTTGACATATTAGGACCATTTCCAAAGGGGACTGGAAATTTTAAATTCCTGATCGTAACCGTTGATTATTTCTTCAAATGGATTGATCTGAACCACTTTGATAGATCTCAGGAACTAATGTTAAAAAATTCTTTTGGAAGAACATTGTTTGTAGGTATGAAATTCCCTGAGATAATTACAGACAATGGTACCTAGTTCGTTGGAAAGACGTTCAAACCATTCGTACGAAAAACTGGGAGTACAAATGCAAACAACCTCGATAGCTCATACTCAAGCTAACGGTCAAGTTGAGCTTTCTAACCAAGTATTATTAGTCGGCCGAAAAACTCGACTAGATAGAGCAAAAGGAGCATATGTTGAAGAGTTGTCGAGTGTCTTGTAGTCACACTGACCAACTCCACAAATGCCACATGGGGAAACATCTTTTAGTTTCGTATATGCTGTCGAAGCTGCCATAACATGTAAAATATGAGTACGATTGGCCAACACTGCAAGATCATCTTGAATTAATAATGAGGAGATCAAAAAGGTTGATTTGGACCTCTTAGAAGAATGAAGACTAATTGCTACCATTCGAGAAGCTATATCTCAAAAAATATTATGACTCCGTTGTTTGCCGAGATATTTCCGACCTGGAGACCTTGTCATTCGAAAAAATGAGTTTAACCGAATGGAAGGAAGTCATAAATTTGACGCAAATTGGAAAGGTCCATATGAAATAATTAAAACCTTTTATATCACCCATTTGGGTATTACAAGTTAACTGATCAATTTGTGCATGTTGTTACTCGTATGTGGAATATTGTTAACTTAAAAAAAAATACTAGGAGGGAATATAAAAGAGATGATCTAATCCTTGTAAAAATTCTACAAATTTTATTCATCTTTATTCTCTACTAGAACTTCTTTAAATACATTATCTTTTGTCCGAGGTTCTACAAAAATGTCCCCAAGCTCAGTAATGAAAACCCGATCTACATTTTCATTATAGTCGGGCAAAGAACTAAAATATAAGGAAAGGCCTGGAAATCTCTTATTCACTTCTTCTAAGGCTCCTTTAAAGCCTAAGGTGCAGGCCTGCTGACAAAACGTCATTAGGTCACCTTTTAGGGCTTTTGAACCCAAATATTGGTTGATGTAATCAATCAAAGAAGAAGAAGAACACTAAGTTTGGTTGGATCTCAGTTGTTCAACCTTTGACTTATACTTATTAGCTTCTTTCTGCTTCGAGGTTAGATTTTTCATTTATATTTGCTACACCTGAGGCTTTAGTCCTTTCAGTTCTTCCTTGTATTTGTTCTGAAGCTCAGTCATAGAAAAAGGCAGATCAATCGAGCTCTTGCTACCCCTAGCTAGGGATGTTTGTTCTAGTTGTTGCTTAAGGGCTTTTTCATTAGCAGTTAATTTTTGTAGTTGGTCTTTCAGTTCATCAACTTGCTTCTC
This sequence comes from Cinchona pubescens, assembly GCA_025175665.1. Lineage (NCBI taxonomy): Eukaryota > Viridiplantae > Streptophyta > Magnoliopsida > Gentianales > Rubiaceae > Cinchona > Cinchona pubescens. The sequence goes on from JANKKI010000525.1 coordinate 248,101, forward strand.
GAACCTCAAGCAACGTCGATACTCTTCGCTCATAGCATTTCTGAGTTGTAGAAAGAAAAAATGTAAAAAAATAAAAAAAAAAAAATCTTACCGTATAAAATGATTGAGAAGCCTTGATCTATAGCTGAGCAGTGGGAAAATCGAGTACATATACTTGGTCTAGATGAGTAAAAGCAGTATCGAACCAGTTATTTACAACATGACCATGCTGCCCTCGGTCATTTACAGTCAAAGACCATAAAGGACAAACGGGAGCATTCTCTAGCTCGCCATCTAAATTTCTGATCGGTTGAACCGATCTGGCCATGCAAGGAAGATAATTTTGAGAGCCGCTAGAAACCCATTCTTCTTCTGGAGTCCACTCCCGAGCTTCTAGAGTTGCATGGCAGGCCATTACTTCGTTTCAATTGTATGACCAAAGACAAAATGACCCATCTGGAATTGGAAGAACAGAAAATGGAGTTCAGATCAAGGGTATTGCAGTAGGAATAAAAGAAGAAGATGAATGACCTCTTTTCTTACGTTGGCGAGCAGCTAGAGGAGAAATTGCAAGGTCTTTTTTTTTCGATTTCTTCCACCGAGATTAAAGTTGACATCTTTCTCTTCGAAGCAATAACAACAGGCGCTTTACCCTTCTGTGCGACTGTCACAGAGCTCGAGCTACTCCCCGTTCCTCGGTTTCTAAGGAGAAATGATCTATTATCTGAAACGGTTAAGGAACGGTCGAGCTAGATCCTTCTGCTAAAGAGCTAAATAGTATCAACTTCACCAAAGCTCCTGATCGAAACAATATCAAAGTAGGTCAGCATAGAAAAAAGTAGATCGGAAACAAAACTAATAACTAGCGACAATGCTTACTTCCATTAAAATTCTAGGGAAGAGGTGCTTCCTCAGCTATGTCGCCCCATATCACTAGATTATGATCTACTATAGAGTTCTTGCCCCAAAAGAGAATGGCAGAGTTGGATTAATCTATCCTGGTTATTCCCAAGAAAGACTCTGTGTCCAGCTCTCCCAAGGGGTCAAAATTAAGAATGAGGTTGTAATCAGAAAAGGATCACTTCAATTTAATCTTCCCTATATCAGCCTGAGAAGCAAAGAAAAAATTAGACTTCCAATTTTTGATGGAGCTCAGCATGTCAGTAGCAACAATGGTTCTCTTTGATCGGCCAGCAAAATAAAAGAATCTGAATTTTTTGCCATGCACCACTTTATAGAAACATCTAAAGCCATGTACAGTAATCCTTACATTTGAATATTTGCAAATCAGGGCATATGCAATAAGAATCGAAAGGAATTTAGCATCAATTGAGATAAGCAGATACCGAAAAATAAGCAAAGAGAAGACAATAAAATTTCACAGATGGAAAGCGAAGACCTGCACAAAGTTGGTCTTTGAATATTGTAAAAAATTATTTAGGAGGTTTGTGAACTTTGTCCTCCTCATATGGAATTTGAATCGCCACTGTATCAAGAATCTGATAAGCAGTTTTGAGATGAGGGATATCTTTAGCCTGCAGAGTGGATTTGATAACCACAGTGACAGGGGGTTGCTTTGGAACCGGAGATGAGGAATGAGACTAAACAGGTTCCCCAGTCATAGGAACTGAACTAATTGGACGAACGTTAATAGGAAAAGTGTTTGAAAAACTGAAATATACAAGGAATTCGAAAATTACAAGAGACAAGAAGAAAAAGAAAGTACAAACAGTTTTTGAAAATCAGATGAAAAAGAGAAATTTAGATTCATTATGGAATATTTATAGGTTAATTTCAAAAAAGGATGACTTTTTGAATTCTTGGAAATTGAAACGATTACGTGCTGGCAGTAACTGCCCTAGTAATAAATGTACCTAAATGTCAAGTAGCCACGTCTTTTCAAAAAAAGGAAGGAGTTATAGTTTGCCATAAATTGGTGACGGTTCAATTCCTATCCGAACTACAACATTATATCGGGCTCCTCGTGATCAAAAGAGTAAAGGTCGACCTATGGAAGTGCTCCAAATGGTTCGGTTGAATGAGGACTGGCTCACTGAAGTGCTTTTAGTGGCTTTAAGTCCCTAATTTGATGACATCAATTAAATGTCAGGCTTGCTGACTTGCCCAAGTAACCATTTATAATACAGACATGCTCAATCAAGATGGATGATCCAAAAAAAGTATTCTTCAGAAGAAGAGTGATTTTTTAAAAAGAGATTACGTTAGATGACCTCGAAGTTTAGATTAGGTCAGAATAAGATCGGACAATATTAAAATTGATCATATCGATTCGACTAAATTAGATTGGAAGAAATTTCAAGTACAAATATTGGTACAAATCCGAACAAAGAGATCAAATTTTTTATGTCACATAGGTTGATCTACAATAAAGAAATCGCAAGAACAAATACAGTGCTTATTCAAGGAAAGAATACAAATGAAGAATACCGAAATTAAGATATTTTATTACATGTTCAACAAAAGAAGTTACAAGATCCTAATATACTCCTGCTGATCTCCTTCAACTTGCTCTACTGAAGGGTTTTCAATCGAGGTAGGAGTTCTTGTTACGTCCTTCTTGTCAAAATTAAAAAAAGTTAGAGAATCTAGTTTTACATCCAAAATATCTATATTAAAAGAAAAGCAAGGTCAACTGCCCACAGAAGCTAATAACTTTGAGATATTTACCTCTTGCTCAGGTGCCTCGATCCCTGCCTTCTTCCTCTTCTTCAACCTCTTCAATTATTTCAATAACTTCCTCAGGAAGAATGCTCTGAGTAAGAGAAGAAACTATTCTGATTTTCTTGAACTTTTTACTCAACTCAGTCACTCTGTCAAAAGTGGCTGAGGGATTAAAATAATCAAGATTACTATTATCAAAAACCAAATCAAGAAATTGAGAGATACTGATCTGATCGAAGATCATTTAAGGCCTTGCTTAATCCTGCTTTAGCGCTCATTGTGTAGAATTTTCCTAAGTATTCACTCAGAGCCTCAAACATCAAAAAAGAATTGACACTTTCAAGAGGAAGATGTTCTCTCAGATTTTGAGTTAGAGCTTAGTGTTGAGAAACCTTGGGTTGAAATATTTGGATTTCTGATTGAGCAATCAGCTCAGCAGATTTAGAAGAAAGGTTCTGAGAAACCTGTTCGAACTCCTCTTTCATTTTTGATGTGTCAGTAGAATGAGAGGATTGGAGTTCTCTATATTGTTTATTCAATCTTTCTTCTAGTTTGGCCAAAGCGTCACTGTGTTTTTTTCTTCTCGGCTACTCTTATTTCTTCTATTTAAGTAGCTTTTTCATTATTTACCTTCTCCAAAGACTTCTCTAATTTCAAAAGCTTATGCTTATCTTCTAATCAAGACAACACTATGCTACGTAAGTAGCAACCAAATAAAAACCAACTTGAAACTGGTCGGAGTACTTACTTTCAATCTATCCGCACAAGTATCAGAATCTAATTTATCCCCCTTCGGGAAACCAACAAACAAGTAATCGACGCTTGTAATTCACCCACCAACCTGATCACCCAAAAAAATCGACCAATCAAGAACAAAATGTTGTGCTTTGGAAGTAGAAGATTCCATTGGTTCCTTTCCATTTCTTGCATCATGAATGATTTTCGGTGCTCTTTCGTTGCATTTAGGGCTACCCATCAAGACAATAACCGGAGAGTCTTCAGTAGTTGATGGGGCCTCAATCTCAGGAAGAATGTTATCAACCCTTTTAGGAGACTGAGAAGCCTTCCTTTTCTTGGTTGACACGTCCTCTTTACTCTGAGGGATGGACTCAGATTCCACTATAACTTGAGGATCAGGAATTTGAAATTCAGAGTTTCTAGAAATTACCCCTCCATTTAGGGTTGATGGATCTATTAGAGTTGTCTTCTTACGAATTCTTCTGACAATATTCTTGGATGCTTTTCCTCCCAACCATAACATCACCCAGATCAAATTTGTCCTCAAACGGGACATTGTCAGTTGAACCTTCTCTGGATTCTGAAGTCATGAGATTTTTTGAGAAAAAATGAACAAACGAAGATTGCAAGAGAGAAATTTTCGAAGGGAAAATTTTCATAATTTTTTTTTGAAAATTACAAGATGGAAGTATATCAAAAAGCTACCTTTTTTATATTAAATATTCAAAAGACGTGAAATGAAGCGACACCTGGATGAAATAGGACCCCGCGTATTTAATGGGAATTCTCAAAAGATGTGACAATTAAATAAATGTAAGGAAAGGTTCTCATCATGATGAACTAGTTAGATTGATTGTGAAGTTGAATATAAGGCAATGAAATTGTTGAACTAAAAAACTATTATTGATGAAGTTCGATCTACGATTCAAACTCTATCGAGAGGGCTATTGATGATACTAAAAATAATCTAGTTTGGACAAAAGACACATGGCTTCGTATGCCGACCTCCCACATATAAAATTGCTTGGATAGATTGGAATTATCATCCAGTAGTTCGAGTAACTTTAGACACAAGTCGAGCAAAGAAAGTCTAGTAGCTCGGTTACGAACTACTTAAATATATAAACAAATCTGTTGTACAGACACATGTATTAGAAATTTAATATAAATACTAGACATTCATACATTTTATGGACAAGTTGTACCTATTTACAAACATGCTAGTAAAATTCTTTAAGCCAGGTAACATCATTGTACACCAAATTGTCATCATCAATAAATTGAGACTTTCCCTAACATTTCTTTATCTATATTCCTCCTATCTAAATCAAAATTGGTTTCATCACTAATGTTGCAAAAAGTTGAGTTTGTGCCTCTTGATATCACTAGAAAAAATTACTTATCATAGGTGTTAGATGCTGAAATTCATCTAGATGTAAATGGTCATAGAGAAACCATCAAAGAAGGAAGTAAAGCCATATATCAAGAAAAGGTCAGAACAATTATCTTTCTCTGTCACCATCTTATTGTAATGAAGGATTGAAAACAGAGTGCTTAACGATAAAAGATTTCTTTGTCTTGTGGACTAGTTTGAAGGAGAAGTATGAGCACAAAAAACGATTATTCATCCAAAATCTCGTTGTGATTGGATGCATTTGCATTTACAAGATTTCAAAATTGTCAAGTGAGATAATCTAGCAATTTTTCGAATCAGTTTTTAATTAATTATGTGGAGAAAAAGTAACTGATGAAGATTTGTTGGAGAGAACATTCTCTATTTTTCACGCATGTAATGTGCTCCTACAGCAACAGAATCGTGAAAAGAATTTTAAGAAATATTCTGAATTGATTTCTTCTCTCTTTGTTGCTGAACAAACTAATGAGATTTTGTTGAAAAATTAAAAGACCTGTCCAACTGGTGTTGCTCCATAATATGTGATCACCAACCAAGATCATATTTGATCATCAACTCTTTGTCAGATCTCGTTATTTTGTTTTTTTTTTTTTTTGGCAAAAATCTAGTGATATTTTAGTGAATCTTGTCACTTATAGATGCACTAGAGTGACTAATTGATCGACTAATTTGACTCAATTGGCGGCCAGTAACGTATTTTAAAGAATATATGCGAAAAAAAGGGAGGATTTATTTTAGGAATACCCTATTTGGATCTCCAAGTATCCAGGTTTAACCTGGATATAATACAAGTGAAATCAAAATTTTGGTTAAAAATATTTTTACCAATAACAAAATAAATGGCCAAGTATTTTCATTATCAAAGCTGATACTAATCACAGTAGAGTTTACAAAAGAATAAGTCACTCCCATTTACCGTATAATGTCATGTCATCAAGAATGCTCAACCTCTCACAAGTCACAACCAATCGTTAAAATCTTGGTATTTATCAGGAATAACTAAATTAGTGGCATTAAATAGAAAAGGTTTGGGCAGCTGAAGGAAATTGAGTAGCATTTCCTTCGAAAATAAATCTTGGACAGGATCTCTTTTAAGTTTTTCACCAAGAAGTATCATGATAGCGACCCTGAGCTTGCTAAACTTCTCATTTTTTTCTTTCGCTAAACTTCTCTTAGGATGGGCCAACCTTTTCGTACGATGTCATTGATCTTTGCATCAATATGTTTTTGCATTGTCGGGGGACAAAGTTCTGCTGCATAGCCATTTAATTTTGCTGCCAGACTTGACTTCTCAAGCTCTTCTTCAGGCAAGTTCCCGATCAGTTAAAGAAGGAATGGATGTGTTTCAGCTCAAATTTCTGAAGATCACAAGTCAAAATTTTTAAAGCAGGAATAAGATAATTGTTTTAACATCTAAATAAAACTAAGCACAAGTCATCCTTCAGCGGTCATAGTTTTTACATGTGGCATTAAGACAGTAATAAGAAATGCATCTTCTTTTGATGGCCTTTGAATGTATTAAGTGTTAAAGTAAGAAGAAAAGATATAATCCGGACTCCATTTGTAAACACCTACTTCAGAATCTACAGTAAGTGGCAAGAGTAACTTGTATCCGTTTAACATAGGAACAAAAGCCAAAATATGAACTTGTCAAACAATTTTGCTCTGTGATTTATAACGAAAGACAGTAACCTGATGGTCAGGATCTGCAGGATAAAATGTTCCCAATTGCTGAATTTGAGTGGTTATCAATGTGTATCTTTGACCCTGTCTCCTGTCTCTTATACACATCTAGATGTGTATAAGATATCATCAAGTTCCATTTGTGAAAACTATGGATCTGCTTGCAAAGATTCAACTGAGAAGGCATGCATTTTGATATAGTAAATACAGGTCCAATTCAGATTGTTAACAGTACATAGTATTGATTACCCACATCTAGGACCTTGCCCAAACACTTGCCTAGAATCATGTAGCTGTCCAGCAGACCTCCAAAAGTTGCTTGAAAGATATCATCCTAGGATCATATTCAATCTGCAGAGAATTGATTGAACTATATAAAACAATTTAAAAAAAAAAAAAAATTGAAAATCAACTAAAGAGAACAACTTTGGTAGTGAATTCATGTAACTCGCAAAGATAAATATTGTCCATTGTCCATTCTCATAAATATTAGTACAAAAGCAACTGACCTGCTATCAATCACTGCAACAGTAATAACTGACTCAGAATTTTAATTCCATTTTTGCTTAAGAGAGACTAGTCGAACATGTTACCTCAAAGTCCTCAGAGACTTTCATGCGCTAAACTTTCAATCAGACCTCTAAAGCTAAAAATTAACAGCAGCAAGTTGTTAAATATATAGTAAGGTATATACATTCAGCAACAACTTCAACCACGAAAAGGACAATTCCTGTCTTGCCAAAAATTATTCAAGTCAACAAAGTGAATAAAATGCAGTCAATCAGCTTTAGCCCATACAAATATTGTTCCCCCATTATATACCATTTTATATACCAAAAGATAATAGGAGGTACATTTAGCAGCCAAATTTACATTTTGTAATTCAATATTCAGAGACTGAACATGAAATTACACAACTAAAGTTATGGTCTTGGAAGAAAGAAAAAGAACTGATTTGGTCAAAAAGCATAAAATGGCAGCTTTACAACCCGAAATTATAGCTATCTCATAGAAATCACACAATAATAAGCACTTGAAGTATGATTTGATTCAAAACATAAATTTGGACAGGCATCACCAAGTCCAAGGTTGAACTAAGTGCAGGCTACGTAATAAAAGAGCTCTTCACAAACACATCTTACTCTAAGGGTCAGCTTGTTCCTTAAGATAGTCGAGCTCATATAAACACAACATGGCTCGATTTCCTAAAATAGTACTCCGTATTTATCTGCATACTCTACATGTATGTAACCTTTTAATTGTAGCTCATGAAAATATTGAACAAGGTTCTCATAGTTTTTCTCAAAAACATTTCATAAATACTGTTTTCCCATCCTGACTGGTTAACTAGAGCTCAAACCGTGGTCCTTTGACTCCTTTCCATTTTTGGCCTGAGATCTAAAATAGTTAATCTTGTCAATTTCATTATTGCTAAGCCAACATAATTTCATTCAATCATGAAATCAAGCTCGACTAGCCAAAGCTTCGATCTGATCATTTTGTTTACTACTCTCACTAACTGAAATTTAACACTAAACAAAAAAGAAATAAATTTCGGACCTCAGCAATCGGATCACAGTATCAGTCCAAAAGTTTTCAATTGCATAACCTTAAAACATATCTTATTGTTCTAAAAGAAACTGTAACGTGTAACTTGTATCTGTCATACTATTGAGACCATTATAAGTCTCATTAGGCATATAGATTTCCACCTTTCAGATCATTCAAGTGACAAGCAAAATATCTGGCAGGAAAAACATTGTTCAGCTCCATTTCACCACTAGAACGATATGTGTTAAGGGTTCAAAACAGTCAATTAGGTCAAGAACCCAAATCAAACAACTGCCAGTTTCATAATGCATTAAGCTGAAATAATAGGTTTCGACTTTGTTACAGCCATTTGTTGATTCATAATGAAGTACTCCCTCCGTTCCCTTTTAAGTGTAACTTTAGCAAAAAATTTTGTTCCATTTTTAAGTGTCACTTTACAAGTCCAACGAAGTATTAATTATCTTTTACCAATTTTGCCCTTATCTCTTTCCAACTCCATTAATTACTCAACTTGTAATTAATGTTGGGACTCTTTTAATTTATTACTAGTCAAAAGGGCAATTTAGTCATATAGGGTGAATTTTGCCTAAAATTTAGGCTCTTAATAACAATCTTAATCTTTGTGCTAAAGGCTAAAGTGACACTTAAAGGGGACGGAGGGAGTAACATGCTTCCACTCTCCCTGCAGATGTTATTCTACAGGTAAATAAATGCAGCTGAAAGGTGACAATTGCTATTTCTATCTTAACATGGGACAACTGAAACCCACTCTTGTTTGTCTATGTACACTGTCAATGTTACAGAATCTCCAATGCCTTCTGTAAGAAAACAGAAACAAGATAAATCAAACACTACAGCCCATATCGCTGGCAATCACAATTCCAAACTCTGTCCAGTATCCTTACAACTTGTATCGCCTCCAAAAGAAAAAAGAAGGAAATTCTTCGTACTCTTTCCTAAGCAAGACTTATTTGAAATAAACAAACTTTATGAGTTCTCCACGATAAGCCTAGAGGTTCCCTGCACACACAGTTTCCTCGCCTTTTCTAGCATTTTGGTAAATGCAGCTAATTCTTACTATGGTTAATCCTAACAATCCGTGATAATACCTCGGTCACTCTTTCAACTAATTAGCCAATCATTACTTAAATCACTGAATTTCGGAGCCCTTTTCAGCCTCGACAACCTCTTGAGGTTTAAACATTCCTAAAACAAAATAAGTATGAAATTAACTGTAAACAACTAAAAACAAAAACTGTTATTTCTCCTCAATTTTCACATTAGATCTATATTTTCCCCATAACAAGAAATAAAATAAATAAACAAACAAACAAATAAATAAATAACTGCTAAAAAATGTATAGTAAACAAATAGGATGAATGAATTGGAACACTTGAGGTGACCTGAACACATTCAGCGTGATCACCCAAGCTTCGATATTCCGGATTGGGCTTGGATCCACCAGCATAGCCGACGGTTGTCCGTACAACGCCGTCCAAGCAGCCAAACACGGCCTCCGATCTCCAGAAGCTTCCAAGCGCAAAAACGGTCGTTTGCAGTTGTTGCTCCGTGATCGGAGTCTCCGACACTCGACCCGAAAATCTGATCCCTAAACAGGAATTTTCAGCCAATACAACTGTTACCAGTATAAAGCATGTAAGCCGCGTGGCCGCCTTCATTTCGCCGGACAGAATATTCCGGTGAGTTATGTTTTAAACGTGGTAGGATTTAATCGGGTCGCTCCGATCCGAATCCGCTAGTCCATTCTTTCAAATTTAGTACGCTTCCTCCGCTTTTAATGCAAGACTATATTTTATTATTATTATTATTATTTATTCAATCAATAACTCCACTTATGTCGATTTTAAATTTTTCTTAACATAATCGATTCCAACCCCGAATAAAGGTGGAGAATTGCATTAATTTGATAATTCACGTAAAATTTTGTTAATTTTAAAACCTCGAGAAAAATTACTTTAAATTAACAATCAACTTAAAATTTTATCTATCTTATGAAATTAATCTACTACTATATTTGTTTGTTACTGTTATTTATTCAATTAATATGTTCATTGGCCTTGATAATCAAACATTTATTTAATGGGAAGATGTGAGTTATTGGATTAAGGTTTCTTTTTTTTAATTATATTTTATTTTGTGTTCGTAATATTATTCACACAATTTTTTTTTTTATTTTTTTGTGTTCGTAATATTATTCACACAATTTTTTTTTTATTTTTTTTCAAGTCACACATCTAAAACATTAACAATTGCTAGACCTAAGTTTGCTAAAATGATTTCTTAGGCTCCAATTTTGGTTGTACTTTATTCTTTAAAATAGCTATTATACATATTTTGGTATAGCGTAAAAGCCGCAGATGTTACCTTAGTTAAATATTTAAAATAATATTCTAAATAATCAAAGTGCATCAAATAATATCCTAAATAATCAAAGTGTATCTAAAGCTTTAACGTTATTAGTGAAGTAACCGGCAACAAAAAAAAAAGATTCTATATATAAAACAATTCATTACATAGTTTGATCCCATTGTGGACATTTATATTAGTATCATGAAAAAAAAAAAACTTTTGATGATATGTGATTTTGCAAAATTCATCTCGATTTTGCAATTTGTCAGAATCTGCAGAGTCTGCAAAAACTTTCAATCATTGAACTGGAGTCTCTTGACCAATCTTTAATTAGGAATTAAAATAACCAAGAAAGAAAAATCACAGTTATTATTAAATGTTTACACACACTGAAGTTAACGAAAGGAAAAAAAAAAATTGAAGTAGTCAATCCTCTTCTAGTTTTGGCCTACATAAAAAGCAGTTCATGTTGGTCAATTGGTACGAGAGAAATAATAGAATAAAAGTAAAAAAGAAACTAAAGTGAAAAGGTTAAATTTGGTGTTAGGCTTTTTAAATTATCAAAAATGGCTGATTTCTAGGAACAGTAAGACTGTTATCAAGCATAGTTTCTTTCGTCCTCTTCAAGTTGTGAGGAGAAGGTAAACAAGACCCTTCAAATACTCGACTATTTCAGATCCTCCCAGCTTTGAACTCCCATATACTCTATCAACAAAAGTAATTGGAACCTGTGAAAAGGAAAGAACTCTAATTCAAGTTTCTGAATTGACACAAGAACACACAGCAAAGATACGCAAATAAGTGAAATAGTCTTTAACTAAGAAGAATTAGTTCACGAAATATCCTCTCATATGTACTCGTAAAATATAGATATATGTGACAAAGAATATAAGATAGAGTGTTTAATAACTGCACATCCTAAAAGATGAAATAGTAAGCAATAAGCGAATCAAGCCTAAATCAGCCTAGACTGTATACAAAAATTCTAACCATTAAACCGAATGATCATTACCTCAGCAATGTTGTAACCTTTTCTTGTAGCACGGACAATCATCTCCATTTGGAAAACATATCCTTTACTCACGCACGAACTTTCTATAACATCTTCAAGCACGCTTTTCCTATAGAGTCTTTAGCCAAAATAATGGTCATCAGCTAAAGTGAAAGCAGAGGTAATAATTACAGTGTTAGCATATTGGTTTACCGGAAAGACCCAGTTAGATCTGATACACCTGGCCAAAGTAGTGTCTGTGCAAGGACATTTGCGAGGCTGTAGTGCTGTCTCTTTACACATTAAATTCCAACCATGCACGCCACCTCCTTTCACATATCGAGTTCCAGTAACTATGTCTGCACCTGTCTCCATCTGCTTCCTGAACAAAAGATATTCAGCTACAATACTTAATAAACATGATAAACAAAACAAATTCCAATATTTTGAGTTGAAATGTTCTTACTTGATGAAGTTTGGCAGATATTTTGGCTGTAAATTGAACAACAGATGCATTAGATAACAAAAAAGGTTAAATATATCTATGACCATCAAAGAGTTCTAGTAAAAGCAAATAAAGAAAGGGGTGAACATGCTTGCAGATGACTCCACACAATACTTGAACATTCATATACAGAAGTAACCTGTTACACGAACTAGTAGTCTCACTTTGCTAAAAGGCCCTAATTGAACAAAATACTAAAATCCATTTTCCAAAATACTATACCCAAAATAAGAGATCTGTACATTCTCTGTATCTTCTTTGGAAGCAAACCAGCATCAAAGCAAGGTAAAAATTTATGGGTAATGTAATGCACCATAAAAGAGGCAACTTACCAAAAGGACATTACTAAGGAAAATGTAGTTTAAATCTCCCACTTATTTCATCATCTTCCTCCCACCAAAGCCCTCTACCCACCTAGCGTCACCCTCAACACCAAAAGCAACATCTTTCACTTATGCTCACACCAAACCGAAGAAAGGGAGGAAAAGAAATATCTGGTTCTTATTTTGCCCCTTTTGGGAAGAGAGAAAGACCGGGGGTGAAGAATTGGTGGCGAGGGCCAATCTTTGGAGGGAGGGAGAGACCCTCTTCATTGTTTTAGTGAGTAGGAGGCTATACTCACATGGTGTGATAAATCTGCATCCATAATGACCACAAAATTGCCAGAGACATACTTCAAACCGTGGATGTAAGCCGTACCTGAAACTTAACTAAATCAAGAACCACATTTGGTATTTTAAAACTTAAACAAAGCCAGCCAAAGGCATACCTAAACCGAGCTTCTTAGGTCTAGACCTCAACAACTGGATTAATAGAGATACATAAGTATAATTTCGAAGAGCAAAGCATCTGCAATGCATCCAACAAATTTGGCAAATTAATAAAAGGACTTACAATGCGATCCTCTCCGTAGACAGATTGCAGTTGTTTTACAATATCCTGAGTCCCGTCTGGACTTCCATCATCCACGACAATAATTTCAAAATCAACATTCCTAACCACGTAAGGACCAATTGTCAGATTGAAGTGTAAATCAAAAGGGAATATTGTTTGGTACTGTTTCACTATTTCTATTTTCTCAAAGCTTTAAATACTATCTATCATCTAACTTCAAACTAACATCCATCGTGTACAATCTTTCTTAGTTCAACCAACCTTTTGGTCCATGCTATTCACATGTTTTAGTTGTAAAGCATACAATTCAGATATGTATCCATAATGATTCCAACAATCAAATCACAACAACAGAGTTGAATATGCTCATGACTAATCCATCTACAAATTTTGAGTGGACACTTTAGCAAACAATTTCATAGTGAAATTAGCCTCATCAGCTTATCCTGACATCTGTGCACAAAATAAACTCCTATCCAAATTTTGATACTCTAACCAATCACAATTGTAAACAAAATTAACCATACGCAACATCTACCAAGTGTGCCTTGCTTATCAATTTTCACACCAATTAAAGCATGCAATAAAATTGTAGATTTGGAGGATGCAGATAATATAATTATGTATATAAAAGCACAGTACTGACATTCGCATATATACGCAAAGTAGAGAAAAAGGGAGAAAGATATCATATATGATTTGCAGACTATACGTGCATGTATCATGGATAACTTGGTAGAGAGAGAGAGGGAGAGTACGAGAGATGCTTGAAGACAAGATAAACAATGAGAGCAATGTTGAGGCGCTCATTGTAGGTGGGGACTATTATACTATATTTATTGTTATTCTCCTTTTGCTCACTGCCCATTTTCTATCTGCATCAATCAAATCTCTCTGATTCCTAGAAAGCACAAAAATTTATTGAATTTAGTTAGCAAGAAAGAAGGTAAAAGGTAAAACTATTACAGCTAATGCCAATGATAACAGCGGTTGATATTCCGACAGTCCTACATTTTTTGTTTTAATTCAACCCTCAAATATGTTATAGAGCTATCCCCAACAACCCAATCATGTCAGACTGAGCTGAAGAACATCGAGCTTATGATGCTCTCAGTGGCTTGGTCACCCGCTTGGCTACTTGATCCCATCAATCAGATTGGCAAGCAAAACAAATTAAAGATAAAAGTTTTGTACTGCAAAACATTTTCGTACAAGTTTCTTTTAAAAAAAATGTGTTTGAAAAGTTATCAGGACATGGGGTTTGAGAAAATATTCGGTTCAACAGGAGTACAGCCTGCCTATTCAAGTTGAATCTTTTACAATGTAGAGTTATGCACGTTTGATACACAATCAACAATCCCTTGCCAGTAAAATCTTAATAGCCCAATGAACAATTATTCCACCTTTTTTTTTTATTAAAATTTGGATTTTCTTTCTTTCTTTTCTTTTTTTTTTTTAAAATCCACCCATCACTCACGGCTATCGGATAATGACTCGAACCCATGATCGATCATAGCTAACAATTATTCCACCTTTTGCACATTTTTCTTTTCTGCCCAGTAATTTGATAAACTGTCAATTGATTTCTAAAAAAATATCTAAAACTTTTCAAAGGCGAAGATGCTAACTGTTCTAATTATAAGATTGATCCTGAAGGAGTAGTTCCAATACAAGGAATCGGGAAAAAAGAAAAATTGCATATGAATTCAGGGCTCCAATAACTCCACTAAATTAAAATTCAATAAACAGCACAGAAATTCAATATAAAATTAAGAACTGGGATTTAAACGTAGGACCGATCTGTCCTTAAAGATGCCAATCTAGATTATGTGGTTTGGAAGCTTGGATGACTGCCAATGCCTGAGTACTGTCGACGGGGTCTAATTCTGAATTTTATAAAGAATAATGACCAATAAAAGAATAAAAGAAAAATAGTTACAACTGGAGATGGGCTTAAAATGAATTGGGCCGAGTTATATGGGCCTCCTTGAATTTGCCAATTCTAGCCTGCATCATAATTTTCATTTTTATTTATATTATTTGTTTTTATCAAAAATAACTTTTTTTTCCCACTAAGAAAATAAGATGTTAGAATGGAGACACTCAATCATCATAGAAGGATTGATTTTACCCATTACTTAATCTCGTAGCATAAGATTTATTGTAACTTATACAATTGTTATTTATGATATGATTCTGAATTTTATTAAAAATAATATGTAACAACTTTTTAAAATGTGATATATATTAAATAAAAGATAGTTGAAAAATATGTTTGATGCATGATTGTAAAATATTATTTGAAAAGTAATGAATAATTTGAACCATAATTAAATAAAAAATTGAGGTTAATTGAAACACATGAGGAGGCTCGTAACATTTTGGATAATGAATTATTAAAAATTTGATTTAAATATTTTAAATTCATTATTTACGTTCAAATCTTATTGAGTCATTCCAAATTCAAAGTGTTACATACATCATAATTTTTATTAATGCCGGTGATGGTTTTGAAACTTCTTGTCATTATTCTTTTTAGGTTTTACGTTCAAATTTGGACTCCAAATTCTATTTCTTTCTTGATTGTTAATTCACATTAAGTTTGGCTTAAATATTTTGACCTCATTATTTATGTTCAAAAGTTGTTGCATCAATCCAAAATCAGGGTATTACATACATCATAATTTTTACTAAAGCTAGTAATGGTCTTGAAATCTCTCGGCAACAAAGTATAATTTAAGTAGTAAGGCGTTTCCCCTATAATTTATCAATCATGTGTTCGAGTCACTAACAAGTAAAGAGGAGATGTGTGTTTTTTTTTTTAAAGGTTTTGAAAATTTTTTTTCCGCTCTTTAGGTCCAAAATTGGACTCCAAATTCTATTTTCTGTGTTGATTGTTAATTCATATAAAGCTTTGCCTTTTCAATTCTTTGTTATTATTAAAGGAATTTTACAAAGCAAAAATTAACGAAGATGGACATTTCTTAGGGGAAAAATGGGGACTATAATAGGCCTTTAAAACAAGAAACCTGCCAAGGCTCCGAAGCTACGAAAAGGTTGAAAAACCGGGTAAAAAAAAGGCGGGACCCGATTGTCCAGAAATGTTCGTACCCGGTCAAATATTGGGTCCTGAATCCGGATCTTACTATAGCGGATTCGCTTTTATAAGACCCCATTAACTTTCACTCTTTCCTCGACGCTCCACCTCGCCGTTGCACCACCGCCACCGCATCTTCCGTCAGCAGCCAACTCTGCACCAGCGAGCATAGACTTGTCTACCTCTCTATTCAGTAAGGTTTCTTTGGTCTCTTTCTTCCGACGAATTTATAATTTTCTTTCCATCTATTTTGCTACAATTCTTTCAATTATATTGTGTATTTCTGATTTTGGCGTCTGACTACGAAAAATTGCATCATTTTTCGAAGTCATATACTGCATTTATTAGTATTAAATATTTATTGCGAAGTGAATTTTTGGTGGTTTTCTACACTGAATTAGGGTTTTAGGGTTTTGCGGAGGAATAGTTATGAGTCGTAGCTTAGGAATACCGGTGAAGCTTCTACACGAAGCTACGGGACACATCGTGACTGTAGAGCTGAAGAGCGGGGAGCTGTATAGAGGAAGCATGGTCGAATGTGAAGACAATTGGAATTGCCAACTCGAAAACATCACTTTCACTGCCAAGGTACTTCATTTTCATTGTTTATCACTGTTTTTTTTTTTTTTTGGTGTAGGGGGTGGGGGGTGGGAATTCTTTTATGTTTTTCGTTTTTTTAGTTATTTTTTTATTTGATACTGCTTTCAAGTTTGTGATAAGCTAGTTGTTTCACTTTAGTACTGATTCAGAATGGTTCGAGCATACTTAGAGTAGATATCTCGGTGATTCCATCTTACACAGACCTGTAGGGTTTAGATGTCAGTAAATTAGAGATGGAACATGTTTAACATGTTTTCTCATGAAAGGATACTGAGCTAATATAAGGAAGGGAACTCATGGTGCGTTCGAGAATACTCTATCAGTTGTATTTCTTATGAACAATGTATACGGTGTTTCCCTAGTATAAAGTTCACATTTTTTTCCAGAATGTTCAGCTTTGATGGCAATAAGTTGTCTTATTATGTGGTTCTATCATACTAAATTCTTTTCTGTGTTGCTTTTTTAAAATTTTCACGTTCCTTGCAAAATTGTATTTTAACATGTACTCTTATTTCAGCATCAAGTATTTCACTGGTGACATATTCGTAGGTGTTGGACACAGAGTTTACTTATTGTATAACTTGCTTACAGAATTAAGATCTTGCTGCATACATGCGCTTGATGGTGCGAGTGAGTGTTAGACTTCTTGCGTTGGATTTGCCCTAAGAATGTTGTAGGTTCTTATTGATCCTTATTTCAACTGACAGCTGGTTTTGAGAGTTTTCTCATGATAATGGATGCCACGGTTTATAGGTGCTCTTTATTCTATTTTAGTTTGTCATCTTATTCCTTGGTACTGGACTATTGCTGGATTTTTGTGTTTAAGTTGGATTCTGTTATTTCCAATAATCATAAAATATGGATTCTGTTATTTCCAATAATCTTAATAATTTTGAATTCAGCTCATTTTTATCCTACATCAGTCAGGATGTCGAATCACTCTGTAAATCACTGAAGTACTCTTCAGTGTACTGTTGACAGCTTCTGAACTGACCTTCTGTGCATCTTTGCGGCATTAATATCATAGACATCTTCAGCCATTTAAGGATGATATCTTCCACTTTTTTTGCCTCTAAACTATTGCAATTTAGGTCCAAGACTTTCATTTTTTTAATGTCGATTATTGGAGAGTTTTCTCTAGATTATCCTTTTTGCTTTTATTGCAAACACCCATGGACTGTAATCCCTCCAAATGACACTTCATGCCACTGAAGTCTCCTGAATTTTGCTTGGACCTTACGGGGACGTGTCTATGGATGCATGAACACAGGTTGGACAATTACTAGAAATTTTGTCAGTTTGTTCATCCATCTGTATAATTGACTCATATATGTTCTATGCTAGAGAGCTATCATAAGAAGTTTCTGCAGTGAGTATCCTGACCATTTCAAGCAGCTGAAGGAGAACATGAAAGGGGTTTAAAAAGAAAAAGGCTGTTTTGGCTGTCTGCTGCAAAAAGTCAAAAAGTATGTGAATGAAATAAAATGTTGATAGAGCTCTAGAATATTAGTTTTCTAGAAAGGGCCACTCTTGAGGCAGCAAAATTGTTAAATGGATCATAAAACTGGTTTAGTTTAGTTGGATGATGGATTAATTTTCCAACCTATTTACATCCATTGAAGTAATGGATGCTAATGGATCTTTTAAATGTATATGGATTACATAAATGACCCATTTATTTTCCAACCTATTTACATCCACAGCTTGGTCTTTCGTTTCTTAACTTCCTTCTCTTTTGTCACTTATTTTCTTTTTCTTTTTTCCTTCTTTCTTCTCTGACTGACACTCAAGCAGCAGCATCACAACTTTTGAGCAGTATGAAGCACCACCACCTGATGCTGCCAATTGGACTCCACCGGTGGTGGCTGCGATATCATAATATTTATATGATCGGACTACTCTGAACTTTTAGAACAGGATTTCAATCTCCAAACCCCCCCCACCCCCCCCCAAAAAAAAAAAAAAAAAAACCCAAGGAGAACTCAATTGAAGAACCCAATGACAATTTCTCCATGAACCAAAAAATTGTTCTTTAACTTCAAAAGATTTACAATATAATACTCCTCTTACCAATTAGCATGATATTCAAGCCCCTATTAGTCACAAACTCACAAAAATTATCATGATTAAATCTCTAAAGTTCAAAATCAAAAGTCAATTTTGGACAAAAAAGGGTGGTGAGAGGTGAGGGGTGAATATGTATAAATCCAAACGTCTACGCTTTTCTTTTTTAACTAATTATTTCGATTAATAGATAAAGTGGTTTAGATGGATGAACCGTCAATTATCTTAGGTTTAAATGGATTGCCATCTACATTCATTCAAGTTTTGGTAGTCATCCATATCTATTTAGAGAGAGTGCATGCATGATTGGATAAGTGAGTTTGGTTTATTGTTGCCCCCTCTAGCGCACTCAATATGACATAAATTTCTCTTCGGCTAACTGCAATACAAGCTACTGTATTAGAAATTCGATTGACTGTACTGTTAGAGTGTTTGGAATTTGTTTCTATATCACTTCGACGATGATCATAATTTTTCTGCTATTCATATGTTTCAAGTCTTATGGATTACTGATTTGGGTCTAAATTTTTACAGGATGGGAAGGTCTCACAACTTGAGCATGTATTTATTCGGGGAAGCAAAGTCAGGTATGTAGAGCATAATCTGAAATACTTTCTACTTCTCTAATTGCTTTCAAAATTTGATTCTAGTTACAGCAAAATATCTTCAGGTTTATGGTGATCCCAGATATGCTTAAGAATGCTCCAATGTTCAAGCGTCTAGAAGCTAGAATCAAGGTACTTTAGTTTACCCTTCTTTAGCTTATTTGTGACCATGACGGCATTGCTTACACTTTTGGTATCACCGTTTTATAGGGTAAGGGTTCAGCTCTTGGCGTTGGACGGGGACGTGCTGTTGCCATGAGAGCCAGAGTAAGACCTTTTTCCTGATTTGAGTCCTTCTACAGCAGAGCATATATACTTAATTTTAAAAGCTAGAATTAACGCACAATATCTGTAGTTTTATGCCTGAAAAGCTTTATAATTTGATGGCAAAAGAGGAAATGCTTGATGACCCCTCTGCAGTTGTGGTTTTACATGGTCTTAGGCTTGGGAAAAAACAGAGGAGAAGAGAAAGGAAAAGGGAGGGAAGGAGTTGTATGAAGAATATAAAGTAATTGCAGGAGAAAAATAAAAATCTATGCCTTTTATTGATTCCTTGTTTCTTAGTGATGTTTGGCTGATCATATATTTGTCTGCAGGCTCAAGCTGCTGGTCGCGGAGCTCCACCTGGTAGGGGTGTTGTGCCACCTGTAAGGAGGTGATCATTTCAGAAATGATTTGTAATCTTCAGTGCATCGAAGTTGGTATCCTATTATGCTTTAGTAATCATCA
The DNA here is from genome assembly GCA_025175665.1 of Cinchona pubescens. NCBI lineage: Eukaryota > Viridiplantae > Streptophyta > Magnoliopsida > Gentianales > Rubiaceae > Cinchona > Cinchona pubescens. The sequence goes on from JANKKI010000525.1 coordinate 268,004, forward strand.
TATCCCTGTTCTGTAGCCTGCTGAGGAAATTTGGTATAGGATATTCATCTTCTGCTTTTGAGATTTTGATTGTGTACACTGTTGAGTTGGCTGGTGCTGATTTAGACATGGATGATTTTCCAATTTATGATATCGTTTTAGCTGTTCTAAAAAGTTAGAGATGTAAACCAATCACAATCTGTTTTTTGAGCTTCATATAGTTTGAAGTAATTGTGGGAAGTTATTTTCCACCAAAATACTGTCATGGGGAATATGCTGTAATTGCCTCCATTTTTATTTCCTTGCTTCTTGTCATGATTTTTATCTGATCCATCCCAACTCCAGTAGCGTGCAATTCAGGTACTAAGCTTTTTAAACAGATTATATCCAGAATTTAAATGATTATCAGGATAGCAAGGCTACAAGGAGAGGTGAATTTTTGGTGTGACATCTCTGCCCTATTTTCTCCAGAAAACTCCTTTTACAGTATGCCTCGTTCTGTTCTGTTGGATTTCCTAAAACTGTGTATTAAAGAAAAAGTAATGTTAGAGGAAATTGATTGGACTTCCACCTTGTTGCGAAGGATTTTTATATAATGTGCTCTAGATTCTGTGGTGCTGGAAAGCATGGTAAAGATAGAAACATATATAAATTAAACTCTTCTAGTACAAGTGGTTTGTGCTATAATTAGAGGCAACGTGTCGTCCCTATAACTTAGGACAGTCCCACTCAACCTTAGCTGACTTACAAGCAAAGAGTATCTCTTCTTCATCTCTTGCCTAACGTCTACATGCATGAACAAGTTTGGAGACAATGGCCAACAGGTTGGCTTAGACCCGAAACAAGGCAATTGGGTCAACAAAATATTTTATGTTCGACTCGTTACCTTCGGTTTTTTATTTAGTGGGAAAGACAACCTATAGAAAGAGACTATTAGCAATCTGTATCAAAGGCAGCTGGAAAATATAGTATATCATTAGCACATCAACTTCATAATTCACATCAACACCACAATTCTTCTTCACAAAAAGCCAGTTGAACATTTGGGACTTTTTGTTTTTTATTTTTTATTTTTGCCAATTCGTCAATATCATTAGTCTTTCTTTTCCTAGTCTTTCAAGTACAACAAAATTGTGCTCCAAATGGAAATTCTCGAGTAGTAGTGATCAATGTTTGTGACTTTCCAAAGTGCACCGAAAGTGGAAGTTTTATTTTGTTTTTGGGAGGTAAGGACCGATTAAATTGTATGGCAACGCAAGTAATTGAGCCAGTCTGATTTGATGTCGACTTAGCCATCTCAAGAGGCAAAAGAAGTCAATTTTTATATAAATGGATGGACCACTCATGGTGATAGAAATGCAGGTTTAAGATTGACTACTATTTGTCTACGCACCTCCCCTTTCTATGCACTTCGAGTATAATTGAGTTGATGCATCCTATCCACCATGAAATGTGTCGAGTTTGGTTGTTTCTACTAAAAATGATTATTTGACCAGATGAAAATAGACTAGAAAAAAGTTATGAACAGAACTTAGAAAAGTTTACAATCTAGATTAGTTAAGATTGCTCTAGTCTTCCACTTTCCAATATGAGTAAACTCGTTGATTTACCTACATGGAAAGTAGGAAGATAAGTGAGTAAAGCTTAGTGGTACAAGTGAAACCAATCTCCACAATATTTGAATCAAACTTTATTCGATCGAAATTGATTTGTTTATAATGAAATCAAAATTGAACAAAATTTATTGTTCATTAAATTTTTTAATTTTGCTCCAACTTAGTTCGGTAAATTTAAATTTTCAATTTTACATATAAAAACTTTAAGTTACTCGAACTCAATGCAAACTTACTGACTTGATAAAAAATTATTTGAATTCAATTTGAAAAACAAACAATTCAAATTTAAACACATTTGCAAAGTCGTAAACATAATTAAACAAATTTAAAATTGAAGTGATCGGACTTGAATTGACTCATTTAATTACAACACCCCTAGTAAATCTGTTGTTAGATACCTCCGTTTTAGACTATCAACACTACTGTGATTAGACTCTGATGTGAGGGGTTAACGCCTCTTTTTTCAAGCAGAGTTAGTAGGCATGTGCTATTAGTCTCCCCAACAACCATGGGAAAGTTGTCTTTAATCAGATTTTCTACTACCAACAACTATATTAGTTTTAGTTCTTACGTCCAAAATCAGAAACTAAAAATCTAAAAGTTTATTTGTGTGAACTAAATGACACACTAATTCAAGCTTAATTGTGTGAACGTAATTAATTAACCATTGAATGAGGGGACTGTTTGTAGTACGTTCATATCCATATGGTCCCAACTGCATGTGCAAGGGAGAATATGTTTCCAACATGTTTTGTAATCAAATTATGAAATTATGCCAATCAAGAGTTGATGATTGATGGAACAGGATAACCTAACTGGGGTTTTACGAATTAAAATTCAAAAATGAAATTGACTACTTAATCATGACATTTTATGACTTTATTATACGAGACTTGAAGGTAAACACCAAAAGCAAAACCCATTGCTTACTACTCCCAAAAAAAAAAATCAATAATATTACTAGAGGTAAAAATTCAAGTGGAACGGTAGCTAGAAAAATATTTTACTACTTATTTCGTAATACATGATAAATATCTTATAATGTTGAGTGATTAAAAAATAATAAAATTCTCGTACTTTTCATCATTTCAATAACCGTAAAACTCACATTACATTTCAAAATGAGTAATACAAGTTTACTCATCTAATTGATGTCTGTCATTATATCTAAATACCAGGTTAAATTCTCAATTTCAGGTCAACTATTTTCATACATGGTTAAAGAATGTACGAACAAATTAATTTAGTGGTAGACAAAATAATGTGTGATCGTTCAAGTACCAAATAAATTAGTGGTGGATCAAAAAAAAGGATACAGATAAATGGCTAAATGCCCTACACTTTGATAGTACAGTTGGTAGTACTAGTTCGGATTTTGTGCGTTCTGGGGCCAATAGAATAGACTACATGCCCGAGTGGTTTCATTAAGACCAAAGAATTTAAAGGAAGAAACGCGTTGACTATGACGCAAGGTCGTCCTGATCCCTAATGGGTTGTGGGTGCAATAACTTATGGGACCTTAAAAACACGAAATTAACCCCAAAAAGAGGAAAATCAATACTTCCATTGCAGATAATTTATTCTAGTAGCTAGTCATTATCAAAATAATAATAATAATAAATAATAAATACTAGTAGTTGCATCCAATATTCAATTGACAAAAATTATTTCAATGTCACACTTTTTTCTTTTTTTTTTTAATTCTCCCTACATTTTTCCTTAGACAAAGACTTATTTTTCTTTTGATTAGTCTTGGAAACTTAAAAGTGGCATATTTCTTTATTTATTTTGAACATAACATGATTATCAAAATACTTGTTGTAACAGACTTCATAAATAATATAATATCCCCTCCCACTTTCGATGTGAGACGAGACATCACAGTTAGTCTTGACAAAACATAAAAAGTTGCGGTGACTCGTGTTATGGGTCTTACTTTTTTTTTTTTGATTTATACGAGGAAGCCTACCTAAATTTTTTCCTACTGGCCGTTATCTAGTTTTTCATAGTTAGCTTAGTTAACTTTTTATGGGAGAGGAAAATGAATTCGACCTACCCATGTTGCATGTGAAATGATATGATAAGTCACTTAAGAAGATCTATCTGTTGTACAAGAAAGAAAGAGATGCTTCGACAATCACAGTTTCAGCCGTAGAAGATAATGCACAAATTCAAAATGAATGATCAATTTATCAAAAGTTTGATCTTTATAGTATTTAAGAGTGTACATTTATTGTGTCTATTTGCAAAGTTTTGTAAGTATGCACATTATATCTATTGTTGGCACTCTTTTCATCTTGAGCTAATTAACAATCCTCAACAATTATTGCATTTATTTTACTTGTATAAATGACGATATGCCTCATTGAAAGAACTTTTCTGAATGTATTGTGAGGTTTACAATTTCCCATAGACAAAACCATTTTTATTCAAATAATTTGTAATGAAATAATCACCAAAATGCCCAGCATTTATTTTAGAACACCTTCTAATTGCCACTGTTCTCTATTTACATCATTCAGGTACGCAAACGATATCCTCAGAGTCAATTTTTTTATTGCCAACTTAATTAATTCTACCAAAAAAAAAAAAAATTTGCCATGTAAATTTAAACTTCACACTTCTAAGCAAGTACGAATTTCAGATTGAATGTTGAACTTCACAGGGCTTCATTTTCTACACGAAAAGGAAAATAAGTTCACATAAAAATTCAAGTTGGCAAGTTTCTGGCTGCATAATAATAAACTCAACTTCATAACATACAAAAAAATTTAAAAAGAAATGAAAAAATGGAACTTTCGCTCTTATACTTTCTATTACAAACATGAGAAATTCCATTTTCCGAGGGGGCACGCAACGATACATGCACTACCAAAATGAAATTATCCAAATTCTTGAATATACAAATTGTACAAACTCAGGAAAAAAAAGAAAAGAAAATATTAATTAATTAGTTTAACTTAATTAGATGATCAACATGATCCCATGCACTACTAATTAGTTTAATTAATCCTTAATCCTCCTCAAGAAATCATGATAATGAACTGCATCATGAGTCATCAACTCTATAGATAATCTCTTAATTATGTGATCATGGAAAATAGAGAGCAAAAAACTTGTTCATCACAAGGAATAGTGAGGCCCATGTCATGGTAATTGAAGCCAAACTCTTCTTCAGCTTGTTGTAATAAGCTTTGGAAATGGGTTCCCTAACCAAGAAATGGGAATGATATATCTGCTTCTATTTTCCCCAACATATACTACAAAATGGCCTTTTGGAACATCATTTGGAAGGCTATTTTCTTGATCATCGTAACCATTTTTCCTTCCAAAACTTGAACACTTTTTGAGAATTTGTTTGAGGGCTACAGTTTGAGTAGAAGTACGTTTTGATCCTTTCTTGAGAGCCATTTATCCTGATTTGAGAAGAAAAAAGGGTCAAAATAGATGTATGATTTTGAGAGAAAAAAAGTGTAAAGGGAATGAAGGATTTGAACTTTGAAGGTGGTGGGGATGAATTGAAGGGGTGTGGAGGAGGAGAGGTAGTATTTATGGGGGAAAATTGAGAGAAGGAGACTAGAAGAGATTTGTGAAACAAAGACATGTGGAGTGTGGGGCAACAAACTAATTAGATGTTCTTTTGGAAATTCTTGTACGAGGGCCATGCCACCCTCATCCCCTATTTGGTGTTTACCCTTTCCATGTTACCCCTCCTATAGACAAAATGGACCACTATATGTGCATAGTATATAACATACCCTTTATTACTATATGTGACCAAATGTATGTTTTTTAATGTGTGATTGTGTTTAAATTGTATTTAGTTCATATCAGATTCTTAGTGTTAATTATTCAGTATCATTTGTTATTGGATAACAGCGCTAAAAAAATGATAACGAAATATAAATTAGGTGTTAAGATATTTGTATTTTCTTATAATTTATTAATCATGAATTCTAATCACGTAAAAATAGAAAAGATAAATAAATTTATTTTTAAAAAAAACACCCATAAAGGAATTTAAAAAAAAATAATAAGAAGTTGCTATAATTTTAGATTTAGTTCTTTATGGCAAATATTATTGGGACAACTAAAATTGTTAATACTACATTAAAAGAGTTATTAAATGATGAAAATACCCCTACTTTCCTACATTCTCTCATCATAAATAAGGGTACTTTGGTCATTCCAAAACTATTTTATTGTGGCATTAACAAATCAACTCTTCTACAATTCTGGTAGGATTAAGAGACAGATTTTATCCAAATTTCAATTTGGTGTTTAGTTCTAAACTTAATGATTGAGAGGATAATTATAACGAAATTTTACTCATGCATACTAGGTACGTAAATTGTAAGGTCGCCCTAAGGTCACGTTATGACGTATTGAAAGTTGAAATCATCTCATTAGTTAGTTATTATTACTTTCTTCCCTCTTTTTTAAATATCATTTTAACAAAAAAAAAATATTCTATTTTAAGTGTCACTTTAGAAATCCAATAAAGTATTAATTATTTTTTTACTTACTTTTATCCCTTTCTAACTCCATTAATTACTCAACTTATAATTAATATTGAAATTCTTTTAATCTATTACTAGTCAAAAGGAAAATTTAGTAATACATGATCAATTTTGTCTAAAATTTATGCTATTTAATATCAATCTTAATCTTTGTGTTATTTTTAAGTGACACTCAAAGGAAGAACGGAGGCAGTAGTATTCTACTTCATCCGTTATCTGTCACTTCAAAAAATCAAGAAACTATTAAATGATATTTTTTTATTTTTTACGGATTATATTGTTAGGATAACTATCTTTTTACAAAATTAATACAATTTAATAACTTTCATCTACACCAACTAAAAGTAACATATATTTGAAATGGTGGGAATATTAATTAATCACGATTGTAAGCCTGTTGGCTCGCACGGATAAGGCAAAAATAAACCCAATACTTTTGAGTTTCGTTTTATATCTTCGTCATTGATACTCGGAATTAACAACCTCAATCTCCAATTCCACCTCCACAACTGCTGTACTAAGCTTTGACGGAATTAACATAAATGAATCAGCCATGTCCTACAAGTTTCTTGGCTTCTTCCTAGTAGTAAAACGTCATTCTCAAGCTTATCATATTTTCAAGTTCAATAAGTAATTAAAGTCTAGAGATATCTGAAATATTAATTTTAGCTATTTCCTTCATTTCATTTTTTTCGTCGCTTTAGATAACTTGCTTTGTGCTACTATCTGTTGCTTAAGGAATTTCGAGAAAATATTAAATGACTTTTTTCTTCTTTTTTTTTTAATTTTATCCTAATATTATATTAATGCAAGGGGATAATTATGTAGTTGAAAAATATTGATAAAGAAGAGTAATTTAGTCATTTAAAATTATCTTTATATAAAGTTAATGTAATTTAATAATTTTTTTAATTCTTGTAGATTACTTTATCCGAAACAACAATTAAATTAAAACGAAGGGATTACTTCTCTCTGTAGTTAGGAAAAGCGTGTCTAAAGTCTTTATCTATACCAGTAGAGTTACATATGGGCTGTTCTAATTTTGTAGCCATTTTAGTTTTTCCAAAGGACTACAACTTCTTGAGAGATGAATGGATTCATGAATGAATTTATGACTCAATCTAAGAATGGATGAATGTTAGCTGGCCATTATGAATGATAATCAAAAAACAAAAAAACAAAAAAAAAGATGTATAGTTTCGTCCTTTCTTTGTACAAAATAAATGGTCGTGTTAGCATTCATGTTTCAGCTCAAGACAAGGACAGCTCATTCTACTATTCATTACATGGAATTCAGGCCTTCTGCTCTTTCAGTTATAAGGAGCTATCAGGAGAGAAAACGGTAAAAGAAATATGGAGTGGAAATCAAAGGAAAATATATAACGTAGTTTGGTTGATAATTATAGAAATTATTTTATGAGAATAAAATTCTCCATAAATTGTCTAATTTTATATTTTATTTGTGATTTAAGTTTTAGATTGATTAATTTGTTAGTATAATGAAACTTATTAACAAGAAAGGTAGAATGATATACAAACTCAAACCGATAATGAGATTTCTAATTTTCATTCTGATTCTTGAATAACAATCGAACAGTTCCTAAGTTATTGCAGTATGGAAAATTCTATAATTTTGTTGACGGAATTATTCTGTTGATTTTAAAAATTTGTACAGTATAAGTTTTTTAAGTACATAATATTATGCCGTACAAATTTTTAAAGTATAATAGGATAATTTCTTTTATGGGACTATAAAATCTTCCCCTAGTATGTTTGTAATCGCGTACCTAGTTGCCAGTTGATCAATTTTTTTCTTCTTGTTTAGTTTGAGGATGAAGCCTTAAAAAAGGAGGGGAAAAGGGTAAGGGGAGGTTGATGATCATAATGTGATTACAGTGGCATAGTATTTGATAGCATATACAACAAATTTACACTTGAAGCTTAAAATGAAGGTCCCTCGAAATGTACTCCTTAAAATAAAGTAAGTTTTGATTATTTATTGTCTAATACGAAATAGGTATTGAATATTATAATCGTTAAAATAATTAAAAAGTAAAAATATTTTATTATTTTCCAATTACCCAATAATATGTAAAACTCACTCTGCAATTAAAGAATTTTTCCTCAAAACAGTTGTATTTTTCTTTTTCATTCAAGTGTAACACTAACCTAACTCTTGGCCATTTAACTATCCCATTGAAGATGGCAACCATTAGGTTGGGTCCCTATTCATAGTATTTGATCTTTTTTGTAAGCATTTTGGTCGGAGTCAGCAAATAGTAGCATTCAAAGTTAAGAAGACAAACAGTTCTTGTTTTGAAAGAATATAGGGAAGTGGCTTAATTATGGCCACTTCCCCATTCTGTCTTTGGTTGGTTAGGGCTGTTTTGTCCAATTTTCAAACGTTGTCTACGAAAACCAATCCCAAAACATAACTGCAGAAGTTGCCACAATTAATGGACTTGAAAATCTTAAAACTATAGTACTCCAAAATTTGGAAGAGTCTGACTGAAGTATGCTCTATTGATAAAAGCTGAATAAAAAAAAAATGTAATTATACAAAGTGATAAAGCGGCAAAAATTAATAATATGTAGAAAGGAAAAAATGAAATTCGGATAAAAATCTAAATCAAGAAGTTTGTGATTAAATATAATCTTATCATGTAGAGTGATTTTGACAAGTGATTCTGAATTAGTAATTTTATAAATGATTTTCCTAAGTAAAAAGAGAGAGAGAGACAATTACAACTGTATGGACATATCATTTCGTGATTCATTTATGTTCATGAAGATTAAACAATGTTTGTATTTATAGCTCTTAAGTATGCGGATTTTCCATTCAATTTTTTCCCCCTGTTGCGGCTCTTTGTATAAGCAAGTACAACTTGGAGATATAGATGATGAATGTTTCAGCAAGAAGAACCTCCCACGTGAACCAGCTGAATCTTGAGTTCAAACCAGCAGAAACAAGAATGTTAGCAGACACGAATAATAGTACAAAAAATATGCACCACCAATACTTCTGGCTATGCTCTACTTGAAAGTTTAAAAGGAAAATAAAAGTGATTTTCCATGTTCTGAGGTCCAGATAGTTGCCTTGCACTGTTTTAGTTAACAATCAACAAAAAGACGTCGCCCTCGGCATGGCCTAATGCAGCCAAGCATCAGGGCTTTTATGTTTATGCTTCAACCCAATTGTCCGACAGTCTTAAAATTGAAAACAAAAGAACGAAAAAAATTAGAGAAGATTATTGAGGTCAGAACTAAATGGTTTAGGTTTCTATTACCTTATGCTGAAACTTCAGAGTAAAACAGCTAAAACAAAATAATGAAAACTGGAGAAGAATGTAAAGGTCATATTGAATGAGAGAGGTCAACCTGTAGTAATCACAACCATGGCTTCAGCCATGTTCTGTGAATGAGATTGGGTAAACGGATATAAAGGATAGAGGCAGTATATGGGCAAAATTATCTTCTCAACCAGGGGGAAGGACCATACTCCTAATAAAGAAAAAACACTTGCTACTGCTTGATAATGACGAGAGTGTTCAGAAATTAGCATGTGAAGGCCATGTTACTTTTGCTTTCAGAGCCTCTGGTGAAGTGAGAGCAGCATGGTGGCAGCATGAACATCCCTATTCAACTACATAAATCATCCATGCCATCATACCAACACTGTCAGCTACTAAACTAAACAATACTACTACTAAAAAATCAGAATTCCTGCCTTGAAAAACTCTTTCCAAGTTGAAATTGTACCTTTAAAATGTAGTTTGTTCAATCGAGTAAAACACACAAAATAGATTACTTAGATTAATGATATTCGAAAATACATTATACAACAAAAGGAGATGTTAAATGCTATCGAACATTAAGGGCAGACAAACTTTGTCTCCAAAAATAAGTTATCAACCACTAGATTGGGGAGGATATGAAACTCATAACAAGAATCCCGAAAAGCAATATAAGGATCAAATCAAGGGCTATCCACATTAAGTTAATAGATCTTTAAAAAAATGATGCATTGGAACAGATAAACTCTTATGTATACATTGGATTCGTAAAAGAACTGAAGAAGCACTTGTTGCTTTACATATGCTATTTATTTATGTAACAAATGAAAAGGCCAGTTACAGTGGGGCTTTACTTCAGCATCATTTCCCAACTTCCATGAAAGGATATCATGCAACTTTTCACATATTGAAAGTTTTTGCACAATCAAATATTACCAGCAACCATTAAACCCTAAAAATGGAGAGCCAGCACAGAGCATAGCATCTATACAGTAGTTGCTAAAATGCATGTCCATCAATTGACTATTGCCAAAGGTCTCTCATCAAAGAATGGTTACAGAAAGTCTAAATTTATAAAGAGAGAGCAGTACATAAACTCGCAAACCGGTAATATTTTTATTTACAAGGCAAATCATACATTAAATTAACATCTATTGGAGTTAGACAAGCCTTAAACTTAGACTTCGATAAAACTCCTACAGAATTACATAGCAATCTCTAGCACCTAACAGCAGCAAACAGCAAAAGGGAATAGAAAAAGGATAAAAAAGGAAGATAAGACCTAAAAGAGAGACAGTAAAGAAAAAGTGGAAAGCTACTTAGATAATGAGTCAGTTCAAATGTACAATGAACTTCACATATCTGCTGATTGTTCATGCCATCTACAATGAACACGTGCTGAATGTTGACTTACACAATGATGTACATCCACTAAGCAGAGGCTGGTTTAAAAGATTGAGGCACCCCATCTATCATGCTCAATTGCCTTCTCAGCTTAATAATGTGAGCTTGCACCTATCATGTAAAAAATAGTGTTAATTCATACAAGAGCTTAAAAAGCTACCAATTTTGTTAGTCAACGAGAATGAGCTCAGGCACGCAAACGTGCGCACATACACAGAGAAGTTAGTAACTAGTACTCCACCTCCAAGATAGTTTATAATGATGAACTGCAGAAGTTTGTAGATTACAAAACTTTTCAAAAGGTTCAAATTTACGTTAATGGCTTCCCTATTAATCAACCTTTAGAACATGGCAATAAGCAAAAATATGCCTGAAGTATTCACATGTGGGTGTGCTCCCAACAATATCATTACAACACTTCGACATTATTTTTACTAACTGAACAATAACGTCATACTTCTCACCAATGAAAAACCTACAAGCTTTCGAACTATTATCTTTTCAAGAGAATGGCTTTCACATCAAACATATTCATAAATAGGACCCTCACCAAGTATGAATTCCATCATATGCACAGTCATTAATGCATGATCAAATTGGGAAAAATCAAGTATCTGATAGGGTAAACAAGAAAATAACAAAACAATCTTCACCTGTTGACGAGCAGCGGCAAGCTTCAGCAGTTCATCTGCCTCAGAGAAACTGATGAACCAGGGACTAAGTGCATGATCTTTTGTGTCACCTCTGCCGCCTTCGTGCATATCTTCAACCGAAACTGAGAAATTAAAGCATAATCAAAATTCAAGGCAATCACTAGTGCCAATATCATGACAAAAGTTCAAGCTATACCTGGAGGCAAATTTAATGCCGCAGGAAGTCGGGGCACAATAACTGCAGGGTGATTCTGCACACGGGCTAAGAAATCTGCAGATGGTTCAGGGAAAACAATTTCATTGTATGTTTCCATAACAACAGGTTTTTTAGTTGACTGAGGTCCACTGTCATCTTCCGAGTACAACTTCAAATGGTGATACCTAGAAAGGACCATAAAGAAATGTAAATTCTCGAGAGAGAGAGAGAGAGAGAGAGAGAGAGAGAGAGAGAGAGAGAGAGAGAAGAATAACTTACAAATCTCGTCTCTTATCACAGCTAGATTGTGGATAAGAGACAAGGGAGATAGCAATCTCAAATGTGTACCAGAACCACATTCTATAACTCAAAAGGTGGTGATTCAACAACTCTCACAGGATTGTTAAAGCTTGGATGCAACTGAAACACAGCTCGCTTAACTCACATGGTCACTACACCAAGATCCTCATTTGAGGCCCCACGAACATAAACCGTCCACTTATGCGACTGAGTTCTTAATCCACACCAAATCATTTCAAAACTAAGTCAAAAATTGACAACAAAGAAACCCAAAAAAAAAAAAATGGACGGAGAAGATAAACCAAACTCAAAACTACATCTTTACTTACTCGTTGGCTTTTCTACCAAGCCAAAATGCAATTGTTCCGTAAACTATAGGAACACAAACTTCCACATCTTTGACCCTCTTCATTGCAATCTATACAAAACCCACAATGCTACTTAGCATAGTCCCTATAATTAAAAAAGGAACACTATAAAGAAAATAAAAAATTTGCCTGCACGCAGCTGGATCAAACTCAAAAGGGCAACTGAAAAAGTTCAAAACTCCAATTTTACTAATTCAAATAACCAAAAAATAAATAAAAAATTCTTGGGCTTAACTTAAATTGACCCTATAAACAAAGCCCTCAAAAATGACAAAATTGGACGTAAATTTCATCAAAATAAGATTCAGAAACATCAAATTTACAAGAAAATTTTAAAAGGGGCAAAAGGGGTACTTTTTTCTCGGGATCTTCAGAAGGCCTAGTAAATTTAATACGTTGTACTCTGGGAGTGGACTCATTCCCACCATCAGGCTGAGATTCACCTTGCGAATTTTGAGGCATTTTTTTGGTTTTGTGTTAAGGGGTTAGATATGGCTGATAGTTTCCCCAAATTTGATGGAATTTGCCGAGAATTGAATGAAATTAGGTTAGGGTTTTGTGGAGAGGGTTTTATTTTATTTTTTACAAATAAAGTGTTGTTTGGTTCAACATGATAGCCCTTTTCGATTTTATGTGTTATGGCGCTAATTTAGTGGGTTTTGCAAAAGTAAAGTACTACGTCGTTTTGTATGATTTGGCATTCGTTTCACATTAATGCCATTGTGAGCCATAATGTAATAGCATTAAAAAAAAAAAAAAAAACAACCTCGGCTCGATTAGTCGAATATTCGGCGGATAGTGTGAATTGGGTCAGAAGGTATTTTTACAAGGGAAAAAGTTAGGTAGAGTTGGTTTATGGCTACATTTGTAGATTATGTGGTGTAAATTAAATGTTATGAAATTTGTGATATCAGTTGATGTAAGTAAGATTTTATGAGATTTAATTTTGACTACGAGATTTACAAGTGAGACCTAAAATCGGGTTTGTGGTAGTATTTTCTTTTTCACAAAACAAAATTTGCACTTTGCACTCTTAAACTATCTAACTTTTACACTTTGCACCCTAAAGAACTAATTTTATAATCAAACCACCTTCAACTTCTAAATTCTAGCACATTACACCAATTAGATAGATAGTAAAATGACGCATGTATTCTTACTAATTTACCCAACTTTAGAAAATATCTTCTCTTTAACCACATACAATGCACGGATACACGTACAACACTTTTGGATTCTTGAAAAGAACCCGGGTTGGGTTTAAATTTGGTTTCAAAATTGAGTTAATGAAATTCATAGATTTAGGGACAACATTAGATCGTAGTTCTCTCTGGACTTTCATATCTTACAATCGATTATTTAAACCTACTAATTCAACTTGAAAAATATGATCATAAAATGACTTGCAAAACTGTTAAATTGCAAGTTGTTCATCTATATTTCTGACTAGTTCTATTAGAGATAAAGGGGTAAAAATAAAGAGTGTTGGGTGCGTAACTATCTATTAGTATGATGTTGAGGGAAAAGATTAAGAATTTGAGAATGTTGAGTAAGGTAGTAGTGATATATGGTCATTTTTTATTACCATTGAGTAATTGGTGTAATATTCAAAAATTTAGAAATCGAAAGTGGTTGATTGTTAAATTGATACTTTAGAATGTAAAGTATAAAAGCGAAATAGTTTAGAGGTGTAAAATGTAATTAACAAAAAAAAAAAAAACAATATGTTCTTTTGTACAATTGCAAAAACTATTTAGTTTGACAATTATGCAATAAATAATTACAAAACATGTTTTGACAAAAATATTGCAAAATCTAGTACATTATTAAACAACTATCTAAAAAATATGAAGATATAAATTATACTGTTCATTAAATGAACCATTTCATTAGTTTAAGAACTTATATGTAATCCCGTTAAAAGATTCATCTTATTAGTTTAAAAATTTGTACGGTACAAAATGAGTTGAATCGGGTAGTTGGGATGGGAAGCCCAAAATTGCGACCCACTATTAGATAAAACCCGCCTTCAATTTACTCTCTATATGAATTCTCTCATTGAAAAAACTATCTCATTGACTTTGAAGATTTGTATATTATAATCTTTCTTAAACACTACCTCATTGGCTTAAGCTGTCTTGTACAATATAAAGTGTGTAGATGTGTCGGGTACCTGTCTCTTATAACCACCAAAATTGCGACCCTCTATTAGACAAAACCCGCCCTCAATCTATTTCCCTACCAAGTGCTTGCAGACCGGATACCCTTGTGTTCTTGGATCCAAACGTATCCAATTCTTGCTTTTCGAATCAACGAGTTTTTAGCCAGAAGTATCAGAAACAGAACAAATTGAGAAAGATATGGTACAAGACAGGATTTCATGCCAGGAAACGTATCCAATTCTTGCTTTTCGGATAAACGAGTTTTTAGCCAGAAATCAGAACCAGAACAAATTGAGAAAGATATGGTACAACACAGGATTTCATGCCAGGAATCAAATGTCAAGAAGCTCACATTCTGACAGAACAACATTTCACAACATACAATTGATATGACACTATGCACTTCCCTGAAGGCGAAAATTTCGACTAAGGAGTGCAATCCATATATCACATGATTTCTCGAGTGAGCCAGTAGAAGACAAGAATTACACAGATTCATTGCAAAAGTAAATTTTGATCAAAAAGAAGCCTTTGCTGACCATGTGCAGCACTCACCAGCATCCACCAAAGGCTCTATAGAACATGCCACTCGAGTTAAGCAGGAGAGAGAGAGAGCCGGTGATAAACAGTAAGGAGGCCAAATTAAATGTTGGAAGCACTCAGCGCCATAACCTTTTAGCACTGCTCATTCATGGCCAACAGTTGGGCTTCTTTCTTGTCAAGCAGAGCACTTAGCCTGACGTTCTCTTCCATAAGTTTCTGAACTTCAGCCTCTTTCTGCATCTTCTCACTCTCCAACTGACTAGTCTTCTCTACTAGCCTGAATCATTTAAATGTAATCGTTGCATTAAAGTCCCAACAAGAACAATGTAATTGGTCGAATAAAAGGATTCTTCTATGGGAATATATCACGTGTGAAGAAAATTCTGTTCTCATTTTCTTCAGTTACTTTACATGACTGAGTGTTTAAAGTAATTAATGTGGAACGCCATTAACATGACATACCTCTATAAATATTTTCTAATGAAAACTCAAATGGTTAACACAAAAGTTCAATATGACAAAAGAAAAAAGGGGAAAAAAAAATATATTCAGCCAATTATTATGTATCTATGAAATGCAAAAGAAAAGACAAAACATCATAAACCAGGTATAAGCAAGTAATCTCTCTATCACTGTAGGAATATTCAAGAAATATGTACCAACCGTTCAAAAAGCCTCTCAATTGTCTGAAATTGCTTTTCTGATGAAAGAAGTGTCTCTCTTACACTAATAAGACTACTGACATAAGTTTTCAGTGATTCAAAATCTCGCTTAACACGAGCAAGCTCCAATTCGTTTTCAGCAGCTCTTTGCCTTTGTCGAGAAGTTTCCCCAACCAACTCTTCAACCCTTTGTCGCATCTCATTCAGAATACAATTTGTTCCCAAAGCAAAATTCTCCATCTCCTCTAACTTTGTAGACATGTTGTCGATTTGAACTGCCTTTCTTTTGATCTCTTCCTGTCCTACAGTTACCTTCTCTTTCTCCAAAGCAGTTTCAGATTCTGCCACTAAAGCTCTCTTAAAAAGGCACTCCATAACATCTGTCACCATTTGTACACCTTTTAGTAATTCACCAGTATAAGCTCCATCTTGTTCATCGAGAAAGCCATTATGGCTAGCAAGTTTTGTCCAAGTTTCCTCCTCTGATCTAATCTTCAAAGGGAGAAAGATCAACATTCCTTGACCATCCAGATAATGGTACACCATTTTTGTCAACAAGTCCCATACCATCTACTTGTTTTATGCCACAGGAGGCATGGGCCAGATGAGGAACAGCCATGATTCTTGCTTTGGTTTTCAAGTATGTTAACATAGATGCAGTAGTTTTGACTCGTTGCCATAAAAGATCTAACTCCTTCTTTGTATCTTCTTCAGACCTTTGCACGCACACCTTTACTTCTAGAAGTTTTGCTTGCAAAGCATCCACTTGGGCCTGGTTTCTTTCCATCTCCTGCTTCCAATCCATTTGTGTTTGGCTCAACAGAGACTTGAAACCTGCCAGGTTGACATCTTCTGCAGCCATCACTTTCAAGAATCATGCAAACTAAATTTAGGAATTTCAAGATTGAAGTGAAGAGAATTGACATGGATATGCAAGTTAAACATTGGCAGTAAGACATAGCCAGAACTGTAATAAGGAAATATCTCTCACGATACTCACCAGTGACACGATTTATGAAGAACCTGTGTTTTGTAAGTAGTGAGTAAAAGAATCCCTAGATGAACTCCAATTACTATTTCGCTATATATTCCTCAATTACTAGTGAATATCATGTCAGCTTGACCATTCATAATCAGTAGCTGACAAGTGCCCGTAGTTACCATCTAGTTAAAGTTGGAGAGAGAGATTTATAAAACATCTGCAGCATGGAATCTGAAGACGTGATTGATATAAGAAGCTCGATAACCATGAATGTACGTTGCACGTCTACATCTCTCACAATTACAGAAACATACAAAACCTAAACAACTGCTTACCATTTCAATATAATTTGTTCGGCTACTAGGTTCAACACTCGAATTCCATATACAATTCTAAACAAGAAAATATGTATAGCAAGGCCGCCAAAAGAAAACCTTTTTCGGATTTTCCCCATTCTAGCATATGCAAATTACAGAATACTTTAGATAAACTGGCAAAAACAAAGATCACTTTCAATACTGAAGTAACAAAAAAAATCTGAACCCCGGATACCTGAGTACGCATCTCCACAGATCAAGCCACCTAATTTTCAAAGAAAAAAAAAAAAAGCAATCATTTTTACATTGCTGAACGGTCAAATTAACATAATCCCATGTAGAAAAACCCCAACTTTACCACGAAATTAAACCAAAAAAGGTTACATCTTTACTAGCATTATAATCCAGGAAAAAAAAAAAAAAAGAGGAAAAATCTAATATGCCAAACGATTAAAAGGGCCAATAGCTATTGGTAAATCACAGTTGAAAACCAATAAAATAATTAAAAAAAAAAAAAAAGAAACCAAATGAAAAGAGATGGGCTTGGTGAATACCTGTGATTTTTGAGGAAAAATTGGGACACTTGAAAATGGGTTGGGTGAGTGTGAGAGAGATGAGGTGGTGGGCGAGATGATGACGTAGATCAACACGCGTTGTCTGTAGAAAGGTTTTTAAGGTGAAAAAGAACGAACGCAGAGGACCGGGAAAGGCAAGTGTCGGTACTTTGTAGAATGGTAGTGTACTTCTTGGTGGTTTGGCTTTACTCTTCTTTTGTTCTTTCGGAAAATTGTACACCTTATATAATTACACTAATTGGGTTATATGGGAAAAATTCTATGGTCTCTTCTTCTTCTAGGAAACATTCTCTTAGTTTGAAATATTTATACAATAAAATATTTAGGGCATATGATATTATACTATATAAATATTTAAAATATAATAAAATAATTTTTTAAAATAAACGATAGAATTTTTCTAAAATTAGATAGATCATTCGACCGTGGACCAGGTAATTCCTAGATCCGAACCGGTTAGTCTAACCTGTTAGCATTATGTTCGAGTATTAAATTATTGGTGATAGGTCGAGAACTTGTGATCAATCGAGTATTAAAATTATCGGTGGTAGGTCGAGAATTGATGATTAATGAATATCCAACTCAGTCTACATACATAATTAATTGTGTAATTTTACATATTATGTGTAATATTCAATTAGTTTTTTCCTCTCATTCTCTCCCTATATACTGGAATATTTATGTAATTAATAGTCAAATTTTAAAATTTTTTGAAACTAGAAAATGTCATTGGGTTAGATACCGGGCATCCATTATAAACCAAGTACCAAATCAATTGTTTTACAGATCTAGTGTAATTGGGTTGAATCAGAAATTCAACACTCCAATTTAAAATAGTGCAGAAGTACTCATCTTTAAAACTACTGCATTATATTTAGGCCCTAAAGCTTTGCTAATTAATAAAAGAAGTATGCTTAAGATAATGGATTTAGGTGAATAACTGAATTGGTTTATGATTGCCGCTTCTAAAAAATGACACGCATCTAAAGTGGATTATACTGTTAAGGATTAATTACACTATATAATAAAGGATCAAAATGGCCATGTAAATAGAGGATAGTTGTAAATTACTCTTATATTTATTTTATCAACAAATTGTCTCCAAGATTTAATAAAATTAAAAATTTCATCTAAAGATGCTCTGCTTAGTAGTAAAATGTCATAATTGCCTTCCATATTTTTAGTTATACTTTATGAATTTCTATACTAAAATTCTTCTCTTAAACTTGAAATGATAATAAACTAAAATTATTATTCTAACTTTTTTTTTCTTTTTTTCTTGATAGCATTAGGTAGTGAGTTAGTTAATCGAGATAAATTTATTTAAAATATATATTGATTATCTCAAAGTATTATATTTATTCAAATAATATGATTTTTTAAATACAAAGTGATCAATTAATTATTTACAATTGAGAAAATAAAGTAAAAATAATAAAACTCAAAATATTGTATTTGAATAAATAAAATAATTTATTCTAGAGATAAAAATAATAATGATCTTCAAGTATATGATGACATGCTATTTAAAATAAATGTGAAGGAGAAAGAATAAAATAGAAAATTAATTCATACAATTAATATTGAAGGTTAAACTTTTTAGATTGTGTTGGATAAAAAAATATCTTTACTTTTGAATGAAAAATTGATGAAATATAAATAATATCAGATACCAAAGTGTAACTCTCTTTAATTTTTTGTTGGTTAAGACAATTAAAAGATTGAGACAATTATAATATTTTACTATTCTCTTTAGATAAAAATTTTAATTTCATTAAATCTTGGAGAGTCATTTATAGATAAAATAAACATAAGAGACAATTTATAACTGTTTCTTATTTACAAAGGATAAATTGTAATTAAGTCTTTTTTTAACTTACAAAAACGTTTCGATTCTAGTAGTTCGTATGATCTGCAAGGCTTATGTATGCTGAAGGTTAAAATTCTGTAACATTGATCAACATACACAAAATCATGCTACTGGAATTTTCCATAGAGCAATGGGACAAAGTAAACGGCAAAGTGGATATCAGATTTATTGGATAATTTTTCGTAGTGTACATATACCATATTGTATGTTAAAGAACGTGAGTTTTTAAACCCATATTATTTAATACGGTATCAAAGATAGTTTCAAATAATTTGACCATCCACTCATAGACATTGAGAAAAATATTTTATGTTCCTAAAAAATAACATGACGACAAACTCGAAGTTATTTAGATTGAAAGTTTTCATTGTCTGGCTAGCGCTATAGGGCTGTGAACAATAGTCGTTACGCCGACGCTAAAAGGATTCTAACAACAATAATTCTTGTGTTCGATACCATATCTTATAAAGTAATATAATCTAGTACGAGATTCTAACTTGGTTTGTTTATGGAGTTGTAGAAGAATAAAACAAGCACAACCAAAGTACTAGCCAAAAGAAGGTTCTAATTGGTTTTAAAATGAAAATTCATATTCTTTAACACCGTGAGCACCGATTATTATACATATATATTTAACAAAAAAAGAAACTTATCATATTTCGGTATTTGTATCACGTGTATAAGTATCAGGCACGTGCATAATCATATTCTAGCTAACTTGTGTTAGTACTTGTTAGGCAGGTTTATCCGTACAGTATACACATTCTTCAACTCATCATTTACATGTTATACCAGCAGAACAGACAAGACTGATACTATAATTTCCTATGTGAATGCCGGAGCTTTCGGAGAGGAGGTGAGGAGGCCGGAGAGAACACCGACAATGAAGGCACTGTTGTAAGTTGTTGGTTCAGCTTGGACTATATTGTTCCGCGAATCGATATAGGTGTCGTTGAGAAATGGTCCTCCAACAAGTGCTCCAATTGCTACATTTGGATTTGGAGCTGTTGAATTCAGCCATTTGAAGCCATTCTTGCACCCTGTATTAGCATCTGCTGGAATTGAAGCACCCCTGTGGTGTACATACTTGGGGTAGTCATTACCAAATCCAACTAGGTAGCTTAATTTCATTGGATTATTTCCCAGGACATAATTGGCCTAAAGTTGATAAAAATAAGGTTGTGAAAATTAGTGTTGTAGACCCTTTTTATAGATACACAACTGCTGCTAATAATAACATATATACACCTGTGAAATTCTGAAATTTCGTAGGTCCATGGGCTCGTATTGTTCTCCATTCTTATAGAGTTGATGTACCGGACCAGAACATGTAATCGCTGTAAACAACTGCCAAAAATGCAGAGGCAACAGAGTATTGCAAAACGTTCCATTTAGTCACCCAAATTAGGCCGCCTGTACGCATAATTAATGCATCAAAAAGATGAAATTTAACTTAGCCAAATCATGGACTACATTTTTTGGTTCAAACTATTAATGTTACTGTGACATAAAACTATTAATTAATGTTGTTTTTACACAAGGTTCAATCCTACAATTAAGGAATAAAATGGTAACGATACAATTAGAAGAAAGAATACTTGCTACCTTCTGATCTGTCAGGTGTTGCTAATGAGGAATCTGGAAGAAGGCTACACATAACAGCATCAGCAGTTTTCTGATACTTCTGAAGGCCAAGATTTTCCTCATCAGGGATATTACAACCTGCCAAATTAACACACCCTTGATAGGAGAACCTGATTTACAGTGAAAATCCAATTCATTGTTAAGGTGTCTAAATCGCACAAGTCTTGAGTGATTGAGACAAAGCACACCCTTTAAAGGAAAACAGATTATGTAATGCCACAACCCACATCTAAAGTGGGAGCGAATATCATATTGAATATAACATCGTGGATCATGGACTACTAATAATTTAAACATTTTTATCCGGTGGTTTATGCTCAAAAATTAGTGGATTAACCCAAAACCGGGGTGTTACATATTAAATACTGAATTTGCCTCGTTGTAGCTTATTTCAATTTTACACTGACCATACCTGAACTCCAGCCAACTTGTTATCCCAGCAAAACCATGTCGGATTTCCCCAATCAGCAAAAGAGTTTCCATTTGCTACAGTGTCATAGGTAAGATATGACTGGTCTCCAGTAGCATGATAAAGCCACGCAGCAGCCCACAAGAGTTCATCCTCGTATCCAGATGAATTATAGTAATTCTGTATTTGAGGGATGCTCACACTGTACAAACATCGGTAAGTGTCTGCAAAGCTGAACAATTGTAACAATATGAGCATGGTTCAGCAGTAATTTTGAGTACGTGGCATTGATAGACTTGAATACTAATGATGCAGATGCCATAGCTGCTGCAGTTTCTGCTGCAACCTCAGTTCCCGGATATGATATGTTCACTTGCGTGAGAGGCCGTGGTTCTGTAATGGCTTCAGGTCTCTCCCAGCAGCTGTGATCCACCTCAGGATCACCAACCTTTTATTGTCATTCACAGCATAAACAGAGTTGATGTTCAATACATGCTTGACTAAATGTAATCCAAGACCATTTTATCTAATTCACAAGGTAACGTTGCAAGTTGCAACAAGATACATGGTACCAGATAGTACGTACCATGTTCTGGTACTTGTGCAACGTATCAAAGAGTATAAAGCGTATTCAGTAACCAAGTCCAAGACTCATCAGGGCTAATTACAACATTTTGATCACTAGAAGAGTGAGAAGCCAATTAACTTCAAAACTAAATTAACTAACCTGAATGAATAGCACATTGTCAGAACCTAGCTGGATGAGCATTTATGAGATAATCAGTGATCCACTTGAGGGAATCTTGAGCACTTTCCAGCTGCTTCACCTCTTGCATATGGTGTCCATATTCCAAAATGGCCCATGACAACATTGTTGCAGTAAATGCCACTGGAAATCCAAATTTCATGGTATCCCCAGCATCATACATCCCTTTTGACAAATCAAGATTTTCTTCCATTCCATCTAGCAAACCAGAATCTCCCCTCCATGCAATCTTATTATTCACCAACTTTCCAGCTGCATTCAAAAAATTTAAAAAAAAAAAAAAATCCATAAAACCATTCAACAAGCAAAAACAATACCTCACACAATAAGATTGGAAAAAGAAAATGAGCTTCTACATTTCTGAACATCAAAAAATTGCATAGCGACACCGAGAGCATTAGCATATTTGTCATTGATCGTTCTTGATGGCCTAACAGGATGGTGGTGAGACCATCTTGATCTATAAAAATTATCCCACAAAGTAAATGCACAGGCAACCTTGCAACAAGAACTGCAATAAAAATCACAAATAGCATCCAGCCCCATGATCCCTTGGACGTCTTAGTTGGTGAATCTGTTGAGTATTTTGTTGGTAAATCTTTTGATTTATCTTCCATTATTCATTCAATCTCAACTCCTTGGTACTTTTCTTCACGTGTTTATAGACAATTCTTGGAGTGAAAGTACATTAAAAAGCAACTATATTTGTAATTGTAATTAGAAGTTAAATAAATCCATGAATTAGTACAAAAAAGGGTTGATCTAATCTAGAAATTTTCTTTGTTTTAGATAATGCCATTTTGCAGAAAAGTGATTGATTAGATCAATTTGGATTCCGCGCCGACTGAGTGATCCCATTTTTGCACTAGTACAATACACTACCGGCACTAAAAGGAATTAGGAATAAAAGCCTATTATCCGGCTTGTCTGGCTTGTCTCTATTGATAGATACATAGTTGGAATAAAATTTCTCATACATTTGAGTATGATCTCAATCAACTGCTGTACCATGCCAAGTTTCTATTCATATATCATTTGTTGTTCTAATAAGCCTTCATTCGAATGCCAAGGCAAGTTAATTACATGCACAATTGTTATCCACCAACATACGATAACGAGAATTGAACCTATGACCTTCATTGAGTTATGTCGTTCTATATGATTTCATTTTCGACATGTACGGCACACTTAATAAGCATCGGTTTTTATCCAATGAAATGAACATGATTTTGGGGACACATCTGGGGGGTTAGTTAGTATAATTACCACCTTTTACCCTTTTACTTTAGACCCCAAAAAAACAAGAAAAAATACACTCATTGAGGTATATTATTTCTTGTGTGTATATTGAGTTGTGATGTGTATTCTGATTAAAAAAAACAAAAACAAAAATTTGCTCTACATTTATAGTTCTTATACAGAATGGAGGTAAAGACAATGTAGAATGCAAGATTTTCTTGTAAAGAAAAGGAAAGAAAAATTAGATGTCGAATTATGAAGAAGAAAGTAGAAGTCATTATGGTGTTAAATATTTTTGCGAAACAATTGGATTTCCTTCGTGATGCTTTTCATCTTAAGAAAACAATTAATAGTACTAGTGATTTTTGCGCAATTCTACGGGTGCGCTATTTCACAATATTCATACCTTATTTTTAAAAATGACTTTAAATAATTGTTCCAAACATCTTTGCATATAGTATAAGAATTGTATAGAGCTACTGTCTCTTATACACATTTATGTGTAAAAGAAGAGGGAATTTTTAGTAACTAACTAAATATTCCCTCTTTTTTTATTTATAAAGGTATTTACCTAATTTAAAATATTAACTTATTTAAAATTGAATGTAACACAAAAAGTGTAAAGACCACCATACCAATTAGGGTTTCTCCCTTTATATATAAAACTAGCGATCGAAACATACTCGATGTGTGTGCAATTCGTTGGTATTATATTATTGTTTAAAAAGTGTAAGTAATTGTTTAAGAGTGTATTTAAACATAAATGAAATTATTTTAAGTGGGGTAATTTTTTCCATTATATTATAAAAGCCTTTATGTATTACACATAAATATTTGGAATACTTGGCATATAAAATGACAACAATAGGTAGTAGCATGCGATTGACTGTCGATTATATTTGTACAATGTTATAGAAAATCGTAATAGCACCATTCATGAAATTTACATATTTACGGTTATTATTGAACTGCTTCTTTTTCAAACAAAGATTTGCAAGATACTGTAGCTATATACCTAATATATTCAACAAACAAAATAATAAAACTGTTATGAGTAGTAGGCATATAAGCTAGATGATGTATTTCATGGTAATGGTAATTTACACATCTAGATGTGTACAAGATACAGAATTTTTCACATCTTAATAACGATTTATTTCTTATTCCTTGTAATACTGTAGATGTACTCTTAGATAGAGTTAGTAATACCAGAACATTTATTAAATAAATATTTATTATACAGTATGGTGTATCACGTACTATGATGTCAGATTGATCAGCTTTACGCATATATTTTGTATGGTAAATGACATAGAAATAGTATCATTTCTATGTATTAATAAATAAATTGTGTAATATATTTTTGATAAACTCGTAAGTATAAATGAGATTCATACTGAAATAATTCTGATTCATTCAAATTTCTTCTCTCTGTAATCCCTCTCTACACATATAAAAAAAAATTAGAGTTAATGATGTTACATTTTTATCTAAAAATTCAGTACAAATTTCGAGCTGCTATGATACATACCTCTGTTAAGTCCCATCCTTCGATCCAGCATATTCTTTTAGATCTATTGAATCACCATAGCATTATAGAATTAGTAATTTGTGTGTGTATATATACACACACACACACGTTTTAGGTATGAGCGGTTACCTGTGTTGCTTTTGCTTTTTTAGTACTCTTAGTATTATTCGTCATAAATCTGAACCATTGATACCAACAATAGTTGTCCAACCTGGACTCAATATTTGCATATTCTGTCGCCTATTTTTTTAAAAAGTATGATATGTTAGATTGTGATATTTTTTTAAAATATATAGCACGTATTATTATTAATTGTCACGTATCTGTTGTTTTATGAGTTTGGAGAGTTATAACTAACCTTTGCAAGATTATGATGTTGATTGTTTTTCTCCTTCCAAGAATACCATGCATCTATTTGTTCCATCAAGTGATGTATAATATCTTCATTTATTGCAACTTCTGCAAATTTTATTGTTCTTGTGATTGAAAACAAACATGAAAGGCTGTTATAAAATCAATGTTTTAGAATAAAATGGAATAAATTCAATATCAAATTATGTATACACATAGAATATTGCTAGGATAAGAATTAATGAAAGAATATATAGAGTTTAAATTTACCTGTTGAATAAATTATATTTTTTCTGATAGAAGAACCTCTTTGTACACAATATTCTTTGTGTAGACTCCATTTTTCTGTTCTAATTTTCCATTCTTGACCAAAACCTTTGTAGTACTTTGATATGACACGCCTCTAGAAAGGGATACATATAGCTGACCATGACTAAAGACATGATTACGAAAGAAAATTCCAATCTTCAGAATTGTTTGTCCCTGAACTTTGTAATTGTTAGTGCAAAACTTAACCAAAGTGGAAATTGTTTCCTTTATAATAAAAAAGGAAGTCCGCTATCTTTTGCATTATTCAGTGGTATTTCGTGTAAAACAATCTTAACTGCACAATGACCAGTTTGAACAACAACATCTATAAATGTTGTTTTCAAATCAAGGCATATTAGCTGAATTCCATTGCAAAAACCTAGTTTAGGATTAAGATTTCTCAAGAACATTATTGGGCATCCAGTTTTCAACACTAACTTGTGTGGAGCCATACCACTTGGGCAAAGGAAATTCAAGAACTCCTATTGATAAAGTTATGGCTATCACACATCAACTGAATCCCAAGATGTATATTCGATTTCTTCTCCAGGAAAATAGTGTAAACCATTTCATTGATATTATCAACATCAGTAAGTAATTTTTTGGACACAATTATTCCTCTTCCAACCACAAAAGTTGGATTCATTTGTATGTTCAGCCTTATTTGGGATATACGAAATTAAATAAAGCCCAGATTGAATTAACTTTTCCCAGCTGTCTCTTATACAATCTAGATGACAGCTTTGTGAAATCTCCATTGAGAGTAGGCTCTATGCCATTACCTATATTCAACAAAAAAAATCAGAGAATTGCGGTTCATTCAATGTTCTCATATTTTGCTTTAATCTTAAGAATTGAACAGCACTCCAAAATGAGGATTTTTGCACACTTGCTGAAATTTGTTGTGCTCTAGATCCTTTCTTAACCACCGGTAGAACTTGTCTGAATTCACCCCCAAAATAATAACCTTTCCTCCAAAAGGTAACTGAGAATCAAAAATGTCCCTCAACGTCTTGTCTAGAGTTTTAAATGTATACCGATTGCTCATTGGAGCTTCATCCCATATTATAGCAGGAGTACCCCTCAATAATTCTGCAAGATCGCAATTGCTTACTTATCCCACACACACTTGTAACATCAGGGTTAAGAGGTATTTTAAATCTTGAGTGTGCAGTTCTTCTACCCGGTAAAAGAGTTGGTACAATACCTGATGTGTTGTGGCAATAACAATATGACCTCTTTTCCTTAAGTATGCCAAAAGGGCACAGTATAAGAATGTTTTACCTGTGCCTTCAGGACCATCGATGAAGAATATTTTGCTTTCCTTCCGTTCAATGGTTGAAGTAACCAATTGAAAGGCGTTATTCTAGTCAGAATTCAAATGTTCTATTGATCTAATATCCTCATCAGGTATCTCGACTAAGAGTTCATCTTCAATAACTCTTGGAAGAGTTGAGTTGTTGTCACACTTTTCAAGGATAGAAGGTAAATCAAATTCTTTAATAACCCTATTGTACTTTTGCTTCAATTTGCGCAATTCACACAGAAGACTGGTGACTGGAAGGACATGTTCAATTGATGGGATGAATATGAACGGTCAAGCATGTATTTTTCAAAAAAGAATTCATCCCAAAGACCATGCACTCTAGTTGATTCAATATGAATTAAAATATACACAAATAATCTTTGAAACGAAGATGACATTCGTACTGAACTTGCCTCAAGTAAACATTGTCTAATATAATTATCACTCTCTAAAAGCCCTCGCCTATCTGCTGCTTCTTTGAAAGTGATGCAAGTGGTCGCATTAACAGGTAATAGATCTTCAAATGATTTGGGACTTTTGACATGGTTCAGCAAGATCTGAAAATAGAATCTTTCTCCTTCAGAAGCATGTACAACATAAATCCTTCCAATAACCTTGTTACATGATGCTATTTTAGTCCACATTTTAGAGTTTTGATGCCATACAATATGTTCAAGAAATTCACTGTATAAGTAAGTATTTGGTACGTGAATTTCCTGTTCATCTGCTACAACTTGTAATTCTCGATTCTTTGTGAAGAATTCGGTCAGCATTGTCTTTGAGTTTTGTTAATCGTTCAAGATATTTTCAACTCTAGTTGCTGTGGCCTAAATCGTACAGATTTCATGCCTGGCAGATGAATATATAATTTGATAACTGATGGATACATGCGACTCATTTCAAATTCATAAATTTTTCATAGTACTTCTGGTGCAGATATCCATTTACTATCAACAAATTGTTGTACTTTATCATAATTCGGACAAGGCCGTACCTTCATCTCTACTCGATCAGGGCCTTTAAATACATATTTGTACAAATACTTCACACATATTACAGTACTTGTGATCTCTATATTGATGTGACAGTCATATTTTAGAAGTAGCCAATAATTGTACCCGACGACCCAACCATTGTCTACCCAAATTTGATAATCACTATCAAGTTGTATTGGAGCCGCATTGCACCTTCTATATATTGAAAATGAATCATCTAATATTCGAGTGGTTGAGGATAAGGCCTTCAGAAAATGTCTCTTGCATTTACCATCTTTCATGCATGGGCTTTTTGGATTTCTATTTCTAAATGGAGCATGTATCATATACTGCATTGTGCTTGAGAACAGCTTCACACAATTGAGGCTCATACTCTTTAGATGGTATTTATGCTCTTACGACCCTATCAAAATTTTCAAGTGTTCTTAGCTTATCATTCTCAGCTAATATGACAATCATATGAACATGTGGCAAACTTCTTTTTTGATATTCAATCACATAAGTATAAGTCAGTACTTATCCAAAAACACATTTTTTACTATATCATCCTTGAATTTATTGAATTTTGCATGAAAGACGTGTGATAAAAGATCCGGTCGATCTTGAGGAAATTAGCCTAGTAGCAATTCATCTTTTATTTCACACCAATTTGGATTATATGTCATGGTTAACATTAAATTTGGTTTTTCAAATTTTTGGACTAATGCTATGGCATCTTGATAGCGTTGGTGCATATCTCAGGGGCTCCAAACAAATGAAGAGGGCAAAATAGTCTTGTGACCAACATTTCCTGTTAGTAGGGAATAAATTGAGTTGCGAAAAAAGATTTATATTTTTGAATACATCATGTATTAATTATTTAATGTGCAAACCTACAATATTTTCACCACCTTGGATTGCATCCTGCAATTCGTCATATAATTCCGATCTAATAGCATCTTGGTTTGCACGTACCCATCGTAGCTTGTGAGTCTCAATTTTGACGTAATTGTTCACTATGTATTGTTGTAGAAGACGTACAGATCTAAGTAAAATAGATGTATCGTGAGATTGAATATGTGAATTTTTATAAATGATTAGTGTTAGTTTAAATAAAACTAAAATTATAGACTGTGGAAATTAATACGTAGGTGCACCTGTAATAGGTAGGAATAGAATTCACGACGTGTTACTTTCCGTCCATTTGTATTTCGGGTGTTGACATCCTATCCGTAATTCCAAAAGGGAAAAGAAGAGGGTATTGTAGAGAATTGTAATATCCAACAATATCAGAGATGTTAAATAATTGTCACTATTTGCTTGAACAATTATATCCTTATTGCTGATTTGACCCATCTCTTCACCACCACCAACAATTGCTTCAACTTCAGACACGGTGGGCATATTGTATTGGTGATGATTGGGTGGGTGCTACTTGATAATAAACTTGCAATTCGGCAAATCTTGACACTGACCCAATTGTCTAAAAATTTTAGCGAATGGATTATGTTCGTCAAGAAAATTTTTTTTTTTTCTACCAAAGCTCTATGCAAGCTTGGATTCTCAAAAATTCTATTGTCAATTTCATGATCAGGAATCCATATAAAATTCTGGAGATATATCTACTTCTTTTATTCATGAATGGTAGTAGACTCCTAATTTTATGACATATGGAACATTGAACTCTGAAAGAATATACTCTTCCACCTCTATTTATATTTTCATCGAAATGTACACCCATAAACGTGAATAAGTAAATATAATTCAAGGATCATAATTGTTGTCGAAAGTACCTTCCTTCAAATGTTTGAGATGTATACAAATGAATAATTCATGAGGACATTGTATAGATGGTAAGATAATCTTTCCATTTTTGAACAGTACATCTTAGATGTTTTCCCAGAAAATAATTTGGCTTGACAATAGGGGGTAGATTTGTGGAGGAGGCAATTGAAATCTTGGATTGCCGAATCGTTTATGATAATTTTGCGCTATGTTGTACATTCTCATTCTACTTTATCGAGTTTGGGCATTCATATTAGAATGAATGAGTTGTCTGACCGGAACCACTGTTTCAAATGAATATATAAATTTAAAATTAATGAAAGATGATTTTTTGTTTGTAGTTTTATTTTTTTTCCATTTGTATAGTGCATGTCATCTATAGAAGGAATATTTATTGTTGCATATGCACTGTTTACATTAAACTAATAATTTTGAGGAATAAAATATTATGTGCTTATTACAATATCTTAAATTCTTATATATATGTGTTAAAATTTTATAATATGTATACTATTATGTGAAAAATAACTTATGAAGTGAGTTGTAGGTATATGCACACATAATTATTTGGAATTAAAATATAATTAATAGTTAGACATAAGAAAACAACATACCTTATGTTCTTTTTGCTGGTATGTCATCAAAATTTTGGTCTTCTTCATTTGCTGCATTTTTATGAGTAACAGTAGTTAAATGGTGTATAGAAGAGGAGAAATTTCTAATTTTTTGTATTAAATTTGGTAACATGAATAAAAATATTGTGATGTAATATTTACATTGACAATTGTATGTTTTATCATGTGAAGTTGTCAAATCAGAATAGATCTCGATTTGTACTACCATATTCCTTTGTGGATGAGTTGGGGTCTATCGCAGGCATATGTGCCATGGTAGTCAACTGACTTCTCCCTCAAATAGTTAGGCTATCAGATGCTGCAAAAATATGTATACTTAATTTTGTATGTAGTCACTACAGTAAACAAACAAACATAGGTGAAGAATGAAACAACTTACATGTATACGATTCATTTTGTTGTTGCGAAATGTTATTTGATCCACGTTGTTGATACAATGATCATCGTCTTGACAATTGCTATCATCGCTTGTTATAAATTTATTGATGCCCTTAATTGGCGCATATTGTTACGGTGGTGCTCCAAACTACTTGCACGTGCTGTTGATGTAGGCGTTGATTGATACGATTTTCTTTCTCTAACTTCCATTAAATGGTCCATTTAATAGAATCCTTTATTTTTTTTACGGAATGGAGTCAGATATTGCGCATGCATTTTTTAATTACCAGGTAAACTTGTTAATTCAGATTATATCTAAAATATAAACAGTAGTAATGAAATTTAATAATAGTGTATGTTCATGTAATTTATAAATTAATTTGAAATAATTATTTGTGAAATTTGATTGGTTCAGCAAAATGTGTAGTATATTTTTAATAGTGTATTATCTTAATTAAATGACTAATAATTACCCATTTACATGTTTGAATTGTAATAGGCAAATTATGTATAATTAGTAACGCAAAGTTAAAGAAACGTTGAAGGTATTAAAAAATTGAAAATCTTGTATATATATGTAAAAAAGGCATATATAAATATTTCATATTAATCTATGGATATTGTCACAAAAAAATTTAGCAATAAGAAAAATTATTAGTTTTGGCATATACATTTTTTTTACTTCTAAGTACATTAATTTTTTTTGTTTGTGTGTTACAGATAAAATGAAGGTGAGGAGTTTATGATTGTATTGTGAAATTATCAATTTTGTTCATGTTACAAATAAAATGGAGGTGAGGAGCTTATGATTCTACAGTGGAATCATTTTTGTGGTTAATAAAAAGAATATAAATGTTGTTATATCAGTTCGAGTAAATGTCGTTATATCAGTTCGAGTAAATGTCAATTTTATAATTTATATTGACCAAGTCTTAGTATTTGTTACAAATTTTTTATCGAATAAGCCACAATCACAATTATATGTAAGCATTTGCAAGTACTCGTACTTGAATAAACGTTGAAGGTATTATCAATTTGAAAATCTTTTATATGTATGTAAAAAAGGCATATACAAATATAGCGTCACAAAAAAATTAGCAATAAGATAAATTATCAGTTTTGGCATATAAATTTTTTTTTTCAATTTTAAATACATTAAATTTTGTTGTTTTTTGTGCAAAATTAGTCAAGTACTTAGTATACATTGGATTGAATTAGGAGGCAAGTTATGTGTAATTAGTAACTCAAAGTTGAAGAAACTTTGAAGGAATTAACAAATTGAAAATCTTGTATATATATATAAAAAAGGCATATATAAATATATTGTCACAAAAACTTTAGCAATAAGAAAATTATTAGTTTTGGCATATACATTTTTTTTTTACTTTTAAGTACATTAATTTTTTTTATTTGTGTGTTACAGATAAAATGAAGGTAAGGAGCTTAAGATTGTACTGTGGAATTATCAATTTTGTTTGTGTTACAGATAAAATGGAGGTGAGGAGCTTATGATTGTACAGTGGAATTATATTTGTGGATAGGAAAAAGAATATGTATCTAGCATTTGTTACAAATTTTTTATCGAATAAGCCACAAAACAATTAGATATAAGCATTTGCAAGCACTCGTATACACATCTTGAATAAACGTTGAAAGTATTATCAATTTGAAAATCTTTTATATATATGTAAAAAAGGCATATACAAATGTAGTGTCACAAAAAATTTAGCAATAAGATAAATTATCAGTTTTGGCATATAATTTTTTTTTTCATTTTTAAGTACATCAAATTATTATTATTAATTTTCTTTTTTGCAAAATTAGTCAAGAACTTAGTAGTCATTGAATTGAGTTAGGAAATAATGGCGTAATGGTATCATGATATGTAAATTTGTTGGGTAGGTGTCGCGGCCCCCCAACAAATTGAGTTACGTGGACCAGCTTGCGTGATTTTATCGCGTTTCGCTTTTCAATTTTAGTATTCATTATTGCCGGCTTTGTAGCATACGTGTGCTTTGAGATAGTTTAAAAGTAATAAAATATGTAAATGTTAATGAGGAAACGAAAATAAATAGTAAATATTAACATTGACAGGTAGATTCAGCCCGGGTCTAATTAAAAGTTGCACACATTGAGCTTGTAGTACACCTTTAACTCCGGCGGGCAAATAGTCATTTATCATGCACGCGGAGTTTATTTCTAGCCCAATTTTATATTATTGATACAATTATTAAGTCCTGGCTAAATTGAATTTGATTCAAATACTTAACGTCTAGTTGTGGATTCTGACATATTTATTATATTGAGACAAATACGAACATTAATATAAAGCACAAATCATCACAAAAGCAATTAATCGAAAATATGTGCAAAGATCAAAGTCTATTCACAATTTAAGACTCATAAGGGCACAACAGTAATTTCACAATCAAGGGTAATTAAAACGTATTAAAATGCCAAACAAAAATCGAGTAAAAACTTGGTGATTATTGACATAAAACAAGTAATTTGGAAGAAATTTGAAGAAAATTTAACAAGAATATTAAAGAAAAGTCCTTAAGGGCCTAAATGTAATTTTAAAAAATTATTTGAGGGATAAAAATGCGAAATCCGAAATCTGGAGGGCCAAAAGTAAATAAAATTTTTTTGAAATTTTGGATTTTTAAATGCCACATCATCGATGACGTGGCGCATCTGGTGGAGCCACGTCATCGATGACATGGCGAAATCTGGTTGAGCCACGTCACGATGACGTGGCGAAATCTGG
Source organism: Cinchona pubescens (assembly GCA_025175665.1). NCBI lineage: Eukaryota > Viridiplantae > Streptophyta > Magnoliopsida > Gentianales > Rubiaceae > Cinchona > Cinchona pubescens. Next base: position 301,538 of record JANKKI010000525.1, read on the forward strand.
TTGAGCCACGTCACGATGACGTGGCGAAATCTGGTTGAGCCACGTCACGATGACGTGGCGAAATCTGGTGGAGCCACGTCACAGATGGCGTGGCGAAAGATAATACACTATTAAAAATCTTCACCTATGTTTGTTTGTTTACTGTTTAGATCTCTTATAATTCAAGATGGTTGAGCCACGTCACAGATGGCGTGGCGCAATCTGCCTTTGACGCTTCGTCACAGATGTCGTTATACACATCTAGATGAGCCAAGAGACAGATGACGCGGCGCAATCTGGTTGAGCCACGTCACAGATGACGCGGCGCAATCTGGTGGAGCCACGTCACAGATGACGCGGCGCAATCTGGTGGAGCCACGTCACAGATGACGTGGCGAAATCATCTTGAGCCACGTCACGGATGACGTGGCTCAATCTGATGGTGCCACGTCATCGATGACGTGGCAACTAAGTGGGCCCTATCAGAACCACCAGATTGAGCCACGTCATCCGTGACGTGGCTCAACCAGATTTCTAACGTTTCTTGACGTGGCTGCAGATTTTGGTGGGCTACCAGCCTTTTTCCACCACGATTTTGACCCAAAATATGAACGATTTTCATTCGGGGTTGAAAAGAAAAGTTGTAGCTTCAGGAACGGTCTACAACTTTGATTCTTTGAGTTTAATCCATTTCCTCTTCCATCGCTTGATAATCTTTGCTCAAAGTTGCATGGTCTGGAAAATTTTCCAGACTTCAAGATACGAGTTCACTAAAATGCTTGACCAAACGCTTTGTCTATTGTATTTTCAACCCGATAAAAAAATCATTTGCCTTCTGGGTTGAACCTGTCTCTTATTGTAGCTTCAGGAACGGTCTACAACTTTGATTCTTTGAGTTTAATCCAGTTCCTCTTCCATCGCTTGAAATCTTTGCTCAAAGTTGGTGGTCTGGAAAATTTTCCAGACTTGAGAGATTTTTCTGGAAAATCCTCTAGACCAACAGCTTTTTCTACCACGTTTTTGACCCTCGAAATGGATGATTTTGCTTTGGGTTTCAAAAGAGAAGTTGTAGTTCCAGGGACCCTATACAACTTTTGTTCTTTGAGTTTAGTCTAATTCCTTCTGATCGCATGGAATTTTGGCTCAAAGTTGGCTGTTTTGGCAGATAGGGTTTTGGAACTACAAATTTTTTTTCTCCAGAAAATTTTCTTCTCCCCCTTTAGACTGATTTTTTGTCCTTTTAACGAATGGGATTGAGTGTAAAAATGGTCAAAGACCATTCCTTGTCATGTGGAGAGTATGGCCACCTGTCTCTTATTTGAAAAATGGGTGAAAAACGCAGAAAAACGTGGCAAAACAAACTGTCGAAATGACTGGCGTGAACAAGACGCTGCACTGTTCACGCGCTGAACTTCTCTTTTTTTTTTTTAATATTTAATTTAATTAATATATATATATATATATATATATTTTTTTTTTTTGAAAAATCTAAAAACTTAAATAATATTAAAACTCATTCTTTGTATTTCAAAAATACATAAAACACATAATAATTAAACACCATAAGACAAATTAAGAGAGAATTAAAGGACAAATTAAGAGGAAATCAAAAAGTAGGTTTAAAAAGAAATTAAAAGGGAAATTAAAAAGAAAATTGAGAGTCAAATTAAATGAAAAATAGGGGAGAACTTACGGGACAAAAATAGGTGTCTACAGCTTGCCCCTCTTTGCCAGAGTGTCGAAGAGGATCGAAGTGTCTAGGCTAAGATTGTAGACACCGCATGACTGGATGATTCCAATCGTGCAACAAAATTTGCCACATGTCAACCTTAAGCTCATGAGGTCATGGAAGGAAAAATTCATCATCTTGACAAACACACTAAGAGACAGCTCTGCAGGTACACGAAAATGAAGAAATGAATAAAAAGACTCCGTGAAATGAACCATAAGAGACATGTGTATAAGAGACAGGTATTTTATCCGATAATGAGTTTTTGGTTTTCATGTTCAAATTTACATTACACGACACGGAATTTCAATGTGGGTTTTCATTTCACTCAACTTGACCTAATTTGCAAACGCCACTTAGTAATGAATTGTAACAAGCAATATGAATTAAAAGCTCGACTATGTATCATCAAGGCAAGAGTATGTAAATACGAATGAAAACCCGACTTTATGTCATCGGGGAAAGTCATATAAATTAAAATGAAAACCCGACTTTGTGTCATCGAGGTAACAAGAGTGAAATGAAAACCCAAACGGTGAGTATGTCGGGTAATGTAAACTTGAAATGAAAGCCAAAAATTGTTTATCGGATAAAATACAAACCTGAAATTCGTTTATCAGGTTAAATAAAATTGAAAACCCGAAATTCGTTTATCGGGAATGAAAATGCAAACCTGAAATTCGTTTATCAGGTTGATGAAAATGAAAATGAGAACCCAAAATTCGTTTATCGGGGGTGAAAATGCAAACCTGAAATTCGTATATCAGGTTGATGAAAATGAAAATGAGAACCCAAATTCGTTTATCGGGGAAAAATGAAAATGAGAACCCAAATTCGTTTATCGGGGAAAATGAAAATGAGAACCGAAATTCGTTTATCGGGGATGAAAATGCAAACTCAAATTCGTTTATCGGTGATAAAAATGAAAATGAGAACCCAAATTCGCTTATCGGGATGAAAATGCAAACCTGAAATTCGTTTATCAAGTTGATGAAAAATGAGAATGAGAACCCAAATTCGTTTATCGGGAGGAAAATGCAAACTGAAATTCGTTTATCGTTGATAAAAATGAAAATGAGAACCCAAATTCGCTTATCGGGATGAAAATGCAAACTGAAATTCGCTTTATCGAGTTAATGAAAATGAAAAATGAGAACCCAAATTCGCTTATCGGGAGGAAAATGCAAACTGAAATTCGCTTATCGAGTTGATGAAAAATGAAAATGAGAACCCAAATTCGTTATGGAAGAGGAAATGGATTAAACTCAAAGAATCAAAGTTGTAGACCGTTCCTGAAGCTACAACTTTTCTTTTCAACCCCGAAGCAAAATCGTTCATATTTTGGGTCAAAATAGATGTGTATAAGAGACAGGCCCAATGGCATGGCTCCTCGAAATTCGTTTATCAAAGTTGATGAAAATGAAAACCAAATTCGCTTTATCGGGTATGAAAATACAAACCTGAAATTCGTTTATCAGGTTGATGAAATGAAATGAGAACCCGTTAAATTCGTTTATCGGGTGAAAATCCAATAAGAATGACATGCACAAGGAGCCATGCCATTGGGCTTACCCATGAAATGAAGTGTAAAAGGCAACTAGTAATTAACCTTAATCATGACCAGATTGTAAACTGGGACATTAAGCCGTAAACGGTTAATGACAACATTATTTAAACTGAGAGGTTTGACTAGGAATTAGTGCACCATATCTCAAGTGGTGATTACCTGTGAGGTTGATTGCTTCATTAGGGGTTGGCGTGAATCACCCCTTTCAAAATGAGAAGAAAGACTGTTGGGTATCAAGACAGTTCTCAGAATTGGTAGATGGGCAAGCTGTTCATTAACCGTTTACCTCAATAAAAATTTGTCCCAGTGTCGTTGATTTTAGCGTCCACTACATTTTCGTGTACCTGCAGGTACTCAAAACAGATGCGATATTGAGCAAAGAAAACTCGAATTGGTCAGTATCATATCATACAAAAATGTCAATCTTAGTGAACATTACTAAAGCTGGGATCCTGTCTCTTATACACATCTAGATGTGTATAAGAGACAGGACTTGAGAGAAGTCACAGATGAACAACCAATAAGCCTAACTTCACCAACATGTCACATCTAGATGTGTATAAGAGACAGTCCTAGAGCGTGTACCCGGAGAGGGCAGTTTACTTCGACCTCCTAAACGAAAACCAGGGAAGGGCAGGCTTGACACCGATTGCGCTTCCCTAAGGTTTTGAAAGTGTAAAGAAATTATTGGAGCATTTTGTCTCCTAACATTCTCCTTTTGCCTCCCCGCCCCGTAGGGTTTTCAACGGTCTCTTTAGCTGGATTTTAACCTGTCTCTTATACACATCTAGATGTGTATAAGAGACAGGGTTTAGGAGCAGTTTGTACGGTCTCGGCAGTTGATGTTAACATGTCTATCCCAAAGACGTCTGGCTAAGTAATCGCCTTTTCCAATGCATGCGAACTTTAGTTTTCAAAGTTTTTCGGCATCAGTAAGGCTGCCTTCCCTGTTTTTGGGATAGACATGTTAACATCAACTGCCGAGACCGTACAAACTGCTCCCTTTAAGCCTATGCAGAACTTGTCTCTTATACACATCTCTCTCAGATGTTAAGTCGGGTGATTGGTAAAGATTGGGATTATCTTAACAAAAACTTGCCCCAGTTTAAGATGGGCGCTTTGGTTGGAAAGAATATAGCTACAAGGGATGGAAGAGCGGGTTTGTGATATGAAAAAAAAACTGGTTATGTCCCTTATCTAAAAGTTTCCTTGTAGCTATATTCTTTCCAACCAAAGCGCCCATCTTAAACTCTGTCTCTTATACACATCTAGATGTGTATAAGAGACAGCCCCTGTGTTGGTTCCCCCAAAGCCAGGGAGGCCATTAATCATGTATCTGTCGATTTTGGACGGATCCAAATGAGCTCCCAACTTGTTTTTACAAAGAAAGGATGTAACATTCAGTCAATAACAAGGTTTAAATACTACTTACTTTCAAAATTCATTTCTTGGTACCCTAATTTCGGATGTGGGTAAAAGGGAAAGAAAATAATGTAGAATTCTATCCTACGTTCGCAATGACTTAAAGGTTTACACGCCAAATCGATCATGGGTAAGCCCAATGGCATGGCTCGGGTGAGGGAAAACTTAGTTTTTCATCCATGGACCCGTAAGGATAAGAGCTCCTCCTGATAATACTTTGTGTACAGAATTAATGGACCTTGCCAGTTAGGAGCAAACTTGCCCTTTGCTTCGTCCTGTATTGGCAATATACGTTTCAAAACTAGATCGCCAGCATGAAAATGTCTGGGCTTGACTTTCTTGTTGTAAGCTCGGGCCATCCTCCGTTGATAACATTGGCCATGACACACAGCTGTTAGCCGTCTTTCATCAATGAGTGCAAGCTGTTCATGTCTGAGCCTTACCCATTCTGCATCCGCTAACTCAGCCTCCGTAAGAATGCGTAGAGAAGGGATCTCTACTCGCTGGCAAAACAGCTTCCATTCCGTACATGAGGGAGTAAGGCGTTGCCCCAAGATGTCCCGATGGAAGTCCGATAACCCAACAAAGGCATATGGCGCTTTTCATGCCAATCACGCCGATCACAACCATCTTTCGAATAATTCTCTTAAGATTCTTGTTGGCCGCTTGCGCCCCATTCATTTTTGGCCTCGTAGATGGTGGAATTCGATGTTTACGGCTTAATCGGGTCCCAGTTTACAATCTGTCTCTCATTGTTCGATTCTTGGCATTGTCGGTAACCAATGTATCCGGATCCCAAAACGGCAAATGATGTTCTTTCGGATGAACTCTGCCACTACTTTCTTTGTGACTGTTTGTAGGATTCAGCCTCGACCCACTTAGTGAAATATTCAAGAGGCACGTATCCGATGGATCCAAAGCATTGCCTGATCGGCGTCCAAATAACTTAGAATGAAAGGCATAAACGTCTTAATCTGTCTTAAATACACGATTTCTTGACTGAAGTATAAGATTGCTCCCAATGCCTCTACCGTTCTATCAGGTGTCGCCACTTGGGAGAAGGTGCACCTGTATCTTATACACATCTAGATCCAAATAAGAGACCTGATCGGGTCCAAATAACTTATCTTTTTAGCTAGTAAGTGCCCGTTCATATGTGGCCCACAGACTCTGTCATGAACATCAGTCACAATGTAAGCGGCCTCTTTCTTATCAACGCACCTCAAAAGACCCAGATATGTCGCGGCTGAATGGTAATGAGTTCTATCACTGTCGTCCGGATGACTGATCATTGAAGATAAGGTAGCAAGAGCATCGGCGAATACATTCCTGGATCGGGGTATGTGAGTGAATTCCAAAGCATCAAAGTGTCGACCTAATTTGAGAATACTGCAGTGATATGGCATGATTTTAGAATCTCTGGTTACCCAGGTGCCCGTTGTCCGATGGACAAGCAAATCGAATCACTAAACACAGCTAATTCTTTAATACCCATATCCAATGCCATTTTCAGACCAAGTATGCAAGTGTACGAACAACATGGCATGTTGTATGTAGGCGAAAATCTTAATATTCAGGTGCCAATGAATAAGATGTCTTCGTCCGGGAAGTATGTGTGCAAGGGTTGATAATCATTCTCCCTTGGGTTCTCAGCAAGATGATCCGCTATCGCTTGTCCTTTGATAGCCTTTTGAGTAGTAAAGATGATGTCGAATTCTGCTAACAACATCTGCCATCTAGCCATGGGTCCAGTAGGCATAGGCTTCTCTAACAGATAGCGAAGGGGATCACACCTGGAAATGAGATAAGTGGTATGACCCAGAGATAATGCCTTAGCCGCTATGAAAAAAAAAAAAAGATGGCAGATGTTGTTCTAGAACAGAATAATTGGCATCGTGGACTGTCAAACTTGTATCTTAGATAATAGATAGCCTGCTCCTTTCTGCCCGAATTAGTCATGCTGCCCCAAGACACAACCCATGGATCCGTCCAAAATCGACAGATACATGATTAATGGCCTCCCTGGCTTTGGGGGAACCAACACAGGGGGGTTCAAAAGATAATCTTTGATTTTGTCAAAAGCTTGCTGACAATCATCATTCCAGTACATCGGTGTATTTTTTCTCAACAGTTTGAACAAAGGTTCACAAGTAGCTGTCAGCTGAGCAATGAAGCGACCGATGAAATTTATTTTACCCAAGAAACTTTTTACGTTCTTCTGAGTCTTTGGCACAGGCATATCACGGATAGCTTCGATCTTTGCTGGGTCTATCTCAATCCCCCGCTTACTGACAATGAAACCTAATAACTTTCCGGAAGGAGCTCCAAAGGCGCACTTTGCCGGGTTCAACTTTAGATTGTCTCTTATACACATCTAAATACCTTCTTAAGATTGGTCAAGTGATCCTCTGCCTTCTTGGATTTGATGATGATATCATCGACATAGACATCTAGATGTGTATATGCACTGTTGGGTTATCGGACTTCCATCAGGAGATCTACTGGGGCTGTCTCTTATACACATCTAGATGTGTATAAGAGACAGGACCTGTATAGAAGTCTTCTTATGCAATCTGAGAGTGATGAGGACGAGATGTCTCTTATACACATCTAGATGTGTACTCGCTTGATAATTTGTTCTTTGATCTTCAAACTCATTTCCGCTTAAACTTTCTGGGCTTTTGCTTTACAGTGTGCATTTAGGATCGGTGGGAAGAGACAACCAACACATCGGGATGAAATGCCAGGCATATCATCTATAAGACCACAGGCGTGTTACGGTCCCGTTTTTGGGGCGTGACATAACCCTCTTTTCTCCCTCTAGTCAAGTGTATGCTGATTTTAACTTCTCTTACGTCCGTGTCTGTCCCAATGTTTACCATTTCTTTTCTTCCAAGTTAGGCTTTGGTTTTTCCTCATTGAAAATGAATTCATTTTCAATATCACACTGTCTCTTATACACATCTCAGATGTGTATAGACAATAGAGTCAGGTGTGATATCGAAATTGCACTCAGATCCTCCTTGTTTTATTCTTTCAATCATACATTGATTTTGGGCCATCTGGGACAAAATAATGTATGAAATGAAAGAAAACAAAATGAGCTAAAACATCTTGAAGAAAAAGTTCTCATTAATCAAAAATTTGTACAAGTGATCCTAGAGAACATAAACTTAACATTCATTGGCAAGTACAATCATAATATTGCCTTCAGGGAATTCATCTCCAAAAAGATGAATAAGATGAATCATGAAGGCAATATTATGATGTCTGTACTTGCCTTACTAATTGAATTGTTTTCAAGATTCATCTCCAAAACAAATGAATGAGATGAATCATGAATACAATACTGTGCATGCACCTATTCCTTGACTAGATGGCATAAATAAAACAGCTTAAAAATACGAAACATACATACAACGATGAAATTAAAAGGAGCAAAACTAAAAATAATATCCTTTCAAATTTACCGAAACTCCCTGTGAATAGGGTGCTCTTGAGGCAAAATCTGATGGACTGCCTTGGTTCTGGAGAAAGCGGCAACACTCCGGTGCCTTTCCTAGCTTATGATGTGGTCTCTGTCAGCCCTGTCTCTTTAAGCTCGTAAATGTGTTTAACCCTTTGATGCAAAGATGACGGAATAGCCCCAGCAGAATGGAGCAAGACTTCTGCCCATTTTGAGAGCAAATATATAACAATCTGGATCCAACAGGATTCACAGCAGGTGTTTCTGTCTGACAAGTGATCTAGATGAGCAGAGACGGACTTCCAAAATAAGGTTTATCTCTCCGGTGGCTTATCTTCGAGCCCCGTCAAAACCTCGGATCACCATGGATGAATTCTGGTGCTCGATTGATCGCACCATTACCCTAGGCAAGGACAAGGAAATCACATCTAACCGAGATGAATCGAGCCTTGTTGTGGTCGCTCCCTTCAGAAGTTAAGTCATCATCAGAAAAACAAATTTGGTTTGATGCCAGCACACTGCCCACTAACCCAGCAAGTTTGTCAGTGGGAATGTCACGAGACACATGGGCCTCACTCAAAATCTTCAATACTGCCTCCTGTGTAGCTCGGATGTTAACAATAAGTTGAGCAGTAGAAATTTGTGATGGCCTGTCTCTTATTGCATCCACTACTGAATATTCACTTTTTCTGATCAATCTTAGAAAATCCTCCACATCTTTGTCTGTTACAGCCTTAGGGGCCTGCATAGGCTCTTTACCTTTGCTGGATTGTCCGACCTCAAAATTGTTGTCATTTGTGATTCGGCCTGACCTCGTCAGACACTTCCTAAGGTCAAAGACAATGGCACCAGAGATTGTCATTAGGAGGCCTGAACAAAGGGCTCCTGAAGTAAATACTAATCCGCTGCCATTGGCAATTGTGTTGGTAGTTCAATCACAACGGGATCTTGGGGTTCTACCTCAAATGGATCCACGTCTATGATAAAAGGCTCAGATGGCTCCGAATCCAGATAAAACGGTTTGATCTGAGTCATTGTCACTTCTTTGATTGCTCCTTCTTCCTCTTCGATCTCCGCTTCTATACAAATCATCCCCACATGAGGCTCATGCCGTGGCAGCGGATTAGTATTTACTTCAGGAGCCCTTTGTTCAGGCCTCCTAATGACAATCTCTCGTGCATTGATCATGTCTTGCACCTTGTTCTTCAACGTCCAACAATTAGCCGTGGAATGCCCTGGGGCTCCAGAATGATAGGCACAGCGGGCGTTGGCATCAAACCTATCCGGAACTCCCCTTGGATACTGAGGAGGAGCTATAGGATTCAATCTCCCCGCCGATCTCAACTGCTCATATAGTTGCTCCACCTGGGCCGTTAAGATTGGAGAACATGCGGGGTGGTCTGTCATGTGGTCTGGCTTGGTTGGGGTTTGGTGGAGAGAAGTTATTTGCCTGGTGACAATCTTTGACTGTTTGAGGGTTGTAGTCTTGGATTATAATATGGGAGCTGTGGATTAGGCACGGGCACTTGTACTTGTGTTTGGTATACAGGGTGAGGATTATATTCAGGTGGTAGTGGAGGTGGTGCATAAAAGGGTTGTGGGTTAGGTCTTTGGTATTGATGGAAATTGCGTGGTGTTTGGCGGTTGGGTTGGTTGAAAATAAAAGTCACTTCCTTTCCTTCTTGTCAAGCTTCTTGCTCCTTACTATTTCTGTTCCACAGACGTGCTTCCCGCGTGGATTCTATCCAAGTTTGAAAGCCGTCATGTCAATAATTTTCCGCTTTTCAAACCCTTTCAACACCTTGGACGATTTCAAAAGGATTTGCCAATAGACCGGTTCCCCTTTTCATAGTAAGCTTGACATTGGAGGTTCTTGTGCATCAATAAAAAGTTTGACCATCTCAGTCTCAGTCATAGGTGGGCTCACTCTGGCAGCTAACGCCCTCCATCTTTTCACATACTCACGGTACTCCTCTGAGAGCTTCTTCTTTAAGTTCATCAGAGCAAAACGGTCTGGCTCTAGGTCGCGGTTAAACTCGTACTGTTTCACAAAAGCATTTGCCAAGTCGGTCCAATCCTGCAGTTTTTTGGGATCAAGCATTAAATACCATGATAACGCATCTCCCTCCAGGCTCCTGGCAAATACCCTCATTGCTATCCGAGGGTCACTTGTCGGATTGATCCAACTCCACCACCACCACCTCCTCTTGAGGATCCCCAGTGCCATTGTACTTTGGAAATTCTGGGATTTTAAATTTTGGCGGCAATTGCACCTCGGGAATAGACATAGATCTTGGTAGTCGATAGCTCCAAATTTATCATCCCCTGTTGTCGCTTCACAGTATTGTATTCATAATTCATCTCATTCATTTGACACTCCGGGGGGTGGTGGTGGCATTAATTCAGCTTCCTCTCCCGGGGTGTACTCCAACTCAAGAGGAGGTGGTGGTGGTGGAGTTGGATCTGTCAGTGGTGGCACTGAAGTTGGAGGAGGTTGATTTTGCAGTGGTGGGGGTAGCGGCATCCCCATGCTGGGATTAGGTATATAAGGAGGCAGCATTTCCTGATTGGCGGGGTGAGGCCCATAAGTTTGCCTATACCATTGCATTTCTTGGTTCATACTGGCCATAGCAGCCATCATAGATTCCATCTGTTTGCGCAACTCTGCTTGAGTTGGAGTTTTGATCGCCACTGGTCCCTTCCACATCTTTTGTCGATACGGTGCTCATACTGTCTTCAAATCAGAATTTACGTGCACGGGTGCAATGGTATAGGCAAACTTATGGGCCTCACCCCGCCAATCAGGAAATGCTGAAGGGGATCCCTGTCTCTTATACACATCTAGATGTGTATAAGAGATGGTCTCGTATCTTCATCATTTGCTCCTCGTACGGCATAAGCTTGCTACGTGCTGATTCAGCAGCCCCATTGTGCATTAGGCATCCCAGATCATCAGCCATCTCAGTGCATGCCCTCTTTCGGTTGTATTCCTGTTCTCGAATGCAAGATTGCTGTTCTTGAAGTCTTTTGTAAGCTTGCCTGTGATTATCTAGAGCTATCTCTTTTTCCACTATTTCCTTGTCCTTAGCCTCCAATAGTGCGGTCAATCGAGCAATTTCTTCTGAAGGGTCTAATACAGCTTGCGGTTGCTGGCCAAGCAAATGTTCCAGCCATGCATCATACTGAGGTGTGGTCGCTGAAATTCCACTGCTGTGAATCGTATAACGACTCCTGACATGCACGTCTGGATGCCCACGCTGACAAAATACTGGCCTTTATCTGGTATTGATTCGGGCCGCATCCCTTTGTCAAACATAATATTGAACCGATCAGTCGCTGATTTTGGAGGTACTGTTTGAACCCTCCCAAACTGACGTAAGACTCGGAAAGGCATGTAGGGAACAATGCCTTCATTTCCTACCAAGGGTATGAACGGAAGGACAGCATCTATGTATGTGTGTAAGAGACAGCCACACATCTAGAACCCACTGTATGTCTGACAGGTTCAATGAAGATAACCAGTGGATGTACTTCTCCTTGTCCTTCAGCAATCATGCCCGGTTGATGCGTTGATTGTGACTTTGTACCCAATTCACTCTACCCCAGGAAAAATCATGACGACCGATCTTTCGTCGCCCCAAATGCTCCATGAACCAGGCTTGCAATGACTCAGATCAAACCGTTTTATCCCCAACCAAGCCAGACCACATTTACAAGACCACCCCGCAATGTCTGGTTCAGTAGGAATTATGGTAAGGTCTCGCCCACCGACGCCATGTATCAGAATCGGCTAACATCCGTACCGTCCTAAATGCTATCCTCCCATCCGGCCTCGGAAAAATATATGCACTGGTCAGTGCTAGAGCAAAAACCTGGACTCGCTTCTGGGCCCAGGACTCCTCAGTGGGATGCAAAAAATGAGTCTTGTTTCTGTGAAATCCTTGTTTTGTGCCAAAGTGCTCGTGTAAAAACATCAAAGTAACCGAACTAGCCTCGGGTCCTCCTGGTATTGTGGCCTCGGATATGCCGGTGAACAAAGAGAAGTCTCTTGTAGTACCTAGGGAGGTAGTATAATGCCCGATCCTTGAAGTCCATCAGAAATCCTGCAATTTCCTCTAGTGTGGGCACCATTTCAAACTTCCCGAATCGAACACACTGCCTCACTGTCCCACACTTGTACCAAAGCATCTATTATGGTTCGATCGGCTCAATATCCCGAGACATACTAGGTGACCCAAATAACCAGCTATCGCATTCGATTCGACAATTGCATGTTTCGTTCCCACTGAGATGGAGGGCGTTAGCCCCTTTAGAGCCTTTATAAAATGAACACACAATCTTGCAAATCCCATTGTAGGTTATGTACCTAGGGATAGGTATGCAATTCTATGTACGGGTATCCGATAAGGTATCCCCTTCTACGGCTAGTGATATGCAATAAGTAGCCTACGGTGGCCCTACATCGGTGGGGTTAGCCTACATGCACACAAGGGATAAAAAACTTTGAAACATCATCGATGACGTGGCACCACCAGATTGGCAACCATATGCCGTGATGTACCTAAGGCTTATGCAATGCAAAAATTAAAATTTAAACTTTCTTGCGGGAAGTAAATACAAATTACAGGGCCAATATAAATCATACCAATCAGAAAAACTAATTACTATTACATAGCAAAAATTGTAAGGCTATTTACTATTACAAGCCAGATAAATGGGTGGGTCTTACCGCCTCGTGTCTAGTGTCCTAAACAAGGTCCACACGGTTCAGCCCTATGGTTTAAGCTATATGACCATGAGGCTAGGCTTACTAATGCAATCTAGATAGGCTTGGTTCCCGAACCTTCAGACTTTGGGCCCAAAAATAAAATCCGTCAATTCCAATGGGCCTTATCGTCGGTGGTTGGGTGATCGCCACAGATACCGTTACGTGCACATTGTGTCACGGCCGCATATCTGGGTAGATCATCTTAACTCCTATAGGGAATGTGGGAATGACATCCACAAAAATAGGACATGCAATAAATGAGACATGTGTTATGCTGTATAGGAACTTGGAGGCGGTACCGTTCACACATTTTAGACGTTTGGCTCTAAAGGTTTGATTGAAGAGACAGGCCAAAACATTTCAAGCGATTGAGCAAAAAATCTTATGCGAAGAATCATATTGGTGACCCGCAATAAAGCAAGAACAAATCACACCATAAGTAGACAAATAGACCTGTCTCTTATGGCACGTAAAACGAGACCTAAATCGAGCAAATTGGCACTCAAGACAGCAAACATGGTGAAATACAGTAAAACAAGTGTAAAAGAATTTGAAAAGAACAAAGAAAGTAACAGATAGCATGTGGCACACAAAACGAGACATAAAATCCGTAAATCGGCACACCAGACAGCAAAATGGTGAAATACGTTAAAACAACTGTAAATTAATTGAAAATAACAGATAAAGTAACATATAGCATATGGCACGCAAAACGAGGTATAGAGCCGGTAACATAGCACACAAAATGGGTAAAAATTAGTGTGTGTAATGAACGGGTAAAATTGAGAGAAACGCGTTAAAATCGTGCGCCGGATTCTCAAAGTTCCCGGTGGAGTCGCACGTTTGTCGCGCCCCCTTTACCGCGCTGGCCGGCACCGGTGGGACCGTCGCCACGTGTGGCGCTCGTGAAATAGGTGATTGAATGCAAAATCCTACTTACAATTTACAAACTAGAAATTGCTCAATCAACGCATCAACCGTAGGCGAACTTATTGCATAGGACAACTCATTAGAAGTAGATACGTCTGTCGACTACAGTGAATGAGTCAGACTGTCTCTTGTACACATCTAGATGTGTATAATTGATTTGAATTTCCTCGCACCCACTTTACCCGTTGGACCGGTTGCTAGATTTTATCGCGTTTCGCTTTTCAATTTTAGTATTCATTATTGCCGGCTTTGTAGCATACGTGTGCTTTGAGATAGTTTAAAAGTAATAAAATATGTACATGTTAATGAGGAAACGAAAATAAATAGTAAATATTAACATTGACAGGTAGATTTGTCTAATTAAAAGTTGCACACATTGAGCTTGTAGTACCCTTGATTAACTCCCAAGGGGCAAATAGTCATTTATCATGCACGCCGGAGTTTATTTCTAGCCCAATTTTATATTATTGATACAATTATTAAGTCCTGGGCTAAATTGAATTTGATTCAAATACTTAACGTCTAGTTGTGCAACTAATCCAAAATTTGAGGGCAAAAGAGTAAATTCACATAGTTTAACCAGTAAGAGAAGACATAAATATTATATTGAGACCAACGAACATTAAAATAAAGCACAAATCAGTCACAAAAGCAATTAATCGAAAATATGTGCAAAGATCAAAGTCTATTCACAATTTACAGACATCATAAACGAATTTCGCCACGTCATCTGATGACGCGGCGAAATCTGGCTTGAGCCACGCCACAGATGACGTGGCGCAATCTGGTGGAGCCACGTCACAGATGACGTGGCGAAATCTGGTTGAGCCACGTCACTGATGACGTGGCTCAATCTGGTGGTGCCACGTCATCGATGACGTGGCACTAAGTGGGCCCGGAGCCTTGCTAGATCTTGTAGATTTATAGTAAATGTAAGCCTTTTGTTCATCACGATTTTGACCCAGAATATGAACGATTTTGCTTCGGGGTTGAAAAGAAAAGTTGTAGCTTCAGGAACGGTCTACAACTTTGATTCTTTGAGTTTAATCCAGTTCCTCTTCCATCGCTTGAAATCTTTGCTCAAAGTTGGTGGTCTGGAAAATTTTCCAGACTTAAAAGAGATTTTTCTGGAAAATCCTCTGGACCAACCGCTTTTTCTACCACGTTTTTTAACCCACGAAATGGATGATTTTTCTTCGGGGTTGAATAGAAAAGTTGTAGCTTCAGGAACGGTCTACAACTTTGATTCTTTGAGTTTAATCCAGTTCCTCTTCCATCGCTTGAAATCTTTGCTCAAAGTTGGTGGTCTGGATTTTTGGAAAATTTTCCAGACTTGAGAGATTTTTCTGGAAAATCCTCTAGACCAACAGCTTTTTCTACCACGTTTTTGACCCTCGAAATGGATGATTTTGCTTTGGGTTTCAAAAGAGAAATTGTAGTTCCAGGGACCCTATACAACTTTTGTTCTTTGAGTTTAGTCTAATTCCTCTCTGATCGCATGGAATTTTGGCTCAAAGTTGGCTGTTTTGGCAGATTTCTTTTGCTTCAGAAAAATTTTTTTTCTCCAGAAAATTTTCTTCTCCCCCTTTAGACTGATTTTTTGTCCTTTTAACGAATGGAATTGAGTGTAAAAATGGTCAAAGACCATTCCTTGTCATGTGGAGAGCATGGCCATCTGAAATTTTTGCTGAAAAATGGGTGAAAACGCAGAAAAAACGTGGCCAAAACTGTCGAAATTGTTGGCGCGTGAACAAGACGCTGTACTGTTCACGCGCTGATACTTCTCTTTTTTTTTTTTTTTTAAGATTTAATTTAATTAGCCTGTATATATTATATATATTTTTTTTTTTTTTTTTGAAAAATCTAAAAACTTAAATAATATTAAAACTCATTCTTTGTATTTCAAAAATACATAAAAAAAAAAATAATTAAACACCATAAGACAAATTAAGAGAGAATTAAAGGACAAATTAAGAGGAAATCAAAAAGTAGGTTTAAAAAGAAATTAAAAGGGAAATTAAAAAGAAAATTGAGAGTCAAATTAAATGAAAAATAGGGGAGAACTTACGGGACAAAAATAGGTGTCTACAGTAGGTTTTTTAAAGTGGGGATGTAAGTTTAAACTTTTAAAATTTGTATGATGGTTTTTTGTTTTTTGTTTTTTGGCATTAATGTGGAATACCATCAATGTAAGTATTAACAATTTTAATTCGTCTGGATATTTTTTGAGACTTTACATGAAGGTTAACTTTAAATTACGGATTTTTACTATGTTATTATTGTTTTTGTACTTAAATAGGTTTAATTTTGTTGTAGTCTATTGACAATTTGTCATGATTGTATTAGGGAAATTATTTTTGTGATTAATAAAAAGAATATATATGTTGTTGTTTCAGTTCGAGTAAATTTCTATTTCATAACTTATATTGACCAAATCTTAGTAATTTTTACAAATGAATTAAAATTGTGTATTACAATTATGTATAAGCATTTCAAGCACTGTCTCTTATACACATCTAGATGTGTATAAGAGATTGAAAATAATTTATTTATATATAAAATGTTTTACAAATATAAACTCATTGTTAAAATTAGCAATAAGATGAATTATCAGTTTTGTATATGCCTTTTTTATATGAATACATTAATTATTTTTTAAACTTTTTACGAAATTAGTCAAGAACTTAGTAGTCATTATATTGAGTTAGCAAAATGGCATAATGGTATCATGATATCTAAGTACACATCTAGAAAATATAAGAACTTATTTAGGTTTTTTAAACTCCTTGCATTATTGTGGAACACCATCCATGTAAGTTTTAACAATTTAAATTCGACTGGATAAGTTTTTGAGAATTCAAATGAAGGTTAAATTTAACTTATGCATTTGTACTACGCTATTATTGTTTTAGTATTTAAATAGGTT
Organism: Cinchona pubescens; assembly: GCA_025175665.1. Lineage (NCBI taxonomy): Eukaryota > Viridiplantae > Streptophyta > Magnoliopsida > Gentianales > Rubiaceae > Cinchona > Cinchona pubescens. The sequence goes on from JANKKI010000525.1 coordinate 318,325, forward strand.
TAATTTTGTTGTAGTCTGTTAACAATTTGTCATGAATAAAATAATAAAAGTGTAAGTTTTTTTCCAACTTTTAGTTGTTGCAAGTATTGACGTGGAGTTAACCAAATTTTTGTACAATAATCTACAAATTGGATGAAGACACGTATGGTACACCAAAAAATACAATCCATGACTTAAAATATGTATTGAGTTTAGAAGCGAATGACTTTTTTTTTTTTTTAACTTCACCTTAGTGATATATCAATGGAACGAGGATTATTAAAGTAGAAGGATAATTTAGTCACATTAAGCTATATTATACAAAATTGATGCAATTTCATAGACTTTTCTGTAATTCGTGTTCACTAATTTGAAACGTCAATTAAAAGGTAATAAAGGCAATAAATATGTTGGCATTGGTGATGTGTTTACACTTGTGGTCTTACGTCGACATATGCATGCATTTTAATCTTTTTTTTCTCATAAGAAAGTGATGTGTTATATTATATATTCACCAATCTCTTGATTTATTGTTTAAGTTATTGGTGAATATATATACATACATACATGTCATACATATATACATATATATATATATATATATATATATATAAAAATTTAATATATTTCAAAATATACTTTCTCCTAAAGATTTCGCCGCGTCAGATGTCTGTCTCTTATACACATCTAGATGTGTATAAGAGACTTATACAATATCTAGATGGCATTGTTTTGTGCTGATTTTTAAAGAATAATTAGAATCAGTTAGTGCTTTTGTGTTTTATTGGGTTTATGGTTTTAATATTATATTATGCATATTCAGACACTTAACAAATTTAGGATTTGATAAACTTTCACGATTATATGTAAACATTTGCAAGCACATTTACTCGAATAAATGTTTAATGTATTAAGTAATTGAAAATCTGTTATATATGTAAAAAGGCATATACAAATATATTGTTAAAAAAATTTGGAATAAGATAAATTATCATTTCTGGCATGTACAATTTTTTTAATTTTTAAAAACATTAATTTCATTTTATTTTATTTTTTTTGCTAAAATAGTGAAGAACTTAGTAGTCATTGAATTGAGTTATAAATAACGGTGTAATGACATCATGATATGTAAATTTTTGTTAGGATTTTTTAAAGTAGAGATGGGTTAGTAACGGATTATATTGAAGTTGTGGGTATGATAATTGCATTGTACAGGATTTTTTCTACAACGAATTTTGAACCATAAAGATTTAGACTTGTATTTTAAAATAAAATAATGTTATGAGCATACAAACATTAAATTAATTTTGAATTGTATTGACAAATAAAACAATTGTATGAGCATACGAACATTACAAAAAATTTGAACTGTAATTAAAATAAAACAATTTCTTGAGCATATAAACATTACAATATTGCTTACCAAGTGACCTTAGATGGCACTGACATTTTTAATATTCTAGTTTTAGATTTAGCGCCTTTTCTTGGTGAATTTATAAGATATTGATGGAACGGAGTTGCTTCCTGTATCCTATAAATTTGCACTTGCAAGAGTTCCTGTCACAATACAAGAAGAAAGAATTAATACACAAAAATTTAATATTTGTGTGTAAATGTACAAATTATTTGTTCGCATAAATTAGGTGATTGGGTGCAGTATAAACTTACACATGTAACTAAAATGTAAATATATATTGAAATAGTATCTTAACTCACTAAATATAAAGGGAGAGCCAACTTGGTGTGGTGGTTTCTCTCTTTACATTCCTTCCTAATGTTAAGGAAATTAAATATTAAAAAAAATTACCTATCAATAAAGATAACTTCCACTAATTAAACTACCATTCTATTAGTTTTTCATTTCTTAACTTCCACCTTTTTTATACATTTTTTTTTTTTAATTCTTATACACACATTGAATGTGCCCTAAAGACAGATCAATTATAGAGAAAAAAATACATTATTTGGTATTTTTATCTAGATGTTGGGGTAAGAAAGCTAAAATTTTACAAAACTTTACTATCTCTTATAATTCCTAACCTAAATCCGCCAATGGTTATCACACATAGAAGAGAAAAATGGTAAAGTGGTTAGTCGAAAAGCCAGTAAAGCCCATCCTAAAAAACTTTGAGCCAAAAAAAAAAAAAAGTTGGCTTTTAAATAAGACAGATCAAGGCCATGTTGTCAACCAGAAAAAGCAAACAAACATGTGAGAAAGGCTTTTTGCAGCAATACACAGTTCAAAAACTCAAGAGTGGAATTATCTTTATACCCCTAGGAAGGGACGAAACACCTTCAGTAAAATAGAATTAGTCCCCAAATTATTCACCCTTAATATGTAGAAGATGTAAAACAAAATTCTGTCCACAAACTTTATTTTCTGATAATTTAATCCATACTTTTATTTTTTGATTCAATTTAATCTCTTATTTTCATCAAAGTAGTAATTGAGACAAACATAATTCATCACTTACTCTTCTCTAGTTTAAAAATAAATCTGAAAACATTATATACATAATTGTGATTTGTGAAGCCATGAATTAGGTAATTCATCTTAATGACATATTATTGATTGTAAGTATTAATGTGAAAGTACACGTAGTGAAGTGGTAATTTATTTTAGGATTAATTTTGGCATTAGCGGCTGAGCCAATAGTCTTGCAAGCGGAAATAGGATAGAATTTCGGAACTTGCCTTATACTAATTGATTAAGAAAGATGTCTGGAACTAGAAATAGGATAGAATTTGGGAGCTTGCCTTATAATAATTGATTAAGAAAGATGTTATTCAATTTTCTTAAATAATTTAATTTCCAAGTAATATTTGTCTATCATTTTTCCATTTATATGTCTTAAAAAATTTCATTCGTAACTTATTTAATATTTACTGTTAATGTAGTAGACAACTGTAATAGGCACAATTGCTGCATAATCATGGTTCGTGAATATGTATCGATTTCTCTATCATTCCTACATTTTTATCCTTAAAAATGAAAAAATATCGTAGGTTTTAATTATTTAATATACATGTAGTAGACAACTGTCATAGGTCTCTTTTTTGCATAGATCATAGTTCTTGAATATGTTGGATTGCCTTTCCACCTAGTAAAAAGTAAGAAATTTACTTTTTTTATAAAAAAAATCAAGGAGTGACATAAAAAATATTAAAAAACAAATATTATTTTGGATAGAAAAGGAATCCAACTCTTGAAAGAGTTAAGTACATATTTAAACATGTTGATTTAATTAATGTGGTCTATATTGTGTGATTTACAGTAAAAGTTTACTGAAATTGACTATTTTGAAGATAAATCTGTTGAGGAATAGGAGTGACATAAAAAATAAATATAAAAAACAAAGAAAAAAAAATAGGTAGTGCAGGATTAATGAGTTTATGAAATTTAATATAATTATTAAAATTTGCTTACTAGATGTAAATAGAACTTTGAACAAACTACAAATAACATATATTAGTTATCCTCTTCATGCTGAAATTCTTTAATCTCCAATCTTCCCTGAATTTTCACGAAAAAATATATATGAGTTTGTTGATGTAGTAGTTTGACAAACATGATTATATTTCAAAAAAAATTAAAAAAGGAAAAGGTAGTAGAAATGATAAAGAAAATTATTAAAAATATTAAAAAAATAATATAGATAGTACAGGATTAATGAGTTTATTAAATTTAATATAATTATTAAAATTTGCTTACCAAATGCAAATACAAATTTGAACGAATTACAAATAACATATATTAGTTATCCTCTCCATGCTGATATTTCATAATCTCCAATCACAGAAAAAATATATGAGTTTAACAAACATGATTATAGATAAGTTTAAATGGTCAAATAATAATTTGCAGTAGTAGAAATAAAAAGTTTGATTACTTCTGTAAATAGTTACATAGAGAAAGCTTTGGTGGGTCGTATCGTCTAAAGAGAGAGAATATTGTTGTTTAGTTGGACAAATCAACAATTTTGGTGGAATAATTACAGATTTAGATAATTAAAGTGTGTAAGAATCTGGGAGTTGTGATTGTGAAATTGAGGGGTTGTGAAGGAGTGGGAGAGTTTGGCGTAGTGGAGTAGATAGTTACATAATGAAGTAATTGAATGGGACCACCACAAATCCTGCGGCATGAATCCTTATTTGCACACACATGTCCCTATTTTTTTGATGGATTTTTGTTACCTTTCTTTCTTTCTTGGATTGTCAATTATAGCCTTTGAGGTGAGGGTTAAATAAGAAGTTTAAATGATGATATCACATCATTTGAGTCTCGAACTTTATTATATGGTATAGATAAGATTTATAAATAAATTAAGAGGGAATTTTTAGTAACTAACTAAATATGAAAGTTTTTTTTTTTTTTAAACTTTTTTAGTTTTTTTTTTAAAAAATTAAAATATTAACTTATTTAAAATTGAATTGAACACCAAAAAAAGAGACCACCATATTAATTAGAGACTCTCGCTTTATTTATAGTAAGATAAGATACAACACTTACTACTTTATTTTGATATGGTTCAACAAATAGTAATAAAAATGAAAAAACATATTCTGATCAAGCAAAAGTTTTAATTCTAGGGACATCAACGTTATATTCCTAAGTAAAAGTCACCATGTGATCAAAATGGTTTAACCATTATCTTTGGAAATTTAGTTTCCAAGTTCCAAGTCTTTCTTTTAACGTTTTTTATTTGTTAAAATAGGGATTTCTCCCAACTCCTTGTTTCGAACTCAACTTTATTAGTAGTAGTTAGCTGGGAATTGATATCACGTCCAAAATGTGTTACCCAATTTATTTAGCACTTAGCAGGATCAAAGTTTCTGGACACTTTTGCAGCAGCCTAAAAGTTATAAACTACTACTTATTACAGGATTATACTTAGATATATCCGATTTTTGACTTTACCTGTAAATTTTGTGGTCAGAATTAAATTTTAAATAATCTTACTTACATCAGCTGATGTCATAAATTGTCTAAAATTTAATCCACATCACAAAGTTTACAAGTGGAGTCAAAGATCGCGTCTAACCTAAATCTTTGCCCTTACTGCAAAATGTCCATATCTAAACCATATGCTTATCTGTTATTTATCATATGGATGTCTTGCCAAAATATAGACAGAATTAGTCTTAATTACTACTTTTCACTGTACGACCACCATAAGGATTTAAAGTTTAATCATGCTCCTTGATACTTTAAGTAATCTTGACTCATTAAGAATTTGTTTGAATTTAGTTTATTAATAATAAAATTATATTTGAATAATATTTATTATTCGTTAACTTTTAAATTTCTGTTCAAATTTTGTCAAATAAGTTTAAAATTTTAGATTTATATATAAAAAAAATTAAAAAATTTGAACTCGAAGCTCGAAATAGCTCGTTTTTTATTTTTATTTCGCTATGAAAGGTAAAAAAAAAAATAAAGCTAATTTAAAACGTTCACAAGTTTGTTATAAAATAATCAAACAATCTTAATGTTAGAGTGTATAGCTTATTTAACCCTTTATTGCACCTTTATTCGTTCAACCTATATAATATAAATCAGCACCCATAATTAAGTTGAATGGTGGTAGTAAACTAGTAACTGTACATATTCCAATGTTGGACGACAAATTATGTTAGAAAAGGTCTTTGTTTTGTTTTACATTTTGTTCTCTTTTATAGTTTTATTTTCTGTTTTGCGTAGCGAATTGAAATAGATCGTCAATGTCTTTCTCAGGTTTTACTAGCGAGTTGTTTAAGTAAGAAGACTTTTAGTAGCGTTTAATTAGGAGGGAATCACATGCATTTGATCATGAAAAAAAATCTTCGCAGATTTTGATATTCATACCCAGCTAGCAGAAGAAGAGGGGGCTGTGTATTCTTTTAGAATGGGAGTTGAGTTATCCACAGATAAATGGGATTATGATTTGTGCTTAAGCTGAGTAACAAACTAATAATTTTTCTGCAACGATTTTTTCATTTTTAGGTACTTGAAAGTGATGTAAGCCAGCAAGCACGTGTTCCAAAGAAAACCTTGCTAGATTTTGCCTAGCCCAACTAAAAATAAAAAAGAAAAGAAAACTTCCTGTCTCCCAAAAACATTAGATCAGTCTTTCTATATCCATCCCAAAGAGTATAAAAAAAAGTTTCTCTACACATGTAAAATATAAAATTAAAACCCCAATAAAAAAAAAAAAAAGAAGGGAAAATGCCCAAAATTGAAAGTATCTTAATGTTTTCATTTGGGAAAAAAAATCTAAATGACCCTTTTGTCCCACTGTGGCCCTCCATCTATTAAAATTTAAAAAAAATCATACAAATAGTCTTTTGAATATTCAGAAAATATTTTTTTTAGTACTAATGATGAGTTAGTCCCTCCAAAATTTGAAGCGTATGTTTTTTTGTCTCTGAACACAATTCCGGTAGTGTTTTGGTTTGAAAAAACACGTGATCAACATATTTACATAATTTCAAAGGTAAAATTGAAAACAAACATTATTTTGGCCCAAATAAAATAAGTGACTCAATTCCTTCTTTACAATCGCAAATTAGAAATACAAACCCCAATCTTGCCACATTAGAGAAGCATCAATCGTGAAGACTATAGACAGAAAACACATCTAAATGTGTGCCCAAGAGACATGGATCTGGACTTTTATCCTGAACAATTATAGGAAGTCCATGAAACTATAATCACTTCAAGGACAAACGCAAATCCAGGAAGGAAGTTTTTTCACTGTAGAGATTTTGACGTACCTTTTCTTTCTTTTTAAGAATTAAATGCGCAAAAAAAAATTGTCTTTGTGTTGTTTCCTTACATATTGTTGTAATATCCCATCATAATTATTGTTTTATTATGACACACTAATTTTAGGTGGGTGGTAGCTGTAGTTTCTTTCAATGGTTCGAGGAAAAAGTACTGAGTAGGGAAGAAAGAATCATTACATTATTAAGGTTAAAAGTCCACAATACTGAAACTAAAATCAAGAGAAGGATAGGTAGGGAGAAATGGCTATGGATGGCACTTATTTGTTGTTGGTTGGTGTTTTTCTTGGCTGTGAAAGAGTGATCACTCCAGAAAATGCAAGGTGTTTTTGCTTGGTTCTGGCAATTGTTTTTCTACTGCTTGGTTTGGCTGCTATTTAGGGTTGTTGCTGCATTAAATGATCACTCCAGATTATGTAGTATAGGGGTAAAAATACTAGGTTTCCACTATATCTAACATAAGCATTTTCCATCTAATATTTGTAATTGTGTTGGTTTGAACATGTGATCTATGATATTGGAATGAAAATGGTAGAACTCAATTGCCTGGAAATGAAAGTCTTTTCTGGATTTGAATTGATGCTTCATTAGATTTAGATTCCAAATCACTAAGTACACTAATTGTAAGTAAATAAAATGAAAGCAATGGTTCCAATTCTAGTACAGCTAACAAATCCATCATTCACCAAAAGAGTTTACATTATTCACCAAAAAACACATCAAAGAGTTTACATAATTCTCCATAGTATCAAATTGTAGAAATACTACATAAATTCCATCATTTACCAAAAGAGTTTGTGTTATTCACCAAAAAACACAGCAAATAGCTTCACTAAAAATAGTACACCAATTACATTAACAAAATACAGCAACCCTCCTCATATTATCCGTAAACTTGTTCCTTTGTATGGTGTAGCAATAGATCTTGAGCATCAGAATGTTGGACAACAAATATGGGACCTAAGGTAGTAGAATTTCTGTTTGCAATTTTTCTTGAAGTCCCTATCCCAGCAACTGTTTTTAACCTTTTTGCAACATTTGAGCATTGGTTTTTTGTTGCAGCTGGTTGGTAACATTTATGAACTTCAGCAGTGGATTTTATGCAGCTACTTCTATTATAACCATATGCATGACACAAACCACATCTACATTTTGATGGTTTATTGCCTTGCAACCATAATATAATAAGAAAATAAGGGTAGGTTTAGATGAATGTAAACATGAAGTATAACTTGTATTGACAAACTGATTAACTGGTTCTTTGGTTACTCTAATGCTGAATTACGGAATTGGTTGTTGGCTTGCAATGTTAGTGGTAGTACTTGAAATGCCATTCATCAAGCCAAGTTTCATCCTCAGTTTGTTCAAATCCAGCAGTTTTTTCAGCACCACCAACACAAGTTCCATATTCAAGAGTTGCAGTAGGTTCAGTAGATGCACCCTCATTATTTTCTGTGTTTCCACCAGCACATGCATCATCTTGAGTAGTTGCACCATCTACAAAACTTTGCCCATCTTGTTGATCCCTACCATTTGCTAGTTTATCTGAACATTTCCTGCTGTTATGTCCATATTTTTTTGCATACAGTGCACTTATACTTCACCTGGCCAGCCTTTGTGATCTTCTGAATCTGACTGGAATTTTTTTTTTGCTAGCTGGTGCCTCATCAAGTTCCTTTCTCCTCACCTTTTTAGGCTTGCCAAGAAGTATTATGGGCATAGGATGCTGTAATTTAGTTTGGTTAATAGATTTCTACAAATATTCACCATTTATAGGAATAATCATAGGAGTATAAGCCCTGAGATAAGCTTCCTTGGAGTAATACTCATAGACATGAAAACTTTCTGGTTCTTCACCTGTTGTCCAAATTGCACTGATTGCATGTGCACATGGAATACCATTTAGCTCCCATTTCAGATAACTACACTCTCTACTCACCAAGTCAACTACATACTCGTCACCATAAATGCATCAAATTTCATATTTCCACTCTTCAGCACGAGCAGGGATGCATGCTTTTGAATCTTCTTTAAGCTGCTCTAATTTTATTTTTTTTTAATCTTGGAAAACACATTTACGTTGTGTTTTATCATCCATTTTCTTTTCTTCTCTATCCTAAGCATCAAATGGAGCCTAATGTTTTCTAACATACCCAATATAAGTTTCTCTCTAGCTTCTAGTATAGCTGAGTTGAAACTTTTATAGAGATTGTTCAACAATATGTCACATTTTGGTGTGGTCCTGAAATGTGACTTGCTCCAATATCACATATTTGTATTTTCAATCAACCATTTGTATGTACCCTCATCCAAGTCCTTCAGCTGCTTTATATGGAATGTAGATGCAAACTGGATGATGTAAGAAGCTTTGGCAGCAACCCATATCCTATCCTTCAAAGCAAGTCCAGTATGCTCTTTCTTGAAGTTGTTATACATGTGTCTGACGCACATTTTATGCTCTACATCTGGCAGCAGTTCACAATGGCTTGGATAAAACCCTACACCACTCATATCCGTTAGCATACATAAACTGTAGAAATATGTGATCAATAGGTAAAGTAATATAAAATTAGCAAATCTTTTGTTTGTCAGTGATAAAACTCCACTTGGATTGATCTCTAATTTGGAGGTCATCTGTCAATATTTCAATAAACCATCTCCAAGTCCTCTTATTCTCAATTTCTACAACTGCATATGCAATTGGGAATAGCTAGTTGTTTGCGTCTATCTCAACAGCTGAAAGTAGTATTCCTTTGTGGGGACCTCTCAAGTGGCATCCATCTAGACTTACAATTGGTCTACAACCAGCCAAAAATCCTTCTTTGCATGCTTGAAAACATACATAGCCTAACCTAATCAAATACCTCCATTATCATTTGTTCTGAATGCCTTAACACAGTAGAACCTGGATTAGATCTAATCAATTCAGCAGCATATTCATGTAATTTCTCATATTGCTATGTGTAGTCACCCTTTATCAACTCCTTGGCCTTTCTTTTAGTGAGATATGCTTGGTTCCTAGTAATGTTGGCATTAAGGTTATCATGAACCTTGTGCTGAAAATCTGAAACTTTTTAATTTGGAATCATTCTAATATCATTCTTATACTTTTTCACACAAAAAAGTTGAGTTAGTAAGTCCATGATAGGTTGTTCTAGCACACTTGTGCTCAGTCATTAAGCTCTTTATCTGCACATCACTATTTCCCTTCATTTTGGCAGTTGAAATAAACCAACTACAGTTTTTACAAATAACTTTGATCCTTCTTTTGAATTCTTTTTGAATCTAATCTTCCTTCCCCACTTGACACCATGATGCTTGCATGCTTTTTTAAACTCATCCCTTGAATTGGATGAATAATAGTCTAACCACAAACTTAGGATCATCTATATCAACTGCAGAAATTGAACCTAGGATATTTTCTCATCCTCTCATTGATTTTATCACCTTCCCCATCACTAGCATTACTATTTAATTTTTCAGAATCTACAGCATTAGGCTCTTGTTCAAATGCATTAGAATCAGTTTCTATCGTAGGTTGGGTCTCATTTTGTCTCGTCTTAAATTGACTTGCAACAGCACATCAATTAGCCATTTTTTCAACCTCCTCAGTAGTCTTCTTGAACAACTCACCCTCATAGATGCCTGGTGGAATAATTTTGTCATGCAAATCTCAGTTGAACTTGAATCTTTATTCTCCAATCCCTCATCAGCATTCTACGCTTTCTTTGTTTTGAACTTCTTTGCTTTTTGTTTTTCTTGTTTATGTCACCTTTTGCCCTTGAACTGCATGCTTCATCATTAGTTCCACCATGCAATCCATGATTTTGAGTATTTATTCCATCTCCCATTTGCATATGTTTTCACCTTCATCAGGTGGGGTAATTTCAATATCAAATCCCCCTTGCATGTTTTCACCTACAACAGGTGGGATAATTTCAACATCAAATTCCCCTTACGTGTTTTCACCTCCATCAGGTGGGGTAATTTCAGAACCTTCAACAGGTAGGTTAATTGTACAATCAAATCCCCTTTGCATGTTTTCGCCTCCATCAGGTAGGCTAATTTCAAAATCAAATCCCCCTTGTATATTTTCATCTCCAATAAGTGGGATAATTTCAGCATCAAATCCCTCTTGCATGTTTTCACCTCTATCAGCAGCTTCTTCCATGTTCTTATTTTCTGCATTTTTTGATACTTCATCTTCTGAATTTGCAGCAACAGCCGCAGCAACAACTAGCTTCCTCGCCGCAGCAAGTTCTGAATGTTTAGCCAATTTCTCACCTTCCATATTTCTCATTGCATGTTTTCACCTTCATCAGGTGAGGTAATTTCAACATCAAATCCCCCTTGCATGTTTTTACCTCTTTCAAGTGGGGTAATTTCATAATCAATCCCCCTTGCATGTTTTCGCATCCATCAGGTAGGGTAACAACATAATCAAATCCCCCTTGTATGTTTTCATCTCTAATAAGTGGGATAATTTCAGCATCAAATCCCCCCTTGCATGTTTTCACCTCTATTAGCATCTTCTTCCATGTTCTCAATTTCTGCATTTTCTAACACTTCATCTTCTGAATTTGCAGCAGCAGCTGCAGCAACAACTAGCTTCCTCACCGCAGCAAGTTCTGAATGTTCAGCCAATTTCTTACCTTCCATATTTCTCGTCTTCCCCAGACTTTTTAGGTGTCTTCTTCTTAGCTATAGACTTCACTCTTGTACCAGCTTTCTGAGGTATTCCCATCTTATCTATTGCTTTATTTGCCATCATCTCAACCTCATCAAGTTCTGATTATTGTTTTATGTCTCTATTATTTGACGACTTACCATCACTACCCTTTAACAAATATGTCTTCTTCTCCACCGTATAATGTTATATAAACATCAACCATTTTGTATTTCTCTCCGTAGTTGGCTAAATCTGCTGCATTACCTTCACATATCATATAAACCAAACCATTTTCTATATTCTTCCCAAGGATGACGTAGTAATACCAAACACATAACTCATGAAACCCTAATCTATTTGCTATTTCATCCAAAGTGTAGAGGGACCATCTTTCTGGATTCCAAAAGTCAACAAGTGTCTCACTCCCTCTTCTATATTCATTAATTAGAACACCAACAAATTAATCACGGTAGTGGACCTAAATTGAGAACATCCTGCTATCACCTGGCATTATCAAAGGCAGACACTTACTACTATACTATTTGAAATGGGAGCAATTATTAGGTAAAAGGTACACAATCCGTGAAAAAAATTAAAAGCAATATGACAAATAGAGACCATATCAACCATAAAAAAACCCTAATAATATTGTAAACCACTTGAATTAAATAAAAATCACCATCTTAACACATTGATTTAGCTTATAAAACACTATTTATTTATTGAATCGAAAAATTGCACAACAATAATAAAGACCTAACCATAATTTGGTAGGCTGGTCCCTGGCTCTTTGGCCATGAAGCATATGTTTTTATCAGATCTCTTCCTACTGTATCACATTTCAAATTGAAATTTTTGCCCCTTTTCTCTCTTTCTTCTTCACGATTGATGCTGCTCTCAATATTAGGGTTTGTATTTCTAATTTGAGATTATAAAGAAAGAGCCAGGTCACCTATTTTATTTGGATCAAAAGAATGTTTGTTTTCAATTTTACTCATGAATTATGTATATTAAAATAGTACTATAAATATATAAATTATACATATACCGTGTGTTTGTATTCGTGTGTACATATATAATATCATGCGACTATATTGTATTTTATAAGTAAAATTATAGTATTACTTTCTAAGATTATATTATATAAGAAGTATATTTACATAAAAAGAAGATTTAATATTACAAGTTAAGTAATAAGGTCTTAATTTCTTCAACAAACCCTAATACCGAATTAAATTCGAAAATCGATTAATTTCGAATTCAAAACTCAATTCAAATTTTATAACCGATTTCCGATTTCAGAATTCAATCAAACTAATTTATTCTTGAATTCTGATTAACCAATTGTGAAAAGATAACAGTTACGAATTCGAAACGGGTGACTAGTCACCCGGTTCGACACCATTGTAATTGCCAATCAACGATCATTGAATGTCATTAATCAGTAGTTGATCACATCCTGATGCTAAACTGTGATAAAATAATTCCTTTAGGCTCTACTTTTCAATTAGGTTCCAAAAATCTTGATTTGTTTTTATCTTAACCTCGCTATATATAATTATAGTTATAAAGTATTAGATAATAATTATACCGTAATTTTACAAATCGTTGATCAAACCTTACAACTCTTAAACTACAAATGTTAAACAAGAATGTTCAAAGGAGCTTATTTGACAAATTTAAACCTCTAAAATTTCACGGTACAACTTTGCCCCACGACTATTTTAGGTATTTCATGATCAATTGACTTTAAAATCCTCCAATATTTTATGCCAATAAGCTCCTCATATCATGGTAATTCACAAATATATTATTTACTCGGTCCAAATTGTGTTGAATAAAAAGCCCCAAGACGGGGCTGATCCATTTTGGTGTGATGACAATTGAACTTTAGATTTTAGCTTCTGCACAATGCAGTGTGGCTAGTTTGTTTAGTTTGATCTTTTATGGCTAAAACAAATGAATAATTTTTTTTTAGATGATTTGATAAATATATTGAAATTTGCTATTTGTAAAGTTAAAATTAATGAATTTAAATTCAACTAAATTAGAAGTTAGTATTTAAAATATTTTTCACACTTTTTAATTTAAGTAAATTAAAATTTATTAATTTTAATCCTAAAATTGTCCTAACTAGTTCAATTCATTGATTTCAAATTCTTCACCAAATGTACACGTCTAGGCAGTTATCACATTGCCATTACTAATAGTTGAAGGGCCAATGGATTGAAAGAGAGCGTCTTTGGTGTACTTAATCAAGCGGTGAACCGGTGGTTGGTAGTCTTTTTGCTAGTGCTGCTGTTCGCCGGGTTCGCTTGAGAGAATACCGTCGCCAGAAATCTAGTTGTGTATAAGAGAGAGCTTCATACAGCGGCGGCCAATCAATAGGAGCGGAGGCAGGGAAGGCGATTGGGAATGCGGCGGTTGTGGGAATCGAAACTACGCATTCAGATGCTTCTGCAACAGATGTAAGCAACCCCGGCTCCTGGTCGACAATAAAACTCCTGCCGATTCCAAATGGCTCCCCCGCATCGGCGATTGGATCTGCACCGGTAAAATCGCCGGCATACTTCTCTATTTAGAATTTTTCTCTTTTTCTGGATTAATAATCCATGCTCAATTCTTGAATGCTTTATTAATAAATTTAATTATGATACTTTAGTTCATTTATATGAGATTTTCCCTTTTTAATTGATACAATTATGAGATTTGAGCTCTTTAGATTTTAGTGTTTGATTAATGGAAGTCTAATTTTACCTCCAAAAAGCTGCAACCTTTTTCAATTTTTTGATATTTTTTGGGGCAAAATTTGTGTTTTGAGTCGATGATGATGTTTGCTGGATATGCAAAAATGCGTAGATGCATTATTTAATTAATACTATCTTGTGATCCTTGTTGAACATCTGCAATGTTTCCAACATTTTTTTGTTTCAATTACTTGTGCCTCGTACTTCTTAGAAGTTAAAGGTGAGTGTAGTATCATAGTTAAGTTCTACTTACTTTTCAGACTGTGTTTGTTCTGTTCCAAATTGGAATTGGTATTGTATCCCTTTTGAATTCATATACAGTTCCAATTTCTACTTTGATAGAGAACCAAATGGCAGCCTTAGTTTTCTTGTGGAAGAGAACGTTTGCCTAGCTCCAAATGTAAGGTTGCTGTTAGTTTCGATTTGTGCTAATGGTTTTTTAACCCTGTAACGGGGTTTTAGTACTAGGGTGGAACTGGTTTAATTACAGTCAGTGACTCACTTTACCTCCTCCTTGTCCTTTGTTCTCTAACATTGAGTTGATAAATTAAATTATTTCGTGGAGCTTGTATATTTACTATTCTTTCCTTTCTGTGTAATGTCTTCAGCAACCAACATAAATTCAGTTAGTTTGGGTTATTCTTGAAATTTTTGTATGGTGGTTTTGTATGGTATGGCGGGTTGGCGTGCGTATCTTGGATTATTTCTACTTCGTGGCTGCATTCTGGGTGTGTGTGTATGGCAATGGATTGATAGGTTGCACTAACAACAACTATGCGTCACGAGAAAGGTGCAAAAAATGTGGGCAACCAAAGGAGATAGCAGCAATGCCGGCTATTGCAATCCCTGGAGCTTCTCTTCCAACTTATCCAAGTTATTTTTCCAGGGCACAAGGAGTACTGGATCAAAGGATGAACAACGGGTTGTTAGGGAATGGATCTCTCCAACAGTCACTGCCTTTGAGCTCTAACTGGCCTTTAGCTGGGGCTGATAATAATTTGGTCTTCGACCTGCTTCTACTTGGCCAGTAGGTGGGATTAATACATCTGGGGTTCTGCATGCTAGCCAAGCAAATCAACTAGTTTCTGCTCCAAAAGGCTGGCGCATTGGTGACTAAATCTGCAATTGTGGCTTTCACAACTATGCTTCCCGTGCAGAGGTCTGACCAAAGTACAGAATGTTTGAGAATTTAAATTCATTTTTTCACATGAAGATATATTGTACATTTTTCATCTGAATTGGGTGTCGTTGTCATGTAGTGCAAAAAATGCAATAATCCAATTCCAGAAGCTGCACCTTCTTCTTTTGTTAGTACGGCAGTTACAGGTTTGTGGATTTGTTTCTGTGTTATTCCGTGTGTCTTTTATACACACCTTGCATATTTATTTCTTTATTATTTTGTATTTGTTGTCTTATAACCCCCCCCCCCAAAAAAAAAAAAAAAACCAAACCCTCTTCGATTCTTTCCTCAGTTGGGCTGTTCAAGTTTTATTTTATTGTGTGTATGACTGATCTTTTCTATTTTCTTCTTTTGTGGAAGCTCTTGGAACAAAAAGACTAGCTTCTGAAGAACTTGTTCATGAATGGGATAGCAAGAGGCTAAATGCAGGACAGGTTGGCTGTCATTTTAGATTTACTAATAGGTACTTCAAGTAACTTTCACCCCTCCTTTTATTCCTAATTTCTAAGTTAGCAAGGCATATGGACTGCAGCTAGCATATTCAGGACCTGAATCTATTGTGGTTCCTAGTAGCAATCAACCATCACTCATTTACTCGACCTTTCCAAGTGGAAGTCCAGCTTTGGGTCCAAATTTGCAATTTAACCTGCAGGTGCCACATATATCAGCAACTCCTACACTACTTGGCAAAGGGTAATGATTTCAAGTCCTGGTGACAGTCTGTCGCCTATTAATAGGAAGTTGGCCATGTATGCAAACCAGTGATTTTATTTTTTATGTACAAGTAGTTATATTCATCTAGGATGTGGTCACTCTACGCTCAAGCTTCACTTGTTCCTCACTGTTATGCCTTTCTCCATTCTATGTTCTTTCCTACTTTTCTTTGTCAAGCTCACTGAGAAGATTCCACAATGAAGTAAATATTGGTTAATCTTTTAACTTGATCAGATCTTCCAACTCAGTGAATCAAATATAAATCTGTTAGGGCAAAACAGAACCAGTTGTAGCTTTCTCTTTGAGTCAACCTTCTCTGAACAATAAGCAGATTCTGATTTTCCTCCTATTGATTGGCTGATGTATGAAGTGTTATGTACCTTGTCATATAATCTTTTAATTTTTTTTTTTTGGTAAATATGATATAATCTTTTATTTGATATTTGGCCATTGTACCTAGCAGGGCAAAACAATGGCGTGATGGGGATTGGATGTGCAGTAACTGTAACAATCACAATTATGCTTCTCGATCAGAGTGTAACAGGTTAGTATGTGGAGAAATTTACTTAATGATAGTCAACTGCTTGTAATATAATGTGCCCAATTTGCCAATGAACAAACACCCCCCCACCCCTGGGTTCTTCTCCTTTAGTGAAGAAAGTTCTGCTAAAATAAATCCAATGAAATTTTAATCAGATCATAGTTAAAGGAAAAGCATGGAAATGTGGAAACTTCTTCTGCTATTTTCCCGAATGGCCTTGACCCTGCGTTGTTGCATCACAAATTGGCTGATTCCCAAGTTCTTTGGACTTGTAGGTGCAAGACTCAGAGGGAGGCGCTTCTTCAGCCAGTTAGTGTTGCATAGCCTACAGTGCTGAAGAGGTTTTACTTTTTTCTCCTATTATGTAATTTACTGTTGTTTGTTATATGGACAAAACAATAGCGGTGATCAGTCTATCTTATGCCTAGATTTGGTTTTCTTTATTGGGAATGTGAGTGCAATTGAGTGGATGATTATAAGAGGTTGTAATCCTGCTTGATCTATGAACATGTTCTGCAATTTGTCCCAGAAAGAATTGTCATGGTTTAAAAAAAGTGGCGATTGTAGTATCCAAATGCACCATTTTTCATGTTTATGATATTATAGTAGAGGCCCTGGATAACACCCAAATTGAAATATTTGTGTAAGAGCAAAGACTTTTTGAAGAAAAAATAAATTTATTGAGCTCGTTACAAATCTAGACTATGATTCATCTGCAAAAACTTCAGTTCTTCATTGGAGAGCTTCTCATTAACCTTTGAATATGGAGGTAGGATCCAAGGGACGAGAATCAAGCTGGTAAAGATTGAGTGCAGGACCAACAAACCTGAAAACTATCCATCCCCCAATAATGATGAAGATGGAAGCATAAGCAAACTTGTTGAG
This sequence comes from Cinchona pubescens, assembly GCA_025175665.1. Classification (NCBI taxonomy): domain Eukaryota; kingdom Viridiplantae; phylum Streptophyta; class Magnoliopsida; order Gentianales; family Rubiaceae; genus Cinchona; species Cinchona pubescens. The sequence goes on from JANKKI010000525.1 coordinate 335,802, forward strand.
CCAAAACAAAATGCCTTTCTCTCCCATATACAGCTCTATTGCCTTCTCACCAAGAGTCATGGATTCCCAGTCCTTGGGAGCTGTAGTCTTTACTTTCATGGACTGCCCGCCAGTGCTGCCATCTTCTTGTTGCTTTCTTCTTCGTCTAGAACCTCTTCGGAACCGAATCTCCACCGTGCCTGGATGGTGTCAAGGGCTGTGGAATTGGTGTTGATGCGTTTCCTTCGTTGTTGACGGTTTCGCCGTTGATATTGTCGCTGTTGCTTTTAATGGGACCGAGTAAGAGATACTGAACATGGTGGTGTTGGGATGAAGCAAGGGAAATCTGAAGCTTATACACATCTAAATGTGTATAAGGGACAGCATGGCTGTGTTCATTACTTCTTTTTGCGAAGTCAGCCAGTGGATGGATTCTTTCTTATCCCTTTTTATCCTTCACAGAGAATTCATGATTTTATAGCGACTGACCCCACACAAAGGAGGAAAGAAAAGAATACACACAAACTCTAAAAGTATTGCGGATCGAGGACTAAAATTGTAGCTCGTAATTGTACTCCAAAATGCATGTACAAACCACATAGTACAAACACAACAAATATATGCATTAAGACAACAAATACAAAATACATAAATTTAAGAGCAAATTGTAAAAATAATCATTAAATTATTAACTTGTTACAACTGGCAAGTTACTCAATAATTTTTTTTCGCAAAAATGATCTTGAATTATTAAATGTATAAATTTAAAGTCATTCAATTTATTTGGATTGTCACGGCAAGAATTGATATATACTTGAAAAAAAATTATTTTGATTTGAAAAAATCAGACATATAATTGTTATTTAACCAATTAAAGCTTCACTTTTGAGAGAGAAATCTACTTTTTAGAAAAGCGAGTCATGCATTTTGAATAGTAAGGTTTGATTTACGGATCAATTGTGGACAGTTGTAATCGCTCATGAAGTCTTATGGACAATTTTATAAAATATAAGGTCTAATAAGAATAAAATTGAAGAATGTGTTTAATATTTTTTTTATGATTGAAGAATGTGTTTAATATTTTAAAAAAAAAAATTGTTAGAAGAATTAATACTCCAAACAAATCAATAAAACTCTCAAAACAAGTTATCCCTTTGGTACTATTTGGGGTGGATATGTCTAAGGGAAGTTTTAGAGTAGAATTATTCTGTTATTAAAAATGGGAAAGTCACACCTTATAAGTGTGCAATTAAAACAAAAAAACAAAACTGTAGGTGTTGAATTTTTTTCCCAAAAAAAACCTGTCTTTTATAAGTAGTTGGGGGAGAATAGTGGAATGCTTATAAAATTATAGTAGTTACACATTGAGGGTGGGGATATAGTTAAAATATCAAAAGATGACAGATATCAATCTTCTTTCTACCTTTATATAATACAAGTGGAGAAGGCACACACTATATGTGTGAAATTTAAAAAAGAAATAAAGTAAAAAAAAGAGAAAAAGTTATATAAGGTAGTAATTAATAGTGGTTTAACACGATATTATTAATAGCAATAAAGGGTAAAATGGGATGTTCATTACGTGATAGACGGAAAAAAGAAGAATAAAGGAACTCTCCCTTTATATATAGTATAGATATAGATATGTGTGTGTATGTGTGCGGTTTTTAAAAACAAATAAGAAAAATAAAAATAAAAAACTTGTGTGTTAGTTATTGGTACTTGGTAGTGGGGGGTTTAATGGTAATTATTCAAATATAGTTACAAATTCTTGTCTTCTAATATAAGGGTATAATAGGTAATTTATAAAGTGACGAATCCCAATAGAAAAGTATACTCAGACTTTATATATAACTAGTAAAAAAGACACACTCTATGAGTGTGCGATTTTAAAAAAAAATTTAAAACAAAAAGAAAAAATAGAAAGTGAAAATAAGAGAGTTATAAGTGGTTTGTGGGTAATCAGTGGTCATGCACAAGCTATCAATTGAAATTAATTATATAAATAAGGATAAATTTAGTAATACATATAATGACATTACACAAAATTTCTTACTCATACTCTATATATAATATAGATAAATACTTTAAAAACCTTTTAGAATACGAAATTTAAGAAACAACATATTATACCGTACAAATGATTAAACACAACACAATGTAACATGATAATTCCATAGAAGGGTAGAATTTTCTTTATGTCTTTTAGAAATCCAATTGTTTATAAGATAAAGTAAGAAATTGTTTTTTATTTTGGATGGAACAATTACTTAATATGCCTATTAGTCTAGAAAACTGCTATGTCGGGTAATTAAAAAATAATAACACCTATATTTATAGTAAGTGAGTCTCTTAAATGAGAGTAAGTAATAGATATATATTGGGAAAATTATCAAACAGGTACTTTAGTTCAAAATAAAGGAAAAGATTTACATAAATTCGATTTTTTACTCTATCTGTAAACTTTGAGGTCAAGATTAAATTTTATAAAATCTTGCTTACATTAACTTATGTTATAGATTCCATAACATTTAATCCACATTATAAGGTCTATAAATGAGACAAAAAATTAAATCTATCTAAATCTTTCTCCAAAATAAAACTTTTCCTTAAGGTAATAGTAAAAAATATTCCTAATAAAAGTGTCAGAATCTTGTTCAGAAAATTATGCCAAATTTATCAACTCCTGTTACTGCAAAGTTGGCAAATATACAAGTCTCCTGTCTCTTTCCAAATAAATTAATTTCCCAAACACACCCTCCAATTCCACTCTAATTCCACCAGAATCCAAAAGTTTTGCAATTAATTGCAACACCACACAACTTCTCCGCTGTAAAATTTACTGCTCTCGCAATTCCCCACCTAAATATTCAGTTTCGCCAATAAACCAGCGAAAAAAAAGGTTCGAAACTGAGTCGACTCAGGATTGCGATGGCGAACCACCACCACCAGCAACCGGCCACAGGGAAGGACGACCCGTTCTTACACAATTTTAACGCCACCGACCTCCAAATCGCCTCCGAATTCCTCTCCAATTGGCTGCCTTTTCTCTCCCGTGGGCTTTGCCATCGGTGCACACAAACCCTCTCGGATCGCATTCGATCCCTCGACCTCGGTAGTATACTTCTTTCGCTAATTATTTGTCTGCACGAAAATTTTTTATATTGATTTATTTCTGAATTCTCAATTTTGTACTGTATATTTGTGTTTTGCATATATTTTTGAGTTGTATTAGTTTTTTTTTTTAACTAATTTCCTCATTTGGAGGTTTATGTCAAGTTACTTTTTCTTTTTTTGGGATAAATATTTAATTTTTAGAATAAATTTAGGTGCTTGTGGAAAAAGCGTATACATAATGCAAAAAATTATTGGACAAATTGGGGATGAAAAGGGTTTATCTGGTCTATGACATATATTTTTCTTTATCCTAATAAAAGAAAAAAAAAACTGAACTCTGAGATATTTATAATCCACCCCAAATATAATAAGGCAATTTCTAAAAATAACCAGGATAGACAAGGGAATCATAAGGTAATTAAAAAAGATGTTTGGTTGACGTCCCACTAAATATACATCTCAGCACTCTGAGTGACACCTCAGCTGCAATTATACACCTAACTTCTGGTGGGCACAATCTTTGGACAAGACGCAGCTGCCAGCAGGGCGCAATGCAGAAACAGTCTTTGGTTTGTAGTATTCAAATGTGACGGATGGTTGATGGCTTCAGCAGGAGCATGTGTCCAAAACCATTCCATCTAGTGATATAATCCTGTTTAAAATGGTAGAGCAGCTGTGTTTTAGTTCACTACTCGGGTGTATGCACCCAGATATAAAAGAAAAGGCCTGCACTTTGACCAAACTAGATGAGTTATGGGCATACAGTAAAAAGTGAAGAACTGTTTAATCTTCATTGGGGTTTACTCATAGTTGATCCGCTTGTGTACCAAAATCTCTAAATTCTAATCCTTGTAGTCAATGTTCCTCTACATGCCAACCAAGTTATAAAAGCATATCTAGGCATATACTTCTTAGGTGATACTGGCCTACGAAAGGGTACAACAGACCCTTTCCTAATTCTGCAACTTCAGATTTTGCTATGTGTTTCCAGATTTAGATAGAGAATGTTTATGTGGCCTGATCATTAGCAGAGGATGTGGAAGAATTTTTCAAGCGTAGCCTACAAAGAGACCTGACTTCAACATAGCCCTTCTATCTTTTTTGGTGAATGAAGCTTCCTCAGGGAATCTTTTACGGCTAAGTTTTTATCTGCTATTAGAGTTGTTTTGGGTAATAAATCTTTAGTAGGTTTAAATACTGAGAAATCTAGAAGAGATTATTGGGTGAATCATATAGTTTTCTGTTCTATTTAATGCCATCGTTGTACAAATTGTGGGCATCTATAGTCCAATGGAGTTTGATTATTAGGAGAATGAAAATGTTGAGCATGCCAGTTTGAACAGGGTTTACATTTTTTGGGTAATGCTAACTTTGGATATTACTAGTCTTCTTCTTTTACGGCTAAGTTTTTATCTGCATTAGAGTTGTTTTGGGAAATAAATCTTTAGTAGGTTTAAATACTGAGAAATCTAGAAGAGATTATTGGGTGATCATATAGTTTTCTGTTCTATTTAATGCCATCGTTGTGGAAATTGTGGGCATCTATAGTCCAATGGAGTTTGATTATTAGGAAAATGAAAATGTTGAGTATGCCAGTTTGAACAGGGTTTACATTTTTTGGGTAATGCTAACTTCTTCTTCTTCTTCTTCTTCTTGCTTGAATGCTGTTTTATTTTATGAGTTTTCTGATAGGGTTCATTGTTTCTATGATTATTAAGCAGCTGATGGGTTAGGAGCGTTGAGACAAGAAGAGAACTTTGTAGTTTCAAATCTTAAAAATATGGACATTAATGGATGTGGTGAAAGTCATGACAATTGTGACACTACCTCTCTTGTAAGTTGGAAGGATGGTGCTGATATGAATGATACTGCTGATACAAATTCATTAGGGTCCTGGAAAGATGGGGCAGATGGGTCATCAGAGCCTGTTGCTGAGATGGAAGCTGAGGCCACTACATGTGAAAGATTTGGTTCAAATCCTGCATCTTTTGAAATTCCTAGGGTGAAAATGTCATGGGCTGATATGGCTCAGGAGGATGAACTCGAGGCAGAGGAAGAGAATGAAGTCACTAGCGCGAAGGTTGGCAATGGGAATGGTGTTATTGAGGAGAATATAACAGTCAATGAAGTTAAGCCAAAGATACAGTTGTCAAGGGAGCAAAGAGAGTACATTCGGTTTACTAATGTGAAAAGAAATAAGGATTTTATATGTTTAGAGAGAATTAAAGGCAAAATTGTTAATATACTTGACGGCATTTGAGCTACATACTGGTGTCTTTAGTGCTGCTGAGCAGAAAAGGATTGTTGATTATGTGGAAGGGCTTCAGGAGATGGGAAAAAAAGGCGAGTTGAAAGGTGAGTCATCTTATCCACATTAAGTGCTTTCTTTTGTTAGGCAATTTTTAGGTGGTTTTCTGTTGATTAATTATTTGTTTTAGCTTTATAAGCAACATTTTTTTTTTGGGGGGATAAGATGTAAAAGCAACACAGTAGTGCAAACCTCCTGGAAAATCTGTTTGTCTATGCATGCATATAATGGGTCTGAGAGTTGTTGAGATAAAACTTGAGTATTTGACTATTTATGGAAGAGTGTGATGCTGATGACAATTACTCTGTCTAGCATAATTCACAAACAGGATTCACGTGCACCAAAAAGCAAACTCATCAGCAGAATAGGGTTTTTTTTTTTTTTTTTTATACTGGGGAGGGGGAGGGATGTTGGTTTATTAGAGACTTCTTCTAGTTGCTTTAAATTGTTATTCTGGTAGTTTCTATGAATGACTCGGCACTTAAAGTGTTTGAATGATTATCTCAGCCCGCACTTTTACTGCACCACAGAAATGGATGAGGGGCAAAGGTCGTGTTACTATTCAGTTTGGTTGCTGCTACAATTATGCAATAAGATATTTTTCTATGCATCACTCTTAGTGCCTTCATTTTGATTATGCTTGTTGATATTGTCCAAACAGGGATCCTTACAACTCAATTTTTTTTTATAAATTATTTATTTATTTATTTTTATATCTTGACAGGATAAAGATGGTAATCCCCCCGGTATCCTCAAGAATGAAGTGGTTGATCCTATACCTGACCTCTTTAAGATCATGATTAAAAGGCTGATTAGGTGGCATGTCCTCCCACCATCTTGTGTTCCAGACAGCTGCATTGTCAATCATCTATGATGAGGGGGACTGCATACCACCTCATATCGACAATCATGATTTCGTTCGCCCTTTCTGCACCGTGTCATTCCTCAGCGAGTGCAACATTGTATTTGGGTCGGAGTTAAAAATTGTTGGTCATGGCGAGTTTTCTGGTGCTACAGCTATTCCCCTGCCAGTTGGGTAAGATTTTTGTTTTGGTGTGTGTATGTGTGTGTGTGTGTGTCTGCCTTTCATGGTTCAGCCACTGCTTTTGGTTCTTGTTCTTAAGAATTTGTAGTTGACGTTGTTGCTGTGAATCTAAGGGATCATTTTTGGCTGTAATGTTACTCTAGATCTGTGTTCGTGTTAAATGGTAATGGAGCCGATATAGCTAAGCATTGTGTGCCAGCTGTTCCCTCCAAAAGGTGCACATTCGGAATTCATGTCGTCTTTTGTTTCTTTTCTTGTGTCATCCTTTTGAGATGCTTACACCTTGGTTATATGTGTATTACCAGGATATCAATTACATTCAGCTCAGAAAATGGATGAATTAAAATGGCCAAATGGATATGTTCCTGAACCTGATCTGCAAGGGCTTCAGCCGCTGTCCTATGGAGTGGATAGGCCAAAGAAATTGAATTCTTCAAAACCTAGGGGATCTGGGAAAAAGCAGGTTGTTAGAAGAGAGGAAAACAGTTGCGAAGCAAGAGGGTCAACACAGAGAGGTTCAGATATGCGTCACTCAAATCGAACTCGACAAGGACATTTGAATAGGCGAAATGTTAAGCTGTATTTGGATAACTAACGGGCATGTCGAAGTTGGTATTGAATACTGTATGGATTGTTTTGTCACCACAGACAGTGGAGACGGAAGTTGTTGGTTGGTGTCATATTTTAGTTTGTCTGGTGGTTTCATTATTGTGATCCGTTCATGTGGGCGGCAAAGGAGATTACGAATATGCCACAACTGAATCACTAATTGTCTGTGCCCCTGGGTTTTTCTACAGCTTTATGAGCATATTACTGTTCAAGTTACATTAAGTTATGGTTTTACAGTGGGTTACCTGTGGAGAATCCCCATATTATCTCAAAGAAATGGTTTCGTTGGTTGTAAAGATTTATAGCTTGGTAAATAAGGTTTTAAGCGTGAATCTCTGGATAATACGATATACTATTATTTGCCTGTGCCTTGTGTGATGCAAATAAACTAAAGTCATCAGCTGCAGAGTAATTTCAGCTTTGAGGCTGGACTGGATTTCTCTAGTTGATCTGTAATGAGAGTAGAAAGCCACCTAAGTTGTTTCATTGTTACTTTGTTCTTCTATTACATTTCAGAGTGCAAGTTGTACGATGATATTGTAGTTATTGTCATTTTGTGTCTCCTTCTAATTAAAAGGTTGAATTGCAATATGCAGTTAGTGTATCAACATTCCAACTTTCCCTTTTGATCAAATACTATTTTAATATAATGGATTTTCTATTCTTCTGCTGGGGGCCAAGTCTCCTGATCAGATGCCTTGATTTTGCAATTCTTGTGTGAATGTTCTTGATTTTTGCTGCTGCTGCTGCTGCTGCATCCATTCCTTGTCTTGGTAAAAGCTGGGCCATACATAAGCCACTCCGTGGGCAACAAAATTTGATAGAGATCTGGTGTAACTAGTTCGATAACATTTACTGCTTAGGCTGTAGCCTGACTTCATATCACATTGATTTGCTCGTAGACTCGGGGATGCTGTGGTATTGAGGAAGAGGAACTGTGGATTTCCAGTTCCCTGCAGCATTTTAGAATTCAAAGTTACATCTTACATCTTACATCTTTGTCAGGCAATGAAATGTAGCATGCAGCAAGTGTAACCACATAAAATTTGAAACGGGGGTTGTATGATTGTTTCCTTTTATGACAATACTGGACAGAAAAGTCAACAGTTCTTTCCTTAAATTCTTTTCCTTTGCATCTAAGACCAGCTTTACCTTCTCCATAAGCAACAAAATTGTATTCTTGCCCATGCGGGACTTTTTATTTCAGCGCCCACCATTTGGAGTGGAGATTGCCTGTATTTTTTAAAAAATGAATAGTCATTTTATTTAGAAAAATGTCTTTTATTTTAAATAAAGGGTTCTCATTAATTGCGAGTAACTAGTAAATATATCTAATATTTACTCTGATCAAAATAAAAAATTCTCTTGCTCCTATGTCCATCCAGTTACTCTAGCTTCTTGCTTTCCAATCTTTATGGATAACAAAGGGAGCCATTTTGGCTTTGACCCTAAAATGAGAGGAAATAAGAAAAAAAGAGAGAATCAGAAGTCTAAAAGAAGAAAATTACGGCAAATCCCACAACCATTGCAGCAAATTCCAGCTTAACAACCATATCAACAACAATAAGGGGAAAACAAATATTGTCACTCGTTTCACAATACGGAGTAATAGATATCTTAAAACGTTTGATGATTGAAAAATAATAAAATATTTTTACTTTCAGTTATTTTAACGACTACGAGACTCACTTTACATTCAATTATTTTAACGATTATGAGATTCACCCTACATTTTAGTCAGTGGGTAGCACGATCTTAATACTGGGACCGCATTGCAGCAAATCCCAATTTCACAACCATACCCAGGAGAAAACTACAGTCAAACAGTGACACAGGAGAAAAACTTTGTGGTCCTGTTTTACTTTTAAGAGACTTGTTAGTCAAATTGAATTTGGGCCATAAATACTCTTAAACAGAAAACTTAAATTTCTGGTTTGATTGTGTGGTCCATGCAAGCAAGGCATGCACATATTTGGGTCCTATGTATTAAACTGTATCCGTCTTAACTACATTGAAGCTGGGGTCCACCTAGAATACTACCTAGTGATGACTGAAGAAAGTACCAGTTAGACCAACATCGTGAATAAAGTAGTAAGGTACATGAGAGTATTACTTCCTGTCGTCCTTACTCAATAGTAAATAGTCCATGGCATATATATTTGTACGTGGGAACATCCATTCTTGGAAAGTTTGCTTCCTTCAGGCACATCAAGCAATGTGATAAATTTTAGCAAATGAGGTGTTCTTTTTTCAACTTTCGCAACTTCAAAAATTTATTACTACTTTTTAGTTTTCTCCAATTTGGTTTGTTAGTCTCTTCGTAGAAATTAACGAGTCAGAAAGCAAAAAAATAAATTGATCACTAGCACATTTATACATGTGTTGTGAGCGTGTGTGTGAGAGAGGGAGAATTTGCGAGGAGGATGATGATGAGAGTAAATCTTGGGAGATATGGAAGAGAAAACAATAACATCAAGAAGATGCATGATTACCCCAAAGAAAAGGAAAGGGTTTATTGCACCCTAGGTTTTGGTTAGGTCACTAGTTATATGAGGTAAGATGTGGCAGACCAAGATTTTGGATATATTAGGAGAGGACATTGGATAGAGTTTTGTGCTTTTGCAAGAAAATCAATCTCTAAAGAAGGGGTCTAATTGTGATCAATACGTAACAATGAAAAATACTTAGTTAGGTTTGATTTTTACTTTATTTGTAAATTTTGTAATGCAAATTAAATCTTAAAAAATATAAAATTTATTTATATTAACAGATGTAATTTATTTCTTAAAAATTAATTTTCACTACCAAATTTATAAATAGAATTAAAAATCGAATCGGTCAAATTATATCCCTATGACAATTAATAGAAGTGAAGGAATGAACACTAATCAGTCATCAGAGAGAAAGGAGTGAAAACTGATGGAAAAAAATGCAAGAGAAAGATAAGTGGTCTCATGATGATGGTGTCAATAATGCATCTCAAAAGGTGAACCCTAGACAAAAGCCAAAGAGTCTGCAATAGTCAGAAATTTAGGAGAAAATAGAGGGATGAGACTGTTAAGACAGGGTGAATGAATTCAAGGGCATGACTGAATGAATAGTCCTAATTAGTTTGTGCATGCATATATATATATATTGATGAAATGATAGTGTATTCTAGTATTTCCACTCTTTTTTTTTTTTTTATTATTTGTGATTAAGGGTTAATTTTCTGTTTAAGTTGCACCTACAATAAATTTATTTTTTGGTGAGAATGTTAGCCTATTTTTCATTTCTTTATACATTTTGTTAAAAAAAAAAACTTAAAATGGTTTATCTTCATATTTAGATAGTTAAATGCACGTAACTCTTAAAAGAAAAGTACTTTATCCATTTGAAAATAATTTTCGTATTTGGTTGGTGTATACAAATTTAAAAAATATCAAATAGAATCAATTTTGGATAAAAATAATTTAAAGTGACTAAAATACTTTTTTATATTAATATCTAAATTACATAATATTCCTTGGTACTAAGTATAAAAATTAAAAAAATATTATTAATAATTTCTTAATTTTTTAAGGTGATAAATATTTTAAATAAAATAAATTATCTAAAATAATAATTATTTTGAAAGAGAATACTATACATGACTAATGTTTCTCAATCCAGTACACCAAGTTCATGTCATTTGATTCAGTGAAATTAATTTATTCAAAAGCAAAACTTGCAATTACCTAGATGATGCATGTTAATACTATTAATCAATGCATATTAATTGCAATCACATTAATCCAGGGACAAATACCCAAATATCCTAACCACTAGCTGGAAGAATCACATAATTAAATTATGATCTCATTGCCGGCTCTGGGCCGGTCTTGGCTCCAGTGACATTCGTTCTGCAGTGGAGTTGTGGCAACTTGATTCATACCCCCTCGAAAACATCATATAACGGCACCTAAAAATTTATGCCATAGCTAAAACCATGAAATTCATTGTAAGGGTTAATTACACTTTTATCCTCTTAAATTTTAATATCATTAATATTTTAATTCTTAACGTTATTTTTTAGACACTAAAATCCTGGATTAACAGTCAAAACTAACAGGGTGTGAAAATTAGCTAAATGGATAAAAATATCCATGGGTTAATTTTACTTAACCCCCTTAAATTTTAGAATTACTAACACTTTAGTTCTTAACGTTATTTTTTGAGCACTTAACTTCTTCACTTATGTCAATTCAATGTCTTCACCATTTTATCCCTATTCTATTTTATACTTTTACTTCCATCTTTGTTTGATCTAAATTCCTCCACTAACTACGAAAAATTCTTAAACGTCCGATTCTCGGTCTTACATACGGATTGTGTGGTTCAAATAAAAATTATATCCTCACTTTCTTACATTAACATACATCATTTAGTATTATGTGCATCCTATTTAAACTCAAAGATACACAAGTTAGACCAAGGACAGGATTTGTGTAAGAATTTCTCACTAACTATTACCACTACACTATCAAAATAACATGCTATGTTTTCTTTCTTCTTTAATTTAAAAAATACAGTTTTTATATTTGAGCACAAATTAATTTAAATAATAAAAATTATTTTAAAATTATGCACTCATGGTATATTAGTCTATTTAGTCAAAGTTTCAGGTAAAAACCCATTTTAGATGAGAAATGTAATGTGGTTTTAATTGACCATCAATATAGGGGATTTAGTGCTCTAAAAAATGTTTGTCATGTTATGTCATTTTCTTCAACTAATTCAGGTAAAAAGACTACTAAATATATTGAAAATTCAACTTATAGGCATTTGTGCAAATTCAATTCTATATGAAGAATATCTTCTTTTGGTGAAAGACATGTTCATAAAATAAAATAAAAAATAAACAAAAGAGATTAGAATAAATAGAATTACAATTGTCAAGTATATAACAAGCATAATTGAAGAACTTAGTGTCAAAAACAACGTTAGGAACTAAAATGTTAGTCTTGTTAAAATTTAAGGGGTAAATTGTAATCAAACCAACAAAAGGAATATGGAATAAGGCTAGTATAGTCAAAATATTAAATTGTGATAACATAAGGGGTTAAGTACTTAAAAGATAACATTAGAGACTAAAGTGATAGTGATACTAAAGTTTAAGGGTGTAAAGTGTAATTATCCCATTAGTTAATATTGAAATTTTTTGTTCTTTTCTAATTCAACATATTGTATATAGGGAAAATACTTACATAGATCCGATTTTTAATTCCACTGTAGACCCTACGGTCAAGATTAAATCTTATAGAATATTGCTGATTATACATCAACTTATGTTGTAAATTTCATAACATTTAATTCACATCACAAATTCTACAAATGGGGCCAAAAACCAAGTCTACCTAAATCTTTCCCTTATATATAGACGTAATTAGGACTTTTCATTGCAAGCCAATTAATTGCCAAATATAAATGTACATTTAGTGATGTACTACATCATTAAACCTGTCTACATTTACTTGTGTATAAGATGTTTCGGATTCTATATCCCACTCAACGTCTCACTTTCTGTCACATCTTTTAAATAGTTGTCACGTATATAATCTCTTAGCATTATTCACCATGCCAAAATATGCATGATAAGAAAGCAAAGAGTGAAATAGGAAAATAGCATAAAATATGGGATAGAACCCATAACATTAAGATATAAATTTTATGTTATAACGTCATTTTAATTTTTCAAAATTCTGTGGATATAAGGTCCAAATCTCATGTATACAATCGTTTGGATAGTTTCTTTTTTATTATTTTTTAAATAATATTTTATAATTATTATTAAATTAAACATTTTTTTCAACAACTTTTTTATCTTATATAATCACTATTTCAATAAGTAGCTGCATTATTATTCTAAATTATACACATCTAGATGTGTATAAAAGCTTGTTTTGATGACTAGTTTTTCATTATTCTTTAAATAATATTATGTAATCATTAATTAAAAAAAAATTCAAACACTCTTTTTCTCACATATATTATAAAAAAAAATTATTTCCAAATAATATTCAGAATAATATGTTAAATAATAGTTGTATATTTGAAAAGAACTTTTTTTTTAAAGACGATTTACAGCGGACCTTCATCTATCCAATTGGTGATTCGAACTCATGAACAATAAATTATAAAAAAAGTGTAGTTTTACTAATTGAATTACATCTCATTGTCTATTATAAAAAGATTATAAACACAAACCAAATCGCAAAATGTCCTAAAGGAATTTATACCATCAGATAATTCCCATGTTTATATAATCCTAGTCGCAAAATAAATATTAAAAGCAAAGAAGAGCTTCCAAAACTAATTTCCCATTATTTGTTAGCACTAATGCTAGTATTTCCAAAGCTCAAAATTACACTAAATGAACAACAAGTTTTTTCCTTTTTTTGGGTTGGGGGAGAGGGGGGTGTTTGAAACGTGTAGATAAATAGTGTGAAATCCACACGGAATGATATATAGATATTGTATGATTCCGTTGAAAGAATCATCTTGTTGTCTTTATAGGTTTACACAGTATAAATTTTTAAAACACATTATATTGTACTATGTAAGTTTTAAAAATACAAAAGATAATTTTATCAACCGGATTATAAAATTTTTCATATATATATTCATAATTTCATCGAAGAAAAAGAATGTTTACAGCAAGTATACATGCTCATATCATTTCAATTTACACACATCAATATCAATACGAAAATCTGCAACAAGGCTGATTCTCAATAGGGTAGTACCTAAACTTAACTAGATAGTACTGTACTACATATCTCTAGCTGCCTAATATTCATTCATTGTGGCTGCCGTTATAGAAGAGGAGAGAGCATAATGGAGTGGTATTTAGACCAAAAGTTGGGGTTTGGAAGATACAATGCGGCGTTAGAAAAAGAACCCTGAAAATGATGGACCTCTTTTTTATGATCTTGGAATCAAAATTCTGATCATTTTCCTCCCCCAATTGAAATCCAAATCCAAATATCTACCTTCACTGCCCCTGACAACCCCTACTATTTAATGCTTTGCATTTATTTTGGGGACGCGTGCTCCTCCTTAGCAGAAATGGATTCTATACATCATCAGCCTTCTCCATCTCTCATCTCTCATACAATTGCATATATAGGAAAAAAATATTTGTAACTCACTCGGAAGAATTTATGTTATTAAATGACTGAAAATGAATGTATAGTTGCTTTTTAGTTATTTTAATTATTTATTCTGTATTATAAAATGAATTACACGTATTTACACGCTCAATTGTGGATTTATTTATCTTAACAATTAAGACTTAGAAGTATGTTTTTCAAAATTCCCATAAATGAAAAATTTAATTAATTACTACATTTTTTCATCTTATGTACATGTTTATAGAAAAAAAAATACTACCACAACTAAAATTTTCTTAAAAAACACCAATATAATGGATATTTTTAGATAGACCAAATATATGATATTATGTCGTGAATTATTCTATTTTAAAAATTTTCACTGTAATGAACAATTATTCAAAGAAAGCCTAACTTTTTATATGTAGTACCAAATGTTTAGGTAAGCGATTTTATCATTCCACAATTAGTTTTAGATGTTTCATCTTGTTTTTAGTAATTGTAATGATTTAACTACCCCAACTTAGATTCTTTAATAAATTACGTGTGTAAACTGTATTAGGAAAAAAAATTAAGCTTTCAATTAACTTTTCTTGTATTAGTTTTTTGTTCAAATTCTAAAAGTTTACACAATTAATTAGTTGTTCATAACAAATCATTTTTAGAGGAGTATTAATCTATTCGAGATACTACTTTATTTCCATTAGTTCTAAACTTGACGCATATGAATACCATGCTTTTCACAAATTAACTAAATTTGCAAGAGAATTATTTTATTATAGACTTTACTCATTTAGTACATATTGAAGATAAACTCAAGAGTCGTAATATATGTATTATTAGTTTATGGAATATTTAAATATTTTTTTTCTAAATATACAAGCAAAAACTTATAAATGTAAAAATAATCTTGTTTGTAAGTAGAAGTTTACGTGAATATTCAAATTATTTTGACTTATTGAAAAAGTTGAATGGAGTGTCAAAATTATTGATCAATATTTTATATTTATTTGTTATTTAAGACTATCTTTCAATACTTCAATTGAAAGAGTTTGAACCATATCCATATATTATCATCATGAACAATTCCAACATTAACTGATGAGTTCCTTAATCCAACGCCTATTCTTGATAATTGAAGTATAAATTGTTGAGCCATTTAACTACAAAACCCTAACCCAAGTTAATAATTCTCTTGGTATTTTTTATCATACCCCCCACCCATTATGGATTTGTATAAATAAATAAATAAAGAAATAAAGAACAAAACTACCACACATCTACATGGGTATAGTACAGACTTAAGCACGTATAGGTAATTCAATTGTCACATTGAGGCCTTCCTATCACTGACATATATACTTGAGACTGTAATTTTTAAGAAATGGACTTTCTTGGGTTATTCTTGCGCCTCCAAAAGCCCCACCAGACCTATTGCTAGAAGATCATCCTTTCCTGAAGTAATTGTAATGCTGGTGGAATATTCATCTTTTGTCATCTCATGTTAAGTGTGCTGATCAATTATTTACTCATCACAAGTGTTTGAGAGGACATTAGAGGAATTCTTTGATAATTTTGTTGAAGGACAAACAACTTACAATCTTTGTCCTTGATAATCTTGTCAGTTGTTTGTAAAGAATTGACTTCAAAGCCATCTTCCAGGTCGTTAATGACAATAATTAGCTTAGTATTCTCTTTGTTTTGTTTTAGAGCCAATTTTTGGACAATTGGGCTACTATGATTTTGAAAATCTCAGAGTACTAAGATGATTATTGGCCCTCCATATTAGTGTATAATTTTAGCAGTTATTGATGACTTACATTTTCAATGCTCTGGTTCCCTCTACTTCTGTTTTAGTTATCGAATGTGAAGTAGTTACTCAATAACCAAATTAAATTTTACCGTATAAAATTACTCTTGGTAGCAAAAAAGGGTTCCTTCCATTGGGTGCAAAGTTAAAATGTTCACCAGTAGAACCCTAAGGGTAAGGTACCAAGTACCAACCACAAGGATGAATTTGAGGGACCATTTTGATATCCTATTAGAACAAAAGAAAAAGGTAGTATATCACAATGGCAAATCATATAGCTAGAAGCATTCTTTCATTCTTTCATTCAGAAGCTCCACTTTTTCTCTTCCTTCCAATCAAACTGTACTACTATTACAAAATATCATTCCTCAATTCTTTTTTTCCCCCTCTTATGAGGGAGCTTATAATATAGCCTAAATAACTGTCAAAGACAGCTTGATTGATATATGTGACTTTTCATCCAAGCAAACTTCATATATCTGATCAAACTCAATCCTTTTCTAGCTAGTCCCTCTTTTGTCCCTTCCTTTTTGTTATCCTCTCTTGCTCTGTCAACTTCAGTCCTTCTCCCTCAGATATCTCGGATATCCTCTCTTTATCACCCTCCATGTGCCCCCTTTCTCCACCCCCTTTTTATACTCGTCTTATTCTCACCATTTCATCCATTCCCTTCTCTCTGAATCTCTCTCTACCCTCTCTCTCTCACACACACACACGCGCAGAGTTTTGCTGTTTTGTTTGCTTTCTCTTTGTTTTCTCTACTGTATCATGGAACCTGAACAGCAACAACAACAACAACCACAACCACAAAATCAGCAGCAGCTGCCAAATGATCAAGATGGGGGCATGAGTAGTGGTAAAAGTGGATTCTTATGCAGGCAAAGCAGCACACGGTGGACTCCCACAACTGAGCAAATAAGAATCTTGAAGGATCTATATTACAACAACGGAGTTAGGTCTCCAACTGCCGATCAGATTCAGAAAATCTCAGCTAAATTGAGGCAGTACGGCAAGATTGAAGGCAAGAATGTCTTTTATTGGTTCCAAATCCATAAAGCTCGTGAGAGGCAGAAAAAACGCCTCACCACCACAGAAATGATACCACCTGCCATGCAAAGAGGTCATGTTTGGAGATCTTCTGATCATCAAGATTCCATTTACTGCACCACCAAGTACCCCAATAACATCACAACTGCTGCTGGTGATGATTTCTAAACCTCCTTTTTACTGCCCTTCTTAGTGTATTCACTCATTATGCATACATTTCAGGATTTCTTCATTTTTTCAAGATCTTTGAGAGTTTTGGGTTGATGAACCCTTTTGGTTTCTTTGCAGGTGCTCCCTCTTCATCAGCTTCTTTAGGGGTTGTGCATGCTGCTGCTAGCCAGGTGGGAAATTACGGCTATGGATCTTTGGCAATGGAGAAATGAAAATTTGTAATATTGTATCTTAGTTTAATCTAAATGATTAATGAAAACGTTGTCATGAGTTTTGGGCCTAAGAAAGACTTGTTTCTTAGATTAAGACTGCATTTCTATGGGAATTAACTAGTTTAATAGTAACCATTAGTAGAGTCCAAGAATGCACTTTTTAATTACTCGAAAGAAACAAACAAAAAGCCATACACTTTTTAATGCTTATTATATTCATGTTAATTGACATCTTTACCAACATATTATGGGAACATTTTCACAAAATCTCTCTCTCTCATATACACACAGGACTGTTCCATATCACCTAGTAGCAATGGAAGTGGATCAATGGCTCACAACTTCTCCTGGGCAGCTGGGGCAGATCCTTACCCTACACAATACCAATGCTTGCAGGATAAGAAAACATGCTTTGCTGAATCCCTTTATGATGAGGAACAAGAAGAAGAACAAATCCAAGAACTAGAAACCCTCCCTCTCTTCCCAATGCATGGTGAAGACATGATATCTGGCTTCAGCACCACCAATAAGCATCAGCAGCAAGAAAACAACTGCTACTACACCAACTGGTGCCAGCAGTCTAATGCTAACATGGGTTATTCTCGAGCTTCCCTTGAACTAAGCCTCAACACCTATGGAGGCTGCAGATCAAAGAATTCCCCATAAATCTGAGGAGCTAGCAATCTGGGATTTCTTCCCCTTTGTTTACATATATGTTAAAAAGTAGTTAATTAGTATGATGCCCTCACCATCAGCTTCTTTGAGAATGCTATTTAAAACAGTTGAATCTCGCAAAAAGTGGTCACCAATGAGTAATTTTATGTCTTTTTCATTCCTGAGATCCAGGAAGCAGAATGCAACCTGTTTTACTTGAAATGCTTTGCATGCCAATCTTAATAGATTTTCCTATATGTCATTAGAAATTAGATTTAAACAAGAAAATTAAAATGTTAAATGACTATAAAAATTGAATAATTAATGGATTAGTAGTCTTTAAGTCATCCTTACAGCTTCTCAGAAGCTAACAGAGGACAAGGAGATATTTGTCCGTGAAGTAAATTGTGTAAAATTTAGTACATGAAAATATAATTAGTACACAGCTTCTGAGTAGCGCGTGCAGGCCATAGTCCATAGACTTCTTTCACGACAGAGATTTAGGAAGGGACCACTTGGGAAATTGTTGATGATGCTTAGGTTGAAGCTCCTTCTCTAAGGCCCAACTAGGCTAGACTGAACAAGTTGGGGCCAATGCCCAGTTTGATCTGTGGGTTTCGAAAATTTTTTGGATAGATCAAATGCATGTACTTAGTGGTAATAAAGATAAGAAGATTCACTCAGAATTTTAAAAGAAAATAAAGTATATAAATAAATCAAGATCACAACATGCATGACAGAATTATATATTTTAGTTTACTCAAAAATTTTCCGTGAGTTTGGATAATACTCGTACGAACTGTGGTGCATGCATCAATGAGTCATTTGGTGACCCGTGAAATTTACATCTTCTGCTAAATCGCGATACATGCTAAACGAATTTTCTAGGTGCTGGCATACATATTGCAAGTGCAAGTAGTATTAAAAGCAGCAATATAGCAACTAGCAAGTGCAAGAATTTCCAATAATCATCAAAGTTCTTGAAAATTACAAAAAGGTACTTTACATTGAGTAAATACTGTTAGGAGATTGGAACTGAAAGATGAAAAAAAGAAAGACAGAAAGAATGATGAAAACTTTAGAATGAAGGGGATCTGTGGGTGAAAGAGACAACAGAGAGATTAATATTTTATATGCTGCCGTTATTTTTCAAAGAAGAAAAGGAGCATGTATTTCGAACTCTGAACCTCTGCCCCTGTCCTTCATCGTAAATATAACAAATTATTTGCATGTCCCCTCAAAGTTTGTCCCTGCGCTGCTTTCCTGATGCCCACTGGCCACAGATTTTATTTTATTATTATTATTTTTTAATTTCCACAGAATTTGCTAATCAAACAAACAACTGTATCATTTTTTTTTTTTTTCTTTTCCCGCTCTTTATCTTTACAGTCTATGACTACACATTTTTTTTTTTTTGGACAATCTAATATTATAAACCAATGTCGGCATGCCCACAAATTATTGAAAGCGGACAATCGGCCTACCAGCGCGCAGAAATTTGATCAAGCAGAGCAAATATTTTATTAAAAAATATTAGATTTTGAGATTTTAGAATCAAAATTAAATTTTATACAATTTTACTTATACAGTTGATGTTATAAATTCTATATAAAGATTCATACTATATGATATACAAATGAGGTCAAACAACAAATTTATCTAAATATTTCCTTATTTTATTTTGTCTAAACTTAAACTCAGTAGTCATAGAGAGCCATTTAAACGCGACAGAAATAGGTACATGAAGGACCACATACATCCTCTGTATCTTACAAAATCAAATAAAGAAGGAAAGAGAGAATGAAATCATATTCTAGGATGTAAATAGAAGTAACTTTTCCACTCAGTTTCTTTTCTTCTATCGTGATTAACTGTTTCAACCAAGAAGAAAACCGTGGTACAATTGACTCAAGACAAGCTAATGCCTAATCCGCCAAAAAAGTTTCGTTTGGGAAAATAGACAAATCCACCTAACTGACATTCGAATCATTGATATGGGGAGAAATTTTTATTTTCGTTAGAATAATTATTAAGCATATCTAGTAATTATTTTTAAACCAAGTAAACGGTCATTTTGGTGATTTCAAAAAATGAATTCCCCGTCCCAAATGAACAGTTTCTCGTTGAATCATAATTAACTATTAAATATACAATAATTAGTTCTGACCAAAATAAAATTATTCTTGATATAAACGGTTCAGATCAATTATGTCATAGGCATACAGAGACATTCACTCGAGAATAGCGAGTTTTATTCATATTATAGTACTAGTACACCGTTTTTCTTGGCCCACTATGTTCAACACCTTTCTGCATTGAAAAAGTCACAATCAACAAGATTTTGGGCGGATGCTTTCCTTTATTTGGTTCGACAATTATTCACACTTTTTGACGTTTGATGAACCTAATAACATTTAGGACGCTGAGACCCTAGAGTCCAGAAAAGTAAAGAGGACCAAAGAAGAAACAATGAAGAAAGCTTCTTCCCTTAGCTAATGGATACATCATACATGAACATTTAATTGTAGATCCAATATGATCTTCAACACTTTTTGAGGCTTCAAGCACGTAATGTCCCTTATAGTAAAGTGAGGCAAGAAGTGCATCACCTTTAATCTTTGGTAAGGGTCCTTCACAAGTTGGTCAGTTATTTAATTTCATCAGAACATTCTATTTCACGCTTTGAAGTACCTTTTCTGTTAGTTTCACATGTTACTGAAGTAGCTAGCATTTTAACCCAGGTGAGAGTTAAGACTTCTCTCCAGTCTCCACTACACCAAACACAAATCATATCCTTTATGTCTTCACACTGTTTTTAAAGGTAAAACAGGTCATGCAGACACTTGATAAACCTTCCATTGAAAAAGACCATAAAAGAAGCACGAAAAAAGGCAGCCTTTCTAAGAACTTCTTAACTGAAAAACTTGAGTACTTGACTTGAACATTAGACTAAACTACCTTTTTCAATTTTTTTGGAAAGATCTGTCTAGCAACGGGTAGAAGACAACTCATTGGACCAAACTAAAAGGGTACAAAAACCAGTGAGACAGCAGTGAGAGATAAAGAAAGAAACAAAACATTGTGATCACTAAGAAGCTCATCTCTTTTCTTCAGAAATCTACAGTGTCATGTCCTATGAACTTATCAGTGGATCTTAGTTGGGTTCTGCAAGTTTTCCTCTCACAAAATAAGAAGATAAATTAATTCAAAAAATTAAACACTAGATTAAAGAAATACATTGAGAATTCTTTTTCCTTTTGAATAATCATTATCAACTGTGGAATCAAAATGACAAATCATCTGGCCTGAAATAAAGGGCGTCTCTAGGCAAAATATAAATTAGAAGGCCAACAGGACCAATCTTTAGGAGAACCATATACAACTGCATCCCCTCCACTTTCTCTAAGAAATTCTACACAGCAGGGCTAATGACCAGCAGTCAATATCTGAAGTTCTGAACATGCAAAGAACTATCCTTTTAAATACATCTTGGCAGGGCAAAGAGCACTAAACCAAATCCATCTGCATAATTAAATTCTGCCAGGAAATGAAAAAGAGTGTGATCTTAGTTCTTGCAACATTCAGAACTAGACAACCAACCAACAACAGCCTATAGACAGGTAACACTTTTTATTTCTTTCTCCATTTTTTACTATTCTGAAAAAAGAAATAACTGTGTGATTCTACGCATCTGGGAAACATAGATAAGGAAAGCAACAACAAGGCTTTCCAAAGAATTTCAAACAATAAGAGATAGTTTACCTGATCAGCAAGTAGCCTACGTCAGAGAATGTGCTAAACCATGCCAACAAACCATGGATGATCAAGGAATCAAGCTGATGATAACCAATACATTCTATACAGTACTTAGGGCATTGCCACCAAAGCATTGTACGGATTGATTCCAGTTTGTCATTAAATGCTCCTGCACCAAGAAGTGAAAAAGAAGTCAACGCCTGATTGATGATGAAGCAACTCAACAAACTTTCGACCCTTATAAGCGATTGCTACAGAGGAGTTCATGTTTCAGTTATCTGACTAAGAAAATTGAGGGAGGTACCAAGGAAAGTTTCTACTTTCTTCCAACATAAGCTGCCAATTTGGACAAATCTGGAATCCAAAATGATCAGGATAACTCTGAAGACCCTGTAGCAAACATCAGACTTCCAGGAACCCATTTTATGAAAGGTGGTTCAGCATCCGTACTCAGCCAACTGGCAACCTGATACACATGAAATTGGACATTACAGTGTGGAGACAGAACGGGTTCAGTTAATCAACAAGAATCAGTTATCACACTGGAATAGCTTAACTTCAGCAAAGCTTCAGAAACTAAAAGCTTATATAGGACGTCGACATAAGTGCAAACAAAAGAAGATTTTGAGAAATGAAGGGATCAACCTAGGTTTCCATGTTTTTCCTCGTGAAGTTCTTAAACTTTATCTAGATGTGTATAAGAGAAAAAGAGATCCCTTTATTTTGAACTCAAATGAATTCTATCTTTCCTCTCACGTGACGGTTTTTCATGATCATATATCATACATGAGTTATATTCAAATTTGCTTGTTCCACATATGATCTTACAGTTCTGACTACATTAAAAAAAATGAAAACCCAAATACAATTAATATTGAATCAATACCCCTTACAAAAAGATATTATGTCCTAACTCACCAAGGGAAGCAGATGACATTGCCTAATCATGGGTTTCAAGATAAGATGCACTTAATTTGTGGTATGGATAAACAATTATATCTTCTAAACATGCAAGAAATTATTAGCTTTAAGCCATACTTCTTTGCCACTCCGAATGCTCCAAGCATAGACATTACCATCCCCTTTCACCTGCCAAGTTTAGAAACAAGAAAGTTAAAACCAGCTTCAAAAATCTGAACTCCAAAAAACTGATTATCTATCATTGATAAACTTGATTTACATTTTAGTAATAACCTTCCCCATAATCGTGGATTAGATCCATCACATCACACCATGTTACATGAAAAATTACACTCCATATATGAAGATCTTTAATTTAGATTGGGTTTCAAACCTCAGGTTCACAATATCCTCACCTCATTGGAAAAAGCAGGGATAGAAATATAGGCATCAGAAATAATACTAACTTAAGCAAAAATCCTAAGAATGGACTCCACAGGAACTCTTCAGAAAGACATCAAGGACGCAGGAGGACAATGCCAAATTTAATACCAAGCTAGAATAATTCCTATGACTTAATAATTTTCTGTTAATAATCATTAGTTAGATTTTATTTCATCCAAAGGTGATTGACTTGGGTATACTATAATCATAATGGCAGGTAGTAAACATGGTACATTATTACATGGAAATTCAAGTGTAAAATGTAAAAATGGGGTGAAAAAACAGAGATCTGCTAAGATCTTTGTACAGATTAAATATACTATAGCACTTGGCAACTTTAAGTGCTCAGATTGGAAATCTAAAGAGGGAAATGTCAACTAAGCAATGTTTCATGACCCTTTTCTATAACGCTGACAAATGTAGCATTACCTGAAATAACAAACATTCCCTCTGGGCTGAAAGATGATTCCAATGTTGAACCACTTGAAGCAGGCTTGACATTGTATGTAGATAACTAAAGCAAAAGTAATCAAGCATGTCAGATTACTTTTGCTGTTTTCTTAAAGTCACAAAACTTCATTAGAAGGCTAGAACCATTATGCAGAAGTTGAAAGATAATAACTCACAAGTGTGCCACCGAAAGAATCAAGCACATGAATATGACCGTCTGAAGTTGTCAAAAGCATCAGTCTCCCATCATTACTGAACTTCACAACATTCGCATCAGACATATCTCCCCCAACCGAAAATATGTCAAAAGGGCCCTTCAAGGAATAATATGACAGTTCAGTATTTTGCTGAAATTGCAAATTCTATATGCCACACTGAGATGTCATACAATCTTATAAATCGATAACTGACCTTTTCATACTTGCGAGCATCAAACATTCTTATATATCCCCCATATGCAATAGCAAAAACAAGACCTTGATCATCATAAGTTGTAGCTGGTCTTCCCTGCACACGTAGAAGGCCCTAAAACAGGATAAAAACTGTTTAGAGACTTTACAAAGTATAACAACCACTTGAAAAAGAAATACAGATACTGCCAATGCCTAACACCTGGCATTTCTCTGCTCTTTGGTCCCAAAGCAAAACAGTTCGATCCAGAGATCCAGAGATAAAACACTCCTTTCGAGAGCACAAGCTAAGAGACACAACCCTGAAATTAAGAAAAGAAAGTTATTTGGATTTCATAGGATGTTTATAGCTTACATTGTAAGCAGAGTGTGAAATATAGCCAAGGATCACAGACACAGTACCTATCATGATGACCCTTGAAATATCGCAAATACTTGTTATCATGCAACGAAAGAAGTCGCAAAGATTCTGCAACCATTTAATAAAATACATTAACAATCTTAATTTTCAAGTTCTAAACATACCAGAAATGTTCTTTATAATACCTACCATCCCAACCATTCTTTGAGGAGTATATCACGGTTGTTGGATGAGAAGTAAAGCTAACAAGATCAACCCCATACTTTTTGCTATTAATAGTCTTCAAACATCTGGCAATAATATGTGAGGCTGTTTAGCATGTTAATTCTTATAGACATGAGCAGTACCAGAAACAATAATGAGAAAACCATGAAGGTATAGTCAGATTAAAATTACCTATAAAGTTCAAAAACTCAAAATCATACAACTATCAGCTGCAGAAGTTTAAAGGATAATCGAGGGTTCACTAGCTGCTGTTCATGTCTGAATATGATATAAATCTCATGATATACCACTAGTCATCTTTATAGCGTCAATAATTTCACTGTTCAATTATTTGCAGATCAAGCAAGTTACAGCACAAAAAGACATTGGAAAAAGCAATTAAGCTCCTTCCTGGCAGTGGAATGGCAACATTCTGTAACTAATTTCTGAACTTGAATAGTTTAGGTTTATCTTCATCATAACGGCATAGTTTTACAAATTAAGAAATACAATGGCACTTTTTTCCTAATGGAAGTTGGTTTATGCCAGGGTTCTAAAACTCGAGTTGACTCGGCCTAACTCGGCCGAGCTGACTCGACCTGACTCGATTCAATCAAAAATTCACTGCCTCAGTGAAGAACTCGTTTGAATATCGAGTAATAATGGAAACCCAGAAGACTCACCGAGTATACTGCGAAACTCGATCAAATGGAGTTGAATCGTAAACAACGGATGAATAAAATTTCCTATTCAGACTTCAAATCATCAATGGTAACATTCCAAATATCTCGTAACTAACTCAATCAAAGATTTTTTATCAAAGATTTTGTATCAATTTACAAACATTCACTTCCATTCATAAAATCAGTAACCATGAAAAACTTCGAAATAACCATATGAAATATATACAACAGTCAAATGAGATGAAAGATTCGAAACTCAGACCCTTTCACCAGAGAGATCTATTGCTTCTTGTAAGTTTTGCTTCTTCATCTTCTTGCTTGTCAACCTGATAGCGTTCTTGTTTGGTGCATAGAATTTGATTCTTAAATACTAATATGGTAACAAAGGATTGATATGACTGCTAGATTTATTAAAAAAAAAATCGAAGAAGAAAACCAGTAGAATGCTAGAATAAGCAGTTAAGGAGATGGAGTAGACTAAAAAAATAAAGTAAAGATAAACCGTGATGTCATAAAAGTAAAAGAGATAAGGGTAAAACAGAGAACAGAGTTATTGTTTGCTTTAGTTAGTATGTGGCATAGTTATTATCGAACAAACTAGAGTAAAATTTAGTTTGTCCTTGTACACTTGACTACAACTTTGACTACAACTCTAACAGCTATACGTAATTATATTGTAGTATTTTATTTGTAAGCCTATTTCTTATCTACATTAGTCTATTAGTTTATTACTTTCCTTTATAATTAACATATGAAATACATGCACATAACCTACTATATTGTTTAAGGAACATAGTGTTTGTTTTTATGATAATTTTATTTTCAATTAATATTGGGATTTTTAAGTCTATAATACTTTGGCAAAAGTTTTATTTTTTGAAATTAATATAATACTATGGCCAATTATTTATTTTTTGCAATTAATATAATTTTTTTTAAATTATATTTTTATCTTACCCTGTAAATTAGATAGAATTAAAAGTGACTCGTTTTGATTTGTTGTAGAGTATGGCAGGGGTTGAAGGTAGTGACACATCCTATAGAGTCTCAAAACTCTCAATAAATAACAACCTCGCATCTTTCCAATCCTGGATGGTCTCATTGTATAGAAATAACCACGGACAAGAAACGAGTTCGATGTAATTATTGTGGTAAAGAGTTGTTTGGAGGCATTAACCGCTTCAAGTTCCACTTAGCAAAAATTCCCGGTGATGCAAAGCCATGCTCAAAAGTTCTTAATGATGTCAGCCAAAGTATCAAAGAATTCATTAAAAAAAGAAGTGCAGAAAACAAAAAGAGAAAACTTGACAAGAACAAAGCCTCAATTTTTGGAGAATCTACTGAAAACCTTGAAGAAGAAAATGTCACAACATGTGGGAAAAAGTGAAGGAGTTGTCACAAAGAGTGCACAAATGAAACTTCCTACTTTTATGAACAAGAATTCCAGGCAACGAGTATGCTCTGATTATTGCTAGGTGGTTTTACCATTGTGCAATTCTTTTTAATGCTGCTGATTCTATATATTTTGTTAAGATGTGTGAGGCTATAGGATCTTATGGTCCCGGATTGAAAGCACCAACTCCATATGAGATATCTGGTCCAATATTAAAGTCAAAGGTACAACTTTTAAACGATTATTTAAAAGAAATAAAAGCATCATGGGCATCAACAGGTTGTACAATAATGTCAGATGAGTGGACTGATCAAAAGAATAGAAGTCTTATTAATTTTCTAGTTTCATGCCCCCAAGGTGTAATGTTTATCTGGTCCGTTGATGCTTCAGATATTGTGAAAGATGCCAACAACTTATTCCAACTACTAGATGCAATATTGATGGAGGTTGGTCAGGAAAATGTCGTTCAAGTCATTACTGACAATGCGTCAAATTATATTGCTGCAGGAAAATTGTTAATGGCAAAACAGACAAATATATTTTGGACATCTTGTGCAGCTCATTCTATTGATAAGCCTAGTGTTGGAAAAGATTGGAAAACTTGAGCATGTCAAAAATTTTATAGAGAAAGCTAAGAGTGTAACAAAGCTTATATATAATCATGTGAATTTGTTGTCCATGATGAGAGAATTTACATACGGAAAGGAACTTTTAAGACCAGCGACAACTCGGTTTGCAACACATTTCATTTTAATTGAAAGCATTTTGGAACAGGTAATATCATTTTGATTTATTTTCCTTTTCATTTTAGTAACTAAATTTAAAATCACGTATCTATAACTTTTGTTATCTTTCTTTGTTATTTTTGTAGAGAGTTGGACTAAAAAAAATATTTCTCTCGGAGGAACGGTTGAAGCTTAAAATATCAAGAACAAAAGATGGTCAATTATACAAAAATACTTAGCAGATGAAACATTTTGGAGAAAATTAGAGGGAATTCATAGGATTAGTTTACCTCTTGTTAAAGTGTATACGTTTGGTAGATGGAGATGAAAAACCAGCTATGGCATATTTGTATGCAAATGCACTTGAAAAGGCCAAAATAGCTATAAGTGAGGTTTGTGGAAAAGATGAACGAAGATATAAACAATATTGCGATATTATTGATGATAGGCGGAGTCGTTCTCTTCAATCACCTCTACATTTAGCTGGTTATGTTTTAAACCCTGCTGTTCAATATGCTACCAACTCTAAAGCTTCTAAGGACCCCAATATTCGTCGCAGCCTTCTACATGTTATTAGAGTCCTTGAACCAGATATGGATCCACAAATAGAATCATTTGCGGAGGTTTATTTAATGTTATAAATTTTTACCATTGTTTATCACTTTATTTAATTCTAACATTTAATTGTTAATTTTTTTTTTGGGACAAATGTTGATTTGTTCATGGATGGTGCTGGAGCATTTGGAACTGAAATTGCTATTCAAAGTAGGGCAAAATTACAACTAGGTAGTATTCAACTCTTTTTAACTTTTTTTTTTGGTTTTATCTTTTTCTTTACCTAATTAAATTTTTTATTTCATCAATATGGTTTGGATACTCCCAAACTTCAAAAATTAGCAATATGAATTTTAAGTCAAAATTGCTCTTCATTGAGATGCGAACGAAATTGGAGCACATTTGATCAAATATATAAATATATAAAAAAAAAAATCAATTGAAGCAAGAAAAGTTAGACCATTTGGTTTTTGTTCACTACAATATGAGGCTTAGAGAACGGCAATTGAAGAGGAAATTTTCAACTTATGATCCAATTGACATAGAAAATCTTTTATCGGAATCTAATACAGATGAGTGGCTTGCTGGTCAAGAGATGACTGAAGAAGACGATGATAGTGCAAGATGTTAATAATTTAAGTGAATCAAATGAAATGTTTGCCAGTTGATTGCTAAGCGAGAACAAGAAACTACCACTGGTTGTTAATTACAACAATCAAATAATTAGTATTTGCTTTATTTCAATTCATCTTTTTAATATTTTTTATTTATACTGTGATGGTTTCATATTGACATTTTGATTATTTATTCTTAATGATAAATTAATAATAACTAGTCATGTTTTTTAATTTATAAGTAAAAAACTTAAAGTATTTATAAGCTCCTTTTGTTTCTTCTTTGTCTTATCTAACAATGATACTTATGATTGTTATTTCTATTATTGCTTGTTAATAGGTAGAATTCAATTCTTGATTTTATGACTCGGTAAAAACTCATCCGAGTTTCCAAGTTTACTCAACTCAAGAGATTTTCGAGTCGAGTCCAAATTTTGAGTTTTTAAACATTGGTTTATGCATGCTGACCCCACTTACTGCGAATAAGGCTTGGTTTGTTTGGATGTAGTTTATGCATGTTACCTAAAGTAAGAGTCAAGACTATTTATTTAAAAGGAAAACTCCTCTTCCAGCTACATGGGACTATGAGAGTGTATCCGTAGACAGACACAGACACGTGTAGAGACTCAGAAAACATAACATACAACTCTGAGCTATATCTCCAGTAAGTTCTACTTAAAGCAAATCTTGAACTTATAGGATGGTCAACTTTTTCCAAATATTAATTCAAGCATTTCAGAGAAATCACAACGATTTTCTGTTATACTTCAAAAGAAAATTTAGATGTGCAAGAAGCATGGATAAATAAAAAGGCAAAATTATTGTCAAAACTTGTTCAACTTTACATAAAAGTCAAGCTAGATGCTTACGTTGCATTTGACACATCATACAGCCGGATAGATTCATCATCACTAGCAGTCACCAGATAAGGGGACGTCTTGTGGAAATCCATTGAACTTATTCTACCATTCTGCAGTCAGTAAATAGCACCTCTTAGTAAATAGGAATCAAGCTTGTGCTTACACAATTACACAGCAATCACAATATGTCCCTGACAACGTAGTCACAATTAAAGGGAGTTAGTAAGTGCCCAAAAACACAAAAACACATAACAAAACTATATCTTCCACTTAATCTGCACATGTTCAAAGTGATACTCTGAACCCTCAATCATAATGTACTAGATCAAAGTATCAATAGTCGATAATGCATTAAAAATCATTGTCTTTTTTTAATTCTTAATCTACCATGACTATCAAAGTAGCAATAGCCGATAATTCATTAAAAATCATCATCATTCTTAAACTATCATGACCGGGAAAATCGCCTCTTCTTCCAATTTAATTATATACTCACCATTACCACCTTAATGTACGGACCGCTACATTTTATCTTCTCTTCCTTAGTTTTTAGCAGCAACTCAAAAACTAAGCTACCGAGGATTTCCATAAGCAAAATTACACACGAAAAATAAAAAATAGACAGTCAGAAAAGATAAATTATTGTAATTCTTATATTTTCTCTGATTAATGCATAAAAATCATTAAAAAAATTGAAAAAAATAACGAGGAAAAAACGTACGTAGTCACGGAAGGCCATGCCGACTTCCATAAGAGTAGAATTTCTTCGGTGAGTTCAAGCGAGACCTTTACTTCTTTCTCCGCTTGAGGTCCTCCTAAAATTAGATGTGTATAAGATACAGGGTAATTATTGCTCAGTAATTAAATTAAAATATATAAATAGAAACAACCAAACAAATGAAATATGATTTTTAAACTGCTAAAAATATTCATAAATTCTGAATCGAATTAATACCAGCAGCCATCTTCTTCTTCTTCTTCTTCTTCGAGAATTTGAACGAAATCTCCTATGCAAAAGAGTTTTTTCTTCTATGGAGCTCCAGCTCCAGGTAAGACACGAGACTTAATGGGTTTGTGGAAGAAAAAATAGGTAGATGGTGATTTTCTCATTGGTAGCTGGTCTAGTTTAGTATTGGGCCTAAGGCCCAAATCTTGATTTTTTAATACAGGGAATTGTTCTGACAATTAGACTTACGTCTGATACGTTTGTGATAATTTTGTGCTAGTATTATAGGCCCACTCAATTTTTATACCCTTTCATATCTCAATTTTTTTTTTTTTAAATAATTGAGTTTAAATTTAACTTATATGTTTGAGAAATAAAGTTATGGATTTTCATTAAATAATTAGTTGGTTAGTTATTAAAGTTTCAGATGATATTTTATTTAGAATTTATTGGTAGATGTATTTGGATTTTTTTTTTAAAATGTAATTCCATAAGAGTAAGACAAAAGAGACTACCAGATTGCCCCTCCCTTTATTAATAAGAAGATACTTTCATTATAATATTGCAATTACAATACTTCCAAAAAAAAATATTGCAATTGTAATAATATCCCCTAACAACTCTTTTAAGTTGATTATGTTTATAGTAATTAGTACAATCTTCCCCCATGACATATTCAGAATGACAATTTATAAGAGAAGTGATATTCACACCCCTCTTTCAATTATTGCACAACCCCCCCTTTCACTCTTTTGTCTTTATTAGCACACATCTTTAAGCATCTAAAGAGCTTAAATAAAAAAAAAAAAAAAACAATTAATTTTCCTTTAGAATTACATGCTTGTATTTTGTTCACATCATCTACTAGGAAAAGGTTTAATTATAAACTTGATTTCGCAAAAATACCTCATTATTTTTCCACAAAAAAAAAAGTCTTTTTTAGTTTTTTTTTTTTTTTTCTAAGCCTGTATTTATTTTTATTTTTTTTTTTTTTTGCATTTAGCTCAGTTTTCTTTCAGCTACTTGAATAGCTGATAATCTTATAAAAAGCACCCTTTTGTTTTTGGGGGTTTGCTTGTAGACTGCTGCATAGTCAACAAGACAACATATACTGACCACAGAACTAACAATGGTACTAGTTTTTTAACAAGCGGTATCTTTTATCCAAATAAATAAATAAAAAGGCATTAAGACAACCAAAAAAAAAAAAAAATAGTAGTTGTACCTATCTGTAATTAAGTACTTTTGAGATAATAGTCTCTTATTGGACATAACTTATATAAAATTAAGCGTTTCTTCTACTTGTCTATATCTTAATTATATCATGGAAAATGATTTAAATAGTCATAAAGTTAATATAATTTGTCAAAATTACTTTATACTTAATAAAATCATAACGTATCACCAATCGTTAATTTTAGATATTTAATTAAATTTTGTTTATTTTGTTTCGAGATCTAATAAAATATAAGTGACTTTATTATTTTATCACTTTATATAAATGTACTTTTATATAATATATGCGCATACGTTTGCAGAATATATATAATGTAGTGCACTAATTATACCTTAATTAAGTGAGAAATTACACCAATGATTTGAATCAATACAAGAAGAAACGGCTTCAAATCATTTACCATTACTCAAAATCTATCATTGATCACTACTGGAAAATAGAAAACGAAGACCCTTAATATAGTAGCATACATCTTCCAAGACAGAACCCTCAAGTACAACTTAAATTCTAAAATGTTTTCTCTATGATTAATTGGTCATGGATTTGAATTATTAGAGAGTAGGTAAGAGAGGTTAGTTTTTTAAAAAAAAAAAAAAAAAAAGGTAGTCAAGACAATTATTATTATTATTATTTTGCTAATAGGGATTGGATCTGGATACCGTACGAGTTCGTTTGGTTCACGAATTGGATGAGATAAGAATTATAAGATGTTTCATTTTCAAACAATTAATCTTAGGATGAGTCATTACTTGATGATTAACACTATTATCCAGTGTGTAGTTGATGTTGAGTTGTATGGGATATCTTAAAAATATATTAACTATCTTGCATTTGGTTGGAGATCGAATGAGATCATATTACTATTTTATTAATCAAACTATACCTAAATTTGCACTTTACTTTTGGTAATCTAACAAATAATATTCAACTAATATTATTGTAATTATAATATGCTAAAAATAAATATAATAACTAAATAAACTGTTATTACATAGAATAATTAGTAATATTCATCTCGATACTAACCCGAAAAACCTGTTAACTTAGTACATTTCAAATCATAAAAATCGATAATATGAATCAGCTTCAAGTTTTAGGATTAGTGTGTATTAATAGTTTGCGACCCAATATAACCTGACCTAATGCATATATAGGGTTAATATATCTAATTTTACATATTATGAGCTAATAATAAGGTACTTTTACTTCTCCTATACTCATTTACAAATGTATATGTCCAATTAGCAGTCTTTTTTAACTTTTAAATCAATTTTGTAATTTTACATTCTCCTATCCTAATATTAAATAACTATTTCTTTTTATCATACTTATTTATAGGGGTATTTCTATAAGTATGAGTTATTTTTTAAAATTGTACAAAATTGTCATAAATGTACTGGGTTGAAGTACCATGTAAAATATTTGAGTATCGGATCAATTTTTCTTGACTTTAAGATGTGTATAAGAGTCGCCCATTGAGTATATGGATCTAATACCCGATTTATAAATATCCCTATAATCTAATATGACATCATGTAGGATCATAAATTTTATTAAGACAAATTAGTCAAAATTTTTATTATCTCATCTAGGACTAGGAGTCATACAAAATAACTAATATCACATTTCTCATAGTATTATTTTATCCCTTATCAAAAGAATTTAAATTCGGTTAATTGAAACAATAATTTTATATTAAAAAAAAATTAACCAATCAAATATAAAATAACGTAGAATTAATTATTCAATCTGAGGTTATCCCATGAACCAAATGGAAGCACAATGCCCTTAAATAGTCCTCCATGTTAGGAAGGAACTGAACTTTTTAGTAAAAATAAATAAATAAGATACCAATGTCCAAACCACTCGTAAATATTTGTATGGAACAAGATTTATACATTCACACTTAGTACATTCAGAGCGGAGAATTTGAGGGTAGGTGGTTCCATTATGAAGCCCGAATGGATCCCCACAAACACGGCCTGGGTGCCCTACCATCGACACGAATCTTAGATCTATAAGAAATTTATCCAAACCATTATCTCCCGAAAGTTTTTATTTTTTTATTTTTTTTTATTTAAGAATTTCAGAAAGTCGGAAGCATAGATTATTATCAGATTTATTAAGTAATCTGTATCATGTATCTGTATACTGTACTATATATCAAATAAATAAATAAATATATATATATATATTTTAAAATGACGTATTATATTTTTATATCCGCAATACATACAAAAGAATATATTGTACTATATATTAAATACAAATATACATATATATATATATTTTTTAAAATAACGTATATGTTCTTATACCGTAATACATACGAAAGAGCAGTACATATTTAATAAGTATAATTGAAATAAAGAAAAACACGTCTCATGTACTACTCTACAATTCCTATATATATATATTTTCCATTCACGTAATAATTTACAAATTTACATTTCAAATTAGGCAACACATCTGCCATTCATTTTTTATTTTTTTTTTTTTTTACACATCTAGATGTTTAAGATTTAGGTTCAAATTAGGCAACCCCCCCCCCCAAAAAAAAAAAAAAAATCAAGGGAGAAAAAAGAAAGAAAAAAAAAAAGGTGTGAACCAAACCCTCTATGGGAGGGGTCTAATCACCTGATCTGTGGAGTCATCAATGGAGTAGCAGCTTGGGGTGGAGCTGCGGGACCCATCGATACTGTTTGTTGCAGACTTCTTTATAAACTCTATGCAGTCAGCAACGGCTTCGCTCTGGTACACTCATCATGTGATATATGTCATAGTTACCAGACCTTTGAGCCTCGTTTGCCGGAGATTTTCTTTCAATAGTACTACTACTGTTTGCCTTGGTCAGAGCAGATAACATCATCAACCGGAAAACAGCTTCTCGAAATCGATCCAACAAAGACATAGGTGGTAGCCGGTTGCTTTTTCTTGTCCACCGGCTGCCTCTGAACCTCGGCATGCAAAAATGGCCTGTCATATGTATATACGTATGTTCTATTACTGGTATTCTTACGTTTGAATTTGAATATGAGAATACATGGCGAAGTAAATGTCTATTTAAATACGGGAATCCGTTTAATAAAATATTTTAAAAACTCAGGAATATTTTTGGTTTTGAAAATCATTCTTTTTTCATATCAATGAACTAGAGTTCTATTTTAATTCGTTGAAAATAAAAAAATTATGAGTGAATTGGGAATTACTCAGTGTTAATTGTGTGTTACGATAATAAAATTTATGATTTATATGTTAAATAATGCGTTAAAGGATTTATATATAATAATTTTTTATTGATAACACCGAATATTGTATTAAATATCTCATTTGGAGTAATTTTCTTTGTAAGGTGGGTGCCAAATTCGGACATTTTCTTGCGGATCTTGCCTATTAGTAATTTTACTAATTAGTACAAATATTGTGAATTTCAGATAAACGGTTATGCACTTGGCCCAAATTTAGTTTTTGGAGTTTTCACTGGATAATTGGAGGAAAAGCTTTATGCTTTGCTCTACTTTTATTACAGCTAGTCCATTGTTGATAGGGTTGTGATAAAAGTTTTAACAAATCCGATAAGAATATGCTTAAATTTAACTCGTTAAATATAAAGAATTATTTGTATTCCATTTGAATTTGAGTCACTTTTTAAGAGTGATGATCAAGTTTAGGTTCAATGTTTGGTAATTTGTTTTGAAAAAGTTTGATTTAACTAACTTTCGAGTCGAGTTCGAAAACACATCCATAGTTTATTTGTTATGACTTTTACTATAATTTGTTATTTTCTTGTTCTAAAATTTTGCTCTATAATAGTCTTAAAATTCAATTACGATAGTTAAAAAATGTGATGCGGATACCTAAAAGGTTGTATTAGGGAAGTGATTTTATCCTTAGTGATATAAATATATATTAAAACAATGTTGCAAAGATTAAATAAGGGAAATAACTAATAAGTAATATAAAAATTAAAAGATATTTATAAAGACAATTAATTCTAATCTTAGATGTATTTTATATTCACGAACTTATTAAAATAGACATCATGATGGTCATGGCTTGTTAAAAAAGTCAAACCTCAATAATTGTACAAATTTAGATTGATGACTCAATGAACAAATTTGAAGGAACTTATCTCAAATTGAATTCAAGCTTAATATCAAGTTATTTGAATTCATTAATAGCGCTAATTGCTAACCAATCAACTACATCATGATTTAAAACTTTGAAAAATTGTTAGGAAAAACTATTCTATTAGTCTTTCACGTTATCTATTTTTATTTATTTAGTCCCTCACTTTTAAAATGATGATTTTTAGTCCCTTACATTATCCATTTGTATTTAGACAGTTCCTCACTTTTAAAATGATGATTTGAATTTCGGTGCCTAGACTAAATCTCCAGTACTTTTTGGTCTGAATTAATCGAGTGTTGTCACATGATATATTTTTTGAGTAAAATTTAAGAACTCATTTTTTCTTTCCAACACAAAATGTCGAGCATCGGATTGGATTATAAATTTACCCTAAAAAAATACCACAAGTCAGATTTTGAAATAATTTTAAATACAAACAAATTGCTAATAAATTATTTACTTCATATCCTTCACACTCATAAAACATTCTACTCAGATGAATTAATAAATATGTCCTTGATTAAATATGTCATGTGAACAATACATGACAAATTTAGGCAAAATGACTCAAAATTTGATTCAGGGAGAAAAAATTCAATGTTTATATATATGAGGGACATGACAAATTTAGGCCAAAATGCTTGGGATTTGATTCAAGGACCAAAATTCAACATTTTGCATTTGTCAGATGGACTAAAAATCATCATTTTAAAAGTGAATGACTAAATAAATATAAATGTGTAATTTAAGGGACTAAAAATTATCATTTTAAAAGCGAGGGACTAAATAAATATAAATGTGTAATGTGAGGGACTAATATAGTGGTTTTCCCAAATTGTTATATACAGTGGACAATTACAAGGGCCATTAAATGGAAATATCTGAATTTCTTTAGCTTTGTCATTTTATTTTATTAGCCGGGATTCATGCAAATCATCATTATGCCATGCAGAATTTCTGTATGATGCCTGATTTTAAAATAAAAGTCATTATTAAGCCCTCAATTAATTTTTAAAGCCGTTGCAACTTGCAAACGGAAAAGGGAAATTGTTAATTTCTAAGCTTTTTGAAGATTTTTGAGAGAAAGAAAGGCTATACATTTGTAATGATATAATATGCCATAAAAATAGTTTATAATGAGGAGACTCAATTAAACTTTGAGCTATGTTATAGCATATTGGAAAAATCATTTATACTAATCACACTGTAACTTTTAAATCATCTATAAAGTAGGATGACTTCTACGTTTTAAATAAATCTACCTATTTATGAATGATTCAATAACTGTACTAGTTATT
The DNA here is from genome assembly GCA_025175665.1 of Cinchona pubescens. Classification (NCBI taxonomy): domain Eukaryota; kingdom Viridiplantae; phylum Streptophyta; class Magnoliopsida; order Gentianales; family Rubiaceae; genus Cinchona; species Cinchona pubescens. The sequence continues at coordinate 372,851 of JANKKI010000525.1, forward strand.
TCGCATTACGAAATGATTAACAAAGAACTACTTAATATTTAGGACTCGTTTAAGATTGAATAATACTTACAATTTAAGAATATACTAAAAACAATAGACAAAAACAACCAAATGGTTCCTGAGGACAATTTAAGGTTAAAAAAAAAAAATACTTTCGGCAATAATAGGCCATTACTTGATTAATCACAAAAAATATGCTAATAAACCAAAAATTACAGTTTTATTCAAATGGGTTGATGAAATCATAAAGAGCAATCTTTAGTCTGCTTATAAACTTTCTTCTTTTTGGTATCCCTTCTTTTTGGAAAATAATAATCCAAATAAAGGAATATTCAAAGGCTTCTTCTTGAATTTCTTTTCTCCAATTAAAGGGCTAATTTTTGCTCCCTTCTCACCATCTTACTTTGCTGATAATCACACGAGTTAGTAGTGGAGGACTTGCAAACTTGACAGACCTCTTATTATTTTCAAATTCAAATTCTTCCTGAACATCAGTTTGTGTACTCTTCTTGACTTCAAAATTGGTGCTCGTGTTTTCAATAAACTTGAGTTCTTCAATCTCATCATCAATATTTGATGGTGGCGGTTTATGATGATGATCAGATACTATTAATTCTCTCGAGCCTTTCAGCTGTTGTAGCTCCTTCTTTGTCTGCTCAAGTTCTTGTTTGAGAGAACGAAGGTAGTATGCCATGAGATTTCCTTCTAATTCCTTTGATTTTTTGAGGGTTTGTTTTGTCTCTTCAAGCCCATCAGCTGTTATCACTGCTGTTTCCTTTTCGCATTGGTTGTGTGCTTCAGTGTTTCCCTTTGTTTGCTTCTGCACAGAAAATTTAACACATCAAGCTGAATCAGTACATAATCAATGGCTTAGAATATTATACTATTAAGTCACATAATGATATAAACACACATAATGATTGTTGGAATTTGTAGAAATTTTTTGGTTATTGCTATAGAAAATTATTTTCACTTAATTGAAAGTGTCTATGCATGAAATTTGTATTAATATAATTGTTATATCGTATGTGTTACTCCTGCAATTTAAAGGCCTTGTTCTCAGTTGATTTTTTTTGTTTTTTAAATTTCGAAAAAGTTATAAACACTTGTAATAAATGATATATCGCAAAATTAATTACGACGTGCTTGATTAAAGCCCCTCATACATAATAGTATTGTAGAACTTTCATCAATTTAAGATTGCGTTTAAATCGACGAATTTGAGAGAAAAAAATATAAAATTTACTTATTTGTAAATGTTAAACAAATTAATTTTAAATTCACCCAATTAAAAAATATATAATAAATTATTTCAAACAATTTTCTAATTTAAATAAATCATTTTGACTTTATAAATTTCTGTGATAAATGAATCAATTTGAAATGTTTTTTCAAATGCATCGATCCAAACTGAATGTAATAATTCTAAGCCAGAATGAGGGTGCAAAATTGCTTGTATCTGATTACAACCCACGCAGATACAATAAATCCTAAATTAAAAGGGAAAAAATGTAGAAAGAATTAATTGTGAAGAAGAGACTCTTTAAGCTTGTTGCCATAGATTTCCCCGGCCAGAACCTTTTCCCCGAACAGCGTGACTGCTTCTTTCACAGAACGAAAAGGTTGCCGCATGTCGATTTCTACTCGTCCCCTGACCACAACTCCACCTTCGCTTTCCATGTTCATAACCACGACCGCGAAGATGAATTTTGATTATATCACACCAGACACTATCTATATATGTAGTAGCTATAGAGAAGCTGTTGGTCGGTTATTATTATTTGGAATTTTTATAGTCGAAAAGTATTTCGTTCACTTTAATATTTATACAATATAAATTTTTAAATCACATTATATATTATATTAAAATATAATGAAATGGTACAGATATTTTCATTATGGATATTTTGGTGGGATGATTTTTCTTATAAGGATTAGGGTTAATGGCATTATACACCCCTTAATTATACTAGTTTAGCACTTTACAGCCCAAACTATTAATTTCTGCAATTTGTTGCCTCAAATTTATATTTTTTCGTACTTTAGTGCAATGACTTGAAATCATGTCAAAATTATCTAATTTGATTATCATTTAATTGGTTAAAAGGCCTTTTAGCACAAGCTAAATTGCACCTTATATGGGTGTTTTATGAAATACATACAATATTAGATTGTTATACTTGTCATTTAGCATTTCAAATTAACTGAAGGTAAGGTAATTGTGCAAAAGGTACTAAATATTGAAAATTTGAGATAGTGAAATGCAAAAATTAATAAAAGAGGGTGCAAGTACTAAACAGGCATAGTTGAGGGATGCAAAATGCCATTAACCCTAATGATTATAATTACCTAAAGTAAGTTAATAAAATGATTAGTACGAGATAAGTTAGTAATTAAAACAATTTCAATTGGCGTCCACTTCACTTGACATATTTGTTAATTGATGCTGATGTACAATAAGGTGGTTGCTCCATCTTAATCTCATATGTGATCAACATCCATTGTAAAATTACATGACTTCTAAGAGAAAGAAAACTAGCAAGTTTACCGAAAGGGGACCATAATGGTCCCATTCTCCGCCGCCTGGATTTCGACTTGTCTCCTCACGGATCCTAATTACTTTAGCTCTGCTGCTTGCTTACACAACGACTGAATAATCACCGTAACGGATTGGTTCAGATAATAAATAAAATATTAAAAAATTAAATTTTAATTCTTGTTGTTCTCAATTTTTTTTTAAGAGATTTGTGAAATCCACAATAAATCGTTGGTTGAAATTAATATGTATCGATGACATGTTTTAATTATAAAAAAAACAATTAACTTACACTCTTTCTAAATCCTAAAATACCAAAAGAAAAAAAAAAATGACTGGATAATGGCTACTGTACGTGTATACGATACGAACATGGTACATGCCGAGAAGGACAGTCAGTCAGCTAAAGGGTAAGAGTAAGACTGCTTAGGAAATAACGAAAAGCTTCAATGTGATTATAAAATGAGTCAGCAGTTTACACGGTAAATGATTTTTTTTTTTTTTTGGGATAAAGAGAAATCATAGTATTACAGAAACTATGATTTTCAAAATTACAAACACTAATTATAATTTAGAATGTTTTTATTTCAAGCTATGAGTGCTGTCTCTAGAGAATAAGATTAACTTAAAGTATAAAAATGAGATATAAATATTAAAAAATATATGTAAATTTACAAACTATGAATTTCTTATTTTTCGGTTGACAAAATACACGTTAAATGTATTTGCATAAGAGTGCTGAGTGCCAAGCAATGAGTGAAAATTATCAGACAAGTCTTCAAATTCGTGAGAGTTGTTGGTTTAAGTACTTAGACTTAATATTTCTATGACTAGGTAAAAGATTTTTTGTTACATAAATGAGTGTAACACTATAGATGCTGCATATCACATGTGACAAATGAATATTTGAATATTTAATATATATTTAATCCGTATATACGGATAATGTAGACTATTAATCTTTAACACAATTAGTTTAAAACATGGGAAATGCATGTCTAGATAAAAGTTTTTTTGGGTAGATATATAAGGAACCTTCTTGTAGTTTACTTTAATATTCAGATTACTTTTTATAATTTGTAAATCTACAGCTTATTCCTTTGTTATTTTAGATTAAAGTGAAACTATTACATATTGTGATAGGTGACTGTTAACTTAGGATGTTAAATTTTTTATTTAAATAGTTACTTTAGTCATTTAAAACCTCTAATCAATGCTAGTTATATATTTTAACGTAAATCACAACCCTTTCAATAAAAGGTGTTTCTGGGCAGTGGAAGGGTACTAGGTTTAATTTTTTTCATCTATTTTTTATTTAAAAAATAATAATTCAAACCACAAGGACCAAATTGTTAATTTGCATAGAAGAAATCCTATCGTTTGTAATTTACCTTTTTCTTGTTTGAGTTATGAATGAGAAGATTGGTAGGTTACATTGCTTTATTTTTTGGGGGAAGGGGGGAGGGGCTGCTTGTCACATTGGACTTCAAACCTCGAAAAAAATAATATTGGGATGTGTATCTTTGATCTGCTATAGTTTCCAATTGGGATGATTGGAGTAGTCTGTCATAAAACCTTGCCTTAAACGCGTAACGGAATACAGCACACAAATTTTTGATGGCCTAGCACACTTGCTAGTGTCGTATTTCTTTCTTGTTTAGAATCTCATACAAGCAATGGCAGACAATGGAAACGAAAGAAAACGAAACACACAAGCAATTACAGCCAAAACGGCCAACCTTTGTATCACTTCTGCACAATGCATACAACATAAAATTTTCACAAGCACCCTTTGTGCAACACAAAGCCGAGGGTCTCTATAACCTTCTCCTTTGGTTGCTGACTACCAAGTATGTATAAGGGGCATCGTGCGACGATTGACAAGGCCCAACCGTTGGCCATATTCAGCACTAAACAAAGGCCACGGGTAGTGGGTCATTGTGGCAACCTAGCTGTCCACCCAGTCAACCCCCACGTTTTGGGCTGCCTGGTAACTACCTGGGGATGCTTAGCCTATTTCCAACCTTAAGCACCTGGTTTACGCCTTGTACGAACCTTCCCAAAATGCCAACGTAGCTAACCGAAGCCAATGAACTCAAAATACCACGCTCAGCCAACAAACGGTCCATGCACGTGCCACCCGTGCAACACTGCTAATGTTTACCTAACTCGTTCGTGCCCGTGGACTACTCAAAGCCAACGTTTACCAACATCCGTCCCGAAGTCAACACACTCATAGAGCATGGGGGAAGGTTCCTAAAATTGCCCACGGGATGCCCAACCCACTTGGTGGCCTAGCCTACCGGGCACCCAAAAAGTGGAGTGAGTATACCTTCCCTATATAAAGTTTGGAAAAAAATATTAAGTGACAAAGATTGACGCCCGGTAGGCTAGGCCACACAGAGTCATTCAAAACCCCATCAAAGCTGGTCCAATTGATGCCAAAACTTTCATAAGGACTTCCAAAACACCAAGGCACAGTTTAGGAACACTTAGCACACAAACGGCTCAAGTCGGCCCACGCCCGTTTGCCAAACTTGCACGCTTCCTTGCCGATGGGTGAAATCATGCCAGTGGGGCTAACAAACCTCCCCCACTTGAAGAGGTTGATGCCCTCGTCGACCCACTAGCTTTCTGAGCTTCCCAATAAGCTGCAATTTGATCCTCAAACTGCTACAACGTCACATCATGCTCTCAAGTAGCATCAGCTTCCGTTTCACCCTTCCAATCGATCAAGTAGTCAGTCCTTCAATTCTTCTTACTCTGCCTCATGGTTCTATGATCCAACACCATAGAAACATCTTTATCAAATTTGCTTTCGTATGACGAGAGGGGCACGTTTAGCTTGCCTTCTTCCTTCATCAAATTCATCCTGATTGATGCTACTTTTTCAAGAAACTCACATGAAAGGTTGGATGGACTTTTAGTCTATCGGGCAGTTTCAAACGATAAGTAGCCTTTGTACACATTTGATTAATTCAAATAGGCTGGTCATACATTGATTTAACTCTTGTTGGTATGGCTATTTTGGATCTGACTTTCTTCCAAATCGAAGGGTCAATTTGAGCATCACCAAGTCACCAACCTAAAACTCAACATTCCTTCTACCCATATCAGCATACATCTTCATTCGGTGTTGAGCTAGAGTCAAGCTGTCTCGAGCTTCCTCAATCAGCTCCTGCTTCATCTTAGCAAATCGATGAGTTGCAGTGCAATTTCTTTTATTTTGTGCAGTAACCCCATGAGGAGTTAAGGGCTGCTGACCAAGCACCAACTCGAACGGACTCATTTTCGTTACGAGAACTTCTACAAATTGTAACAAAATCGGGCTGCATCAAGTAAATCCACCCAATTTTTCTAATTGGCAGTAATATAGTGCCTCAAATACTCTTCCAACAAGGCGTTTATCCTCTCGGTCTGACCATTCGTCTGAGGATGTGCAGCTGTTGAAAACTTTAGTTCAGACCCCATCATGTTGAAAAGAGTGGTCTAGAACCGACCATTGAACCTGGTATCACGATCACTCACAATATATTCTGGCAAGCCAAACAACTTAACAACATGTCTGAAGAAAAGCTCAGTAGCAACATCAGCTGGCCACGTACTAGGTGTGACCATAAAAACAGCATATTTAGAGAAACGATCGACTACAACAAAAATAGAAGCATTACCTTCCATCTTTGGGAACCCGGAGATGAAATCCATCGAAATTGACTGCCACGACCTATCTAGTATAGGTAAAGGTTGTAGTAGACCACATTTCTTTCTCTTTTCTGCCTTGTCCTGTTGGCACACCAAGCAGGACTTCACATAGGACTCCACATCGTCGTCTCTCTTAGGCCAATAGAACTTTCGGGCCAGCAATGCTCTGGTTTGTTCAACACCCGGATGACCTGCCCAAACTGTGTTGTCATGGGTTTCTCAGAGCAACTGCTGCCTCAATAAGCTTGTAGGTACATAAAGTTGACCACTCTTTACATAGAGCAGGTCGTTTTCTAACCAATACCTGCGAACCAACCCATCCTTGACCTATTGTGCCATCTTCTGGTACACGACATTAGCATGGGTAGATTGTTTCATCTGTTCCACAAAGTCGGATTCCAAAGCCACCAATGCAGCAATATACTTTCCCACTTATTTTCGGCTCAGTGCATCTACCACGGCATTCTCCTTCCCGGGCTTGTGCAACCACTCAAAATCAAATTCAGCCAAAAACTCTTGTCATCTCGCTTGTTTAGGGGTTAATTTTTTTTGGGACTTGAAGTACGTATTTGCCACATTGTCAGTGATAACGGTGAACTTGGTTCCCAGCAGGTAGTGTTTCTATACTTCAAGGCAATGCACAACCCCGGTCATTTCCTTCTCGTGTGTATTGTATCTCGTTTCACAATCTTTCAACTTCCGACTCTTATAGGCAATAGGATGACCATTCTAGACAAGTACTCCTCCGATAGGTACATTACACACGCCTGTCTCTTATACACATCTAGATGTGTATAAGAGCTGAAGTCCAGCAATCCAAGAACTAATTCGTGCGACGACCTCTTTCAACAGCTTGAAGGCCGCCTCACAATCATCATCCCAACTCCATCGTTTCTCTTTCTTTAGTAAATCGGTCAAGGGAGCCACTAGCTTTGAATAACTCTTGATGAATCGTCGGTAATAATTTTCTAACTCGAGAAACGATCTCAGTTCTAAAACTGTTGTTGGGGCTGCCCAGTCAACTACAGTCTCAACTTTTTTAGGGTCCATTTTTACCAAGCCATTGCTGATTATGTGTCCAAGAAATATTATTGTTTCCCTACATAACTCACATTTCTATTTTTTGACATATAGTTTGTGTTCCCTTAGCCTGGCAAACACAACTCTCAAATGTGCAACATGACCATCCAACGTTTCAGAATATATGACAATATCATCCAAGTACACCACAACACAACTTGTCTAGATATTCAAATAAAACGTCGTTCATCAAATTACAGAATGTAGTTGGAGAAGTGCCAGGCTATGGGCTGTCTCTTGATACTCAGTGCAATGTGTATACTGGTACAACACTTGCAATAAGTTGGACCAGGCCAGGTTATGCTGTCTCTTGCCAATACTAAGCCCTTAAATCTATTTTAGTATAGATTTTTGCCCAAACAAACTTATCAAACAAATGAAGAGTGTTAGGAATTGGGTATTTGTTTTTTATGGTCAACTTGTTGAGGGCACGGTAATCCACTCAAAACAGCAAGGACAATCTACCTTCTTCTGAAAAAGAGCCGGGGCACCATAGGGAGATTTAAAGGGACGAATGAGGCCATTTTCTAGCGAGTCATCAAGATGCTTTCTCAATTTGACGAATTCTATGGGAGACATTCGATAAGGAGCTTGAGTTAGGGTATTGCTCCGGGACCAGTTCAATACGATGATCAACATCACGTTTAGGGGGCGGCTTCTTAGGCAAGTTCTCTCAGCTGATATGATATCAACGAACTTATCCAACACTACCACACAGCAATCTGGCACCTTTCAAAATACGTCAGGTTTGATTTCCACCAGGGCTCCAAGGTAAATAATTTCCTCACGTTTAAAACTCTTTTCCAATTGTATGGCTGAAATTTGACCACCCCGTTTGTCCCTATCATTGCTAGATGAAGGACTAGCACTAGCATTAGTATTAACAAAAATAAAAGGGATGAAAGTTGGGCACCTTTCATCAGCAATCAGCACATCATCCAAATGAGGGATTGGAAAGATTTTGTCCGTAGCCATGAACTTCTTTCCCAATATAAGATCAAAGTCATCCAACGGAACTACTATCAAGCTATACTTGCCGCTTCATGGGCCAAGTGTCAGTTAAACCGATGCAACACCAAGCACAGGCTGTGCTTCTGAGTTTACAGCCCTGATACGGTACCCGTGTTCCTTCAGTTCCAACTTCAATCGACGGACCTCACGTCTAGTTACAAAGTTATGAGTGTGCTGCCCGAGTGTCCACTATGGCCAAAACGTCCATTCCGTTCATTTTAGCCTAGACATACAACAAACCATCACGGGGCAGGATAGTTTTCTCAGCAATGATGGCACTTACCAACATCAAGAGATTTATTCGAGCCGGGGCAGGAACATCACCATCATTCGTTTCTGGCACAATAGAATTCATCTTCTCACGTTTGGGACATTCACGCATTAGATGAGGGCCACCACAAATGAAACAACCACCCATCTTTTTGAAAAATGTTTTGGAATTAAATCTCATTTTCAACATTCATCGATCCGTTTACCCTGTGCTCGAATTCTGTGGGCATTTGATATCTTTTGGCTCTTTTTCCTTGACTTTCTTGTCATTTTTCTTCTCTTAGGCCGAGATGGTTTTGAAATCCACCAACCGGTTGGCAGCCGCTATGGCTTGGGGTAAGTTTTGAACCCCTTACCGTCGCAACTCCTCTTGGGCTCAAGTTTGAAGACCAGCTATGAAATTGAAACCAGCTTATCTTCGTCTGACATGTCACGAACGTCCAATATCAAGGAAGAAAACTCCTTGACATAGTCCTGAACACTGCCAGAATGTTTCACCCCCTTAAGGCATCTCTGGCAAGTCAAGAAGTGTTGGTCGATAAGAATTGCTTCTTCAAGTCGTCTTTTAAGGCTAACGAGGACGTGATCTGAGTGATGTTAGGGTCATTTGTCATCATTCTGCACTACAGCTTTGCATCACCAACCAAGTACATGCTGGTTATGGAGACTTTTTCCACTTCGGGCACACCAGCTGCCACAAAATATTGTTCCAAATTCCCCAAGAAGTTTTTCAACTCTTTGGCTTTTCGTGCACCCTTGAAGGCCTTTAGTTCTAGTACTTTTACCTTCGTTTCAAAGTTTTGCTTGACGAAACCTCTGTCCCAGTACAGGAGGCAATGACTTTCTTGGTAACCGACAAGTCTTGCCTCAAGAAGTCAAGAGTTGCATCCACAGTACGTATGTGCTCTCTTAGCCACATCTAGATTGCCTTTATCTCGCGTAGATCGTTCATCAAAACGTCTCTGAGAAGGCAAATAACCAAGCTGGTCCATCAATTGAGAAAATGCTTGCTCTTGACGGGTCATCCTCTCAGAGAGAGTGTTGCCACTACCCGTTGGTATTTCATTTTCCATTTTGGCAACACCACAAAAGCACAAAACTCAGCTCTGATACCAAACTGTCATAAAACCTTGCCTTAAACGCGCAACGGAACACATCATATGGATTTGTGATGGCCTAGCACATTTGCTAGTCAGCCAACTCCCATTTAGGATCTTACACAAGCAATGAAAGGCAATGAAAACGAAAGAAAATGAAGCACACAAGCATTTACAGCCAAAACAGCCAACCTTTGTATCACTTCCGCACAAAGCATACAACAGGAAATTTTTATAAGCACCCGGTGTGCAGTACAAAGCCTACTCTCTAACCTTTTCTCTTGGTTACTGACTATCGGGTGTGTATAAGAGGCATCGGGGACGGTTGACAAGCATGCTAGACCCAACCGTTGACCATGTTCAGCAGTAAACAAGGGGCACGGGTAGTGGATTGTTGTGGCCGCCTAGCTGTCCACCCAGTCAATCCCACGTTTTGGGCTGCCTGGTAACTGCCCTGGTAACCACCCGGATTTCCAGTCTCGAGCACCTGGTCCACGTCTTGCACGGACCTTTCCAAAATGCCAACATAGCCAACCGAAGCCAATGAACTCAAAATGCCATGCTCAGCCAACAAACGGTCCATGCACGTGCCACCAATGCAACACTGCCAATGTTTACCCAGTTCGTTCGTGCCGTAGGCAGCTCAAAGATTTGTATGCCAACATATGTCACTCCACCAGCCTGACCATGCCTAACAGTTTATAGAGCATGGGGGAAGGTTCCTAGGATTGCCTAACCCACCTGGTGGCCTAGCCCATCGGCCACCCAGGAACTGGAGTGAGTATACCTTCCCTATATAAGGTTTGGGAAAAAATCCCAAATGACAGCAGTTGACACCAATTTTTTGAAAATCAGGAGTTATTAAGCTATCGGGTTACTCAAAACCCCATCAAAACTGGTTCAATTGATGTCAAAACTTTCCTAAGGACTTCCAAAACACCGAGGCACAGTTTAGGAACATTTAGCACGCATACAGCTCAAGTCGGCCCACGTTCGTTTGCCAAACTCACACGCTGCCTTGCTAATAGGTGAAATCACGCCAAGGGGCTAACACTAGTCCAGTAATTTGTGCCTAAACTGGAAGATATACACATCTAGATGAAGGTATAATTACTGGACTAGAGCTAGCCCCTGTCTCTTATACACATCTCACCTAAACTCGGGCAACTCATGAACTAAAGTTCAACTAGATTAGGATAAGTTGTCGAGTGAATCTTGAAGGACTTTATATTTAAAATCACCTTTTTTTTATAAAAAAAAAAAAAAAACACGTCTATTACTCTATAGGTTTATTTTGGGAGTTTAGGAGATAAGAAAAAAGAAGGAAAAGTTTAAATTATGAGAGAAGAGAAAGGGATTGATTTTAGGGTTAACACTGAATACATTAAACATCTTATGGTCTGGGCTGTTTTGCACTAAACCCCCAAACGTTATTTTTTTCTCACTTTGCCCCTTCCGTTAGCAATTTGGTTGAAAAATACATTTTTACCGCTAGACACTGTAAGAATATATAAAATTAACCCCTTAAAGTTTATTATATTTGTCATATTACTCCCTAATTCAAGTTTTATATCAATTAACCTACTTTAGTCATTAATTAATATAAAAATATTGTTAAAACAACTAAAAATATAATGATGTCCAACAACACCAGTGATTTTTTAAAAATACTTGTGAAAAAAATTTTAATATAAAAATTTTCTAGCACTTTCGGTATTTTTTGTCTTTTTATGATATTTTTTATTTTCGTGTAAAAATAAATTTTTAAATATACGAGACTTATAACCATCTATTAAAATCATATCAGTCTATTTTTCTTTTACTTTTCTTTATATTTATTTAAAATGATTTTTTTCTTACTTTTCCCTTTGTTAATATAATTTAACCAAATCCTGTACTTTTATTTCTCATGTAGTGCATCTATTTATAAGAGTACAATGACCCATAAGTTACGTAATGTAAAAAAATGTAACTTGTATCTACAGTTATTAGATACTTAAATATAGATAAACTTCTACTATAACTTATCAAAACTAAAATACATGTGTAGATATCCACAACTAATAGAATTTGTAACACTCCCCCTTGGAATGTCTAATGACTAAATCATGTGCCTCATTAAAATCTTACTAGAAATAACCCGGTGGGACAAAAACCTAGTGAAGGAAAAAGAGTACACAATATTTGTAGTACACTTTTGTATGTTTCTTCATTAAAAACTTTGTTTGAAAAATTCATTGGGACAAAACCATGGCCAAGAAAAAAAGAGTACAGCGTGTATTATTACTCTCCCTCATGAAAATATCACTTAATATCCTTGAGACGGTGCAATCCGATATTGTAAACTATCTTCTCGAATGTTGATGTTGGTAGCGCCTTTGTGAATAAATCAGTTAGATTATCACATGAGCGAATATGTTGGATTTCAATATCACCAATATTCTAAAGATCATGAGTGTAGAAAACCTTTGGAGAAATATGTTTCGTTCTATCTCCTTTGATATAACCTCCCTTTAACTGAGTTATGCATGTTGCATTATTTTCATATAATATTGTTGGTAGCTTCTCATCTAATGTTAAACCACATATCTTCTGTTATGATATGTTGGGTAAATGTTTTTAACCAAATACTTTTTCTACTTACATCATGTATAGCAAATAATTTTGCATGATTTGAAGAAATAATGGCTAAAGTTTCTTTTGTTGAACTCCATGATACAATTATAGCTCCACATGTGAATAAATAACCCGTTTGAAATCCAAATTTATGTGGGTCAAATAAATATTCATTATCTGCATAGCCAATTAATTATAATTTAGATTCACTTGAATAAATTAAACCCATATCAATAGTCCCTCGGAGGTATCTAAATATATGTTTAACACCATTCCAGTGTCTTCGTGTTAGATAATAGCTAAATCTTACTAACAAACTTACAACAAATATTATATCAGGTCGTGTATTATTAGTAAGATACATTAATGCTCCTATAGCACTTAGATATGGTACTTCGGGACCAAAAAATTCTTCATCATTCTCCCGAGGACAGAAAGGATTCTTTTTCACATCAAACAATCTTACAACCATTAGGTATTTAATGGAATATGTTTTATCCAAATAGAATCGCTTTAATACTTTTTATGTATAAATTGATTGATGGATAAAAATTCCATGCGTTAAGTGCTCAAATTGTAGACTTATACAAAATTTTGTTTTACCTAAGTCTTTCATCTCAATTCTTTCTTTAAACAATTAATTGCATTTTGAAACTCTTCAGGAGTTTCAATAATATTTATATCATCAATATATACAATAATTATTACAAATTTTGATCAAATTCTTTTTATATAAACACATGGACAAATTGGATCATTTTTATAACCCTCTTTCAAGAGATAATCACTGAGTCGATTATACCACATACGCCCAGATTGCTTTAATCTATATAAGAATTTACGTAATTTTATTGAACAATTTTCTCGAGAAACTTCATATGCGTCGGACATATTAAATCCTTCAGGGATTTTCATATAGATCACTGTATCAAGCAAGCCATATAAATAGGCTGTCACAACATCTATCATATGCATTTCAAGTTTTTCATGAACATATGTCAAACTAATAAAATATCTAAAGGTGATTGCATCCACCACCAGAGAATATATTTTTTCATAATCAATGTCGGATCTTTGTGAAAATCCTTGTGCGACAAGGCGTGCTTTGTGTAGTATAATTTTATTTTTCTTATTTCGTTTTCACACAAATACCCATTTGTACCTCACCAGCTTTACACATTTAGGTGTTTAGACTACAGGTCCAAAAATTTCACATTTTAATCGTGAATTTTGTCCTTCTAAAAGTGCGGCATTTTACTTTGGCCAATCATTTCTATGTTAATATTTTTCGATAAATTTAAATTCAAAATTCTTGTTTTTCATTCAAAACATCAGCTGATATTTATAAATAATAATATTGTCAACAATAATATTCATTCGGTTCCATCTTGTTCCAGTAGATACATAACTTATCGAGATCTTTTCATTTTCATTTGATTCAGGTACCTGATTTTGTTATGTCTAGGTTCTATAATTTGTTATGTCTAGGGTCTCTTCAATAGAGCACCCACCTCCATTGTATGACCATTTTGAATATTTGCTCTTTTCTTTAATAAGCATTTTTATTTTTTTATTATTTTTTTTGGAAATATTGGTCAACCACGCCCTATGCATGGCTAACTATCATTTATATTAACAAGCTGCCCTACTAGGACCCTAATTCAAATTGGAGTATTTAAGCTGGTATATGAGATTTCATAACTCATATTGGGTCAGTAAATGAATTTGGCAGTTGATTTGTAATGAATTATCTTTTAAATTTCTAGTTCACATTACTTCGTACGATGATCAAAATGTGATAATTCATCTCATTTAATTTTTCTATCCAACTACTTATCTTCAGGATATTAATGTTGAGAAAATATTTTTAATCAAAATGACAATCGATAAATCATGCTCCCCTATTAATATTTCAAAACATTTATTATAGAGGGCAAGTCATGTCTAATATGTATTCTCAATATTCTTTTAAGGATCCATCTTTGTACATTGTAGTGTAGCAATTGCTCAAGTTAAACATATACAGCATAACTAAATTTTTTTAGATGGGATATATTAGACTCCTGACCAAAAGCCAATTACAATGGGGAGAATTTAAAATATATCTTGACCGGATGCGTGTAAGTGCTGACTTATATATAATTACTAATTTTGTTCTCATAAAAAAAATGATCCAACTATCAATTAGAGGCATTTAATAAATCATTTTACTAGACCATTTTGACTATGAATATATATACTTCAGGATGTTCAATATTTACATAAATTGACATATATATATATCATTAGATGTATGAGATATAAATTCACCAACATTATCAAGATAAATTTTCTTGATTGCATAATTTAAAAATCATGCTTTTAATCAAATTAATTGAGTAAGCAATCTTGCAAACTCTAGGTTACAATTTGATAATAAACTTACATGTGACCATCTAATAGATGCATCTATTGAAATCATAAAAGATCTAGTTGGTCCATAACACAGGTGATTGGGCCCATAAATATATATCACCTTGAATTTGTTTCAGAAATGTAGGGAATTCAATTCCTTATTTTGACTGATGATTATTTAGATTAATTTTCGTTGAGAATAATCAGCGCAAGAGAATTCACTGAATTGAAGAATTTTCAGGTTTTTCAATAAATGTCTATGTGAATTTTTCGTGATTTTAAACATCATAATTGACCCGAAATGGTTTGACCAGTCTTGCCAAACAATAAAATTATTTGAATCAATAAACTTCTGATTTACTATAGCATACATTTCAATTGTATAGTACAAATCAAAAGAAAAGTAATTTGATGATACTATTCTGTGATATAAAAATATTCAATACTTTTCTCATTTACCGTTTCAATATGATATCTATTTCAGCAGATATTTTTGAAATTTAATAGTTTTTATTTATTCACACGGGTAATAATATGGTGGTTCATCTGGAGCATCAATCGATTTAACATTATCCGATGAGAAATATAGATATATATATATATATATATTCATATATTTCTTATTAAATAAGAATTTGTAAAATATATAATAACAAAATAATATGGTATAATAAATTCATGCAAAAGAATAAGATATACAAAATTTTAAAAATATAATAAATATATGCAAGATAAAATATCACAACATTTTTTCTTAGTTATTTTTACTAAGAACTAACAAGTCAATACTTCTTTCAGGGAAAAAAATTATCAATACAACCATGGCTTAAAATAATTATAAATAAATTTTATTTATATAACTTTAGCGTATAACAGGTACGTAAAGTCACTTTGTCCATGTTTTGGCGTACAGTATCTAAGTATAAGCTGTCTCTTATACACATCTAGATGTGTATAAGAGACAGGTAGTAATTTCTGGTGATGTTTTTTTGGTTACTATTTTTCATTTTTCTTTTTTAGAATTAATCCACTTCTTATAGTATGAGTAATTATTACGGTCTGATTTACGACCACTGTCACATCTACAATCATAACCATAATTATTTTTTATGAATTATTATACATAACTGCATTCACTTTAGCGAATGAATTTATAAATCCATACATGATAGCATTCACTTCAAGAAATAAAATAAATTCAGTAGTATAACTTTCATAATTTATCGTTGACAATTCATTATTTAACTCAGCCACAATATGACATGAATTATTTCAAATAGTTTCCTAAAAGATATTGTTGCTGCTGTAACATATCTTCGACAAAAAAATTAGAGAATATTTTCTTGAACATATTTTTAATTTTCTAAAGATCTGCTAGATATTTTAAATAAGATATTATTTTGTTCATAAATCTGCAGGATCTTTTACAGTAAATACTCATTTTTAATCCTTATTGACGAAGAAAAATCATTGATTTTGCCATGTCCTGATTGGATGCAATATTTTCCTTCTTGATGGTGTCTTCAAGACTCATAAAATATTTTCTTGATTAATAGTGTCTTCAAAACCCATAAATTCCAAATGTATTTCAACATTCAAATCTTACTCGTTACGTCAAGATCTATAAATTCGAATTTGGTAAGATATAATCCAAACTAATTTAAATAATAATAAACAATTATACTAAGGTAGTACAATTAAATCAAAGGTATATAAAAATTAAACATAATAATAGAAAATACCCGATATTAAATCATACGTTGGTTGCAATGATTTAAATTTCTACCTGATATTCTACTAGTTATACGTCAATTGATTAGAGTCTCGTGCTGATAACGTGTTATAAAAGTTAAACAAAATATATAAAAATATATGGAACTGAGAGAGAGAGAAAATAAAAATGGAAGATTTGACAGTGTGCACTTTTATTTCTCATGTAGTGTATCTATTTATAAGAGTACAATTACCCATAAGTTACGTAACTTGTAAATAACGTAACTTGTAAATCTACAGGGTATCAGTTACTTAGATATAGATAGATTTCAACTATAACTTATCAAAACTAAAATATAATAGATGTATAGACATCCACAACTAATAGAATTTGTAACAGAATTTTATTTTTATCCCAATATATTAAATGTTACAAAATTTACCTGAGGGGTAAACAAATGTGAAATTGCACTTAACGTTAATGGGGTTTACCGCAATTGATCTTTAGGGGTAAATTTATCTTTTTGAAAAAATAACGGCAGAATTACATTTGACCGTTAGTCAAAGGGGTAAAGTGAAAAAAATAACGTTAGGGGGTTGCAAAACAGTCCAAACCTTAAGGGGTTTAATGTATTTAACCCTTGATTTTAATATTATTTGGGAGTTTATAAAAGAAAATGAGCGATAATAAATTTTTCTTACAAAAAGTGTTTGGGGTAAAATGGGTCTCTTTTGAGAACAAATTATAAGCTTGAAAAAGTTTTCCTTTGCTTTCCGTCCAATTTGGGTGGAAAACTTTTGTGGATTGAAGACATAATTGTTAGAATTTTAATTCGACCTTTACGATTTTATTATTTAAATTTATAAATTCAATCCCAATGTTAGATGTAGCATCTCTATTATTAGTAAACGCCTATTATAAGTAAATGCTGAGCGGACAACTTTTGTGAAATGCAAGTATAATTAGTATTAGAATCTTGATCTTACCATTACAATCTTACTATCCAAATTTTCAAATTTGACCCGATGTTTTTAAACACCTATTATAACTAAATGCAAGTTATTTATTATAGGTAAACGCTACTTGGACTATTAGAATATTGTAATTTATATTTATATTTACTAAGTTAATTAGTGTTTTGATAATTTTTCATTAAAATACTATATTTCATGAATTTAAACTATTTTTTTGTGTGTTTTTAATCAAAGAACAGTATTAAATTTACGATGACACAAAATTTTTTATATTGCAAGTATATAATACCAGATATTATAAATTTAAGTTAAAAAAACTTATTTTGTAATAAATATTAAAATTTTATGTTTATTTATATAAGTTATTATTGAATATTAATTTGAAAATAAATAAAGTATTTTTTTTTGTTTGTTTTCGATACGATCTTAATCCACAATTCTACAAACTTGACTGCATCAGTAGATGCCATATTTCACCTTTGGCAAAGACTTCCTGCCTCTTTTCATTCCTTTATTTCCTTGACTTCTCCCAAACAACATAAAATGTCACCTTTTTTTTTTTTCCTTCAAATTCATAGCTCCCAAAGGCACTGTAAGAGTCTAGAATCTATAAAACATCTTACTATCTTAGTTATCCAAACTTCAAACTTAAACGGTTCATATTGCTATAATGTTAACATAAAGCAAAATTTTTTTACATTATTAAATACAGATAGATGTTATATATAAATAAATGTTGTGATATTTTATCTAAAATAATTCTCTCCATAACACTGTAAAATTTTTCCATAAACAAAATCTATCAGCTTTCTTGCATGCAAAATTGTTATATTTCTTTAGCATTATTTTAGCTTTAAAGGTCTCGTAGGCTGCGGTGGATCAAACCATCTCAAACTCAAACAGTATCTATTCCACTCGGTTGGATAGGTAGGAATGTCGTCATCTTTGAAACGTATGTCAAATTACACAAGCACCCCAAGCCATGTTTTGTTACAACCCCCTAAATAAAAATTTTGGCTATTTTTTTCGTCCAAGCACTTATTTTGTGGAATTTTTTTTTTTGTCTACTTTGCAGTTTAATTTTTTTGCTACATAAGCAGAATTTGATATTTTATTGGGGTAATTATATCAAACATGTATTTCCAATTCATGTTAATGTTTTTACTTGACGGTAGAGAAACTGAGCGAATATTTATATATATATATATTTTAAAATACAAACTATTTTTGCGAGAGAAACTGAGTTTTTAATGTTAATTGTGAGATTAAACATAGTGCATACATCAGTCAATTTTGAAAAAGAAAATATTATTGAAAATAATAAGGTGCAAATCATTTGTTTGGACTTTTTTTAGAAAGGACATGTATGTAGTGTTAAAAAATGATTCTCATCCTCATTTCTAATGCTTAATCAGCTCAAAAGATGGTTTCAATCTCAGAACCAACTTTTGAGTAGTTATAGTGTTGGGAAAAATAATAAAAGTTGGTTTTTTTTAAAGTCAAATGACCCATACAATTTGACAGAATGATGATTTTGATAGAAGTTGAGAGAACAAAAATATAAGTATCAACCAAATAAATTATTTTTTAACCAGTCCAGAATGAGATGGCATACAACTTGGGGGATCAAAGATGTAATTTCTGGATTACATTATTACGTCAACAATTCTTTTATTTTGTTTTTATTTTCAACAAAACTTACAACACCAATTTGATTGGGAGGGGAAGATAATTCCCCATGTATCTATATATTTATATATTCGAGGCACTATCTCGACGGAGCAGAGCAACGCCCACCGTCGTGCTTCCTCTTCTTACCAACACCTCGTTTGGTTGATCACAATTAAATTCACTCAAACCTTGTAATAATTCCCCTTCTGTAGTTATATTCCTTTCGATTTATCCCCGTTTCCAAAACCCTCCACCTTCGTCCAAACACTCCCTTAAACCTCCCCTTCCCTCCTCCTCCTCCTTCGCCACCACCTTACAGCTTAATTTCCCCGCCCATAGAAGGATCCTCAGCCCCTAACCCTAATTTACCATAAGAATCCTTTTTTAATAAATGATTACAATGAGTCCAGTTCAAAATTTCGAGCAACATTCTCGCCACCTCGTCGAACCCGACCTCCGTAAGTTCTCATCTTTTATACTATTTTTAGCTCTTTTTTTTTTTTTATATAGTTGCTTGCGTAATTAACGATTTATTTATTTTTTGTTATTTTTATTGGAGCAGCAATTCAGACGAGGTTGCAGATGGCATTGGAGGTAAAGGACAGTTTGGAGATAACGCATACAGGGGAGTATTTAAATTTTTTGAAGTGTTATTTTCGAGCATTTTCCGTAATTCTATATCGTATCACGAAACCGCAATTTACCGATAATCCTGAGCATAAGTTAAGAAATATTGTGGTAGAAATTCTTAACCGGTTGCCTCATAGTGAGGTTTTAAGACCATTTGTTCAGGAGCTTCTTAAAGTGGCAATGCATGTCTTAACAAATGATAACGAAGAAAATGGCTTAATTATTTGTATTCGTATAATTTTCGACTTGCTTAGGAATTTTAGGCCTACATCAGAGACTGAAGTTCAGCCCTTTCTAGATTTTGTTTGCAAGATTTATCAGAATTTTCAGGCTACTGTTATTTACTTTTTCGAGAGTGGGGCTGTGGCAGCTCCCCCTCCGGTTACATCTGGGTCGTCGTTGGGGTCC
Organism: Cinchona pubescens; assembly: GCA_025175665.1. Taxonomy (NCBI): domain Eukaryota; kingdom Viridiplantae; phylum Streptophyta; class Magnoliopsida; order Gentianales; family Rubiaceae; genus Cinchona; species Cinchona pubescens. The sequence continues at coordinate 392,954 of JANKKI010000525.1, forward strand.
GTCTTGAGTGGGGATGATGTGAAGATGATGGATGTGTCTGATCAAGTGGGCCCCTCTGGTGGGCATGTCACGCACGGGCAGCTGAATCCCAGTACTAGGTCATTTAAGGTTGTTACTGAGAGCCCTTTAGTGGTGATGTTTCTGTTTCAGTTGTATAGCCGGCTTGTTCAGACGAATATTCCACATTTGTTGCCACTGATGGTGGCTGCTATATCAGTTCCGGGGCCTGAGAAGGTTGCTCCTTATTTAAAGAATCACTTCACTGAGCTCAAGGGCGCACAGGTTAAGGTATGCGGTAGAACTCTAGCCTCTAGGCAATCATTTTGTTGGTTGATATCTGGAGTTAATTACCTTTGCTTTTCCTTTCCTACTTCTAGGTATGGAAAAGAGACAACTTATGTCCATCCAATCATTCTAGTCAGACAGGAACATCAGTAGAAAGTGGGAGGGTGAACTCCCATAAAGTCCTGTGACAAAGTTGGGCCACTAGAATGATTGGGAGGACACTAACAGACTAAGTAAAAATCTTTTTTTTTTCAATTCACGTGCATTTCCCAATTCTACTGAAGATGCAGTTGAGTCAGGGGTGTGCTGCTTGTTCTCATGTACGAACGTATTGTCTGTTGCAATTCTTAGTGCTTGTTGTGCCTGCTTTGACCAACTGGCAAAGCTTTTAAGTTGTTTTAGTTTCTAGACTCCATGATAGCTGACCACTTCTTAAATTTAAAGCTTAAAGGACATTCACCATTTCTTCCCTTCCCCCACCAAGTTTCTCTACCTGTCTCTTATAACTGTCTCTTATTAACATAAAGATATAATAAACATAAGAGGTGAAATATGGCATCAAGTGATGCTGTCTCTTATATATATGTGTGTGTGCATGTATCATATTTTGTAGAAGAATTGAAAGCCTCAGTTATGTACATTTATTTGACCACTTCAATTCACTTCGAATTATTTACCATTTTGTCTTACTAGTCTAATTTGTGCGTGTCTGCAGACAGTGTCTTTCTTAACTTACCTTCTGAAGAGTTTCGCTGATTATATTATACCACATGAAGAAAACATATGCAAAATGTCGTGAACCTGCTTGTATGCTCTCTAGATGTTTCTATACACACTGATAGACATTTCTAATTGGAGGAAAGGTAATTTTTTTTCGAAAAAAAATTTAATTGGTAAAGCATCTAAATTTCTTACATTGTCCATTCACTGCGCCCACATCTTAAAAAGAACAGAAAAATGGCATTGAATCTGTTTCCATCCTTAGGACCAGATTGTCTAGTCTATTCTATCATTATTTTCTCTGTTTAGTTTGGTCTGTTATGTACCGCATTCTGTACTATATGCTGACTTTATATATTTTGTAAGACCCGACATGTTATCTTCAGTGTATGGGGTAATGCTTGTTAAACTGCTAGTCATAACTTAAATTCTTCCGGAAACCCCCATTACATGGTTATATTGCAGTTCTATCATTCAGGCAGTGGCTACTGCTTGAGTCAGTGCTCATGAGTTTGTATTAGCATCTATTGAGGAAGTTGTTAAATATACATATATCCCACATTGGTTAGTCAAGTGAACTAGACTAATTAATAAGATTCATGGGCCATACCACTCATTGCCAATTGGTTTTGAGATGGAAGCCCATATTTTTTAACATGGTATTAGAACTAGTCTCAAGTCTTCACTCATCCACACGTGTATTGTGTTCTCCCATGGGCTTGCTCAACTCCCCGGGAGCTCAATCAAACCCAAGTCATGGTTTCTTTCTCTAGCCCCGGGTGCTCAACAACCCAATTCGTCGGTTCTCTCTCTAGCTCTGGGCGCTAACACAAATCACGTGTGAGAGGGGGTGTTAAATATACATATAGTGTATTGAGTCAGCCATCTAGATCCTGTCTCTTAACACATTCCCATGGGGCCACACCACTCATTTGCCAATTGGTTTTGAGACGGGCCCATGTTCTTGAACATGAGGAAGTAATAGCTTTTCTTTCATCATTTCTCTCAATTTATTGTATATCTGTGTAAATATGCTCTGCTCTATATGTCATATATAAAAGGGTCCTCTCTCTAGAATGAGAAATAGTGTTATATTTATCAGTTATCATCAGAAAGTATTCAGCTTTTCAAAATTGAATGGATGAATTACTTCTTGATGCATACCTTGTTTAATTGCTTCTTTCCTTGTTCTTTTGTTTTGATATATGTAGAAGAACTAAGAGGTTCAATCTATTGCTTTAGTAGTCATCCTCACCTCGTAGATTTTAAATTGCAATTAATTGTATCAGGGTCCTTATTGGAAGCGGGAAAGCATGCTTCGAGAGTTTAAGGCCTTTAGCCTACAGTTTACTGGCAGAGATAGTTCATCATGTTAGGGGGGATCTTTCTTTGTCCCAGGTATGATCAGAGAAATCCTGGTTTATTGTTTTCTAAGAAACAGTAATGTATGTCTCTTTCAATGATTTTGGGAAGTTGGGTTGCTTTTACGTTATGCATGTTCATTTCTGCTGGCTTTAGGGTTATTTATCGACAGGAAAACTTTTGCCAACTATTTTGTGGGTTTAGGAGCGTGATGTCAGTCTGATCTGTGTTTCTTGGCAGATGGAATAATCTTTCTACTGATGTTCCTTTCGGCAGGCTTTATTAGGAAGTCTGATCATGTTGATCCTGTGTCAAGTTGTCTATCCACCTATTCTCTGTCTAGTCTCTGATCACACAAAGTTGCGCAAAGAACCTCTAGTATACAGTTATTTGGACGAAGCTGCATACTTTTGGAAACTCGTCAAAGCAGGATGTGATAAAAAATGTGATTTTTTCCCCTACTATCATTTCCTTTTAACTTTGAGAATATGCTAAGAAGATGAAGGGTTTGAAATTTGTGTGGACTATTGCAAGGACTTGGGATAATTTATGGTGCAAAATATCAACAAGATGTCTTAGGTTTTAGAGAAGTGGGGAAGCTGCATATCTTGTTTGTACCAAAAAAAGCCGGAAAGTTTTTGGCCCTTAGTTCTTGAGTCAGGAGTTTAAGCTTTTCCAGGCGGCTTAGCAAGAGGAAAATTTTAAGATTAACATGTTGGTAGATAGTCCAGCTTTGAAAACCTATCTAATTTTAAATGAATGTATCTTGGATCAACAAGCATGCCTTTCCATTTTAGTGTGTTTGGAATTGGGGTATGATGAAGTAGGAGGAAGGAGATGGGACCCCCATTGCGGGGAGGGGGAGCTCAGATTCTCAGGGATCTATTTTTGAAGATATTAGCGGAACACTTTTCTAGAGGACTGCAAAAACTGAAAATGATTTTATGGGTGCTTCTAGTGTAGGAGCATTGAAAATCTCCTTGAGAAAAGAAAGTCCTTTTGATATCAATGCACTTCGAATGTACGCTAGAAATTTTGAATCAAATCAAGTGATGTTTGGACATTATTCTCTGCTGGGATATTTTAGACAAGTTTTCCTTGATCTTTCCCCCCTCTCTCTCATAGTTATGAAACCCGGCCCGGCCCGCGGTTCAACCGGTCAACCCGGTGAACTGGCCACTAGAATGGGCTGGGTTCCTATTCTGACCGGATAAGGAGTGCACCCGGCTGAACCCAAGGAACCTGCCGGTTGAACCGGAAGAATTGGGAACCCGGTCGGTTTTTTAAGGAACCCAGGGTGTCACGCCCCAAAACCGGGGTTGCAACACGCCGAGTCCTCACCTTCTCATGAGGACACCAAGCTCAACAATCTCAAATCTCCAATCACTTGCCTTAGAAAAATTACAAGTACCTGCAAAAATGTTATATAATGAGGTGAGCAAACACTTGCCTAGTAAGTAGCCCATATTCTCCTCCATCGGACCGAGCATGTTAATATATAATTAGTTTCAAAAACCTATGTGCACAATCAATACATGCATATACTTGTATATACTTAAAAAATATATATTTGCAAGTTAATCTTTTGAAAATCATTAATTTGTTAGAAGGATAAGTGGCAATCATTGACATATTTCTTTAAAAGCAATAATTCAAAACAATTCAATATCGCACGTAATCATTCACATTCGATAGGCTCAAAGACTCACTTAGGCATTATCGGCTATTCAAGATATCTTGTCCTAACTATTATACCCTTTAGGATGGGTCACAATACTAGCCAGCTATATCCCGTTGGACAAGGATCACTCACTGACAGGAACTAGCTCCCTACCGACTCTACCAAAGCTTATACAATGAGCCAAATTAATACAAAGCATATTAAATCACACGCATTCAATTACATTCAAAAGTGCCACTTATAATTTCAGATATATGAAAACATTCAAATATACATGTTCGAACCATTTTATATATAAAATATATATTTAGAAAATATTTACACAGTTATAAAATAATTTGAAAAACATGGAAGAGAATGGGAACCACTTACCTCTTAAACGGTCTGAAATACATGCGAGTCTAGCTTAAGCAATCCTAAACCGGTGGATCCTTGCCTATAACACAATCAAAATATCTTAATTCTATTTTCTTAAAAACCACGTAGGGCCTATGTAAAGTAACTATAAACTTTAGGGACCTTTTTATAAATCCAAAACACTTTTAGGGACTGTTGGGACCATTAAAAAATCATTTGGGTCAAGATATAGTTTTCAAAACTTGAAAAGGACTTAATTAGTTTCACTTAAAAACATTTTGGGCTTAAGTAAAAACTCCAACATACTTAAGGGACTAATCTGCAATTATTAGAAAACACCATCATCTTCATCGTTCTGAACTGTCGCTGCTCAATCATCTGTTCTCTTTTCTTTCCTCTTGCCTTTATTTTGAAAATATGCTTTTCCTTTATTTTTAAAACTCCAAAAAGTATTTATAGAAAATTAGTTTCCCAATAATTCTTAATATATTCTAATTTTTGAGATTAAATACATACAAAATTAACCCATAAAAATATTAGTCTTGACCCACAAATCTATTCTTAATTTCAAATTATTTGAAAAATGAAAAATACTTAAATAGAATATATTGCTAACCCATAAAAATTACGTAAATAAATCCTATCATTAAATCCATTAAAGACTAAAATAAAATAAATAATTACAAAAATTAATACTAATTAAAATAGAAGGAGCTTACTTTTTGTTTTATGGCGTTGGAAAAATCCTCCCCCCTCCTTCTAACAATTTTTGCTAAAAGAAAATAGTAGGTTTTCTAGCCATAAACCTTATATTTATAGACAATTTAATCCTAAAATTTCTCCTACAATTTAGCCTAGTCTCCAACATTAATATGTGTTACCATTCCACACTTATTTCCCAACTAAAACTCTAGTATTTAGAATCTTCTAAATATTTATTTTATTTTTTTCTATTTTTATTTACCCAAAATTGTAGCGATCAAGAAGTTCAATAAATTAGAAGAAAATTTTCTATGCCAATATTTAAAGTCTAAACCTCCAAGTGAATTAGGAACAATTAAATGAAAACATTTGTTGCTTGTTTCCCCTGTTACCTTACTTTTATTTCTTCCAATTATCCTTTTCAAATTTCATGCTTCACTCTTAATTTCAATATGTTTGTTATATATCATTATACAACACAAGTTTAAACATAACTATTTTAATATCTTTTGTTTTGTTTTTAAATAATTTGTTATTCTAAATTCATCAAGAATATATTAAAATTTAATAAAACAAAGCCTTATTAGCTGTAAATTTAATAAAACAAAGCCTTATTAGCTGTAGAATATTAGCATTTGGAATTTATTTGGAGATGTGGGAAAAAAGTTGTGGGTCCCAGTTACTTGAAAAATTACCTTTTCTCTGTTAAATAACTTTAATCTGGCACTGACTAACAACGGATGCTTGATGCAGAAAGATTATCTTCTGATTAATGGAATCTTAATCTAGTCCTGCTATTAGTTTACTTGAAGTTACAAGTTCTGGTGACAACATTCTTTCTGTAGCATTGGCTATTCATATTCTCTGTAGTTGTCACATTATAATTGTGTTGTGATACAAGCAGATGGTGTTGCAGTCCGTGTCTGGGCATGCAGGTCGTTATTTGTTCCTTTATGTGATATCATATGAATTGTGGCTACATACCTCCAAAACTTGGATAATGTTTTTCAATAATTGATCTAATCATTTATTACCTTCTGGTGCAGTTATCAAGGATCATTTACTTGTTCTCAAGTAACATGCACGATGCTTCACATGTCACTCAGCATTCATACAACATGTGCTCGCTTGATGTTGAATCTGGTAGGACTTTCCATTAACCTCTTACAAATAAACCTTATTTCTTTTATCAAACTAGATATCTTCTTAAGACTAAAGCCTTAATAATCTGAGGTTATTACTGCTCTACTGATGATATTTGAGTAATTCCTTTTCAACTTTAGGTAGAGGCAATTTTTGAGAAAGGCGTTGACCAGCCATCAATGGATGAAGCACGGATATTATTGGTTAGAAACTCATATTTCCTGTTTGGTTGCTGTTATTTCATATCTTAACTAGTTCAGCATAACATTCAATTAACATGCATTAGCTGGTCTTTACCATATGTTTGCTGGAATAAATTATGCTTCTCTTCCTTGTAGGGTCGAATTTTGGATGCTTTTGTTGGGAAATTTAACACTTTCAAGCGCACCATTCCTCAGGTATTAGAATTTTCAGATACTCTTCAACATTTTGAGTTGCCTTCTAAATTAATTTTAGGAAAGCAAAAGTTTGGACTGAGGGTATCTGAGAATTGCCATTTCCTTGCTGATTTTTCTTTTCCTCGGTTGATGAGGTTGATCTCATCTTGCACAATTGATTTGGGTGGTGCAGCTGATGTGGATTTTGCTTTCTTGATCTATGTCTATGAATAACTTTGTAAAATTTTTAGAAAGAGATGATCTTACAAGATTATTACGGACATGTGAAAACAGTTCCAATTTTGTGTGCAATGTGATACCTTCTATTAAATCCAGTAGTTTTACTATGAATGGGCTTTCAAGTCCCTATGTCTCATAAAGTCGTTTAAACCAATCTGTATAACTTCCATGCTACCTGCATAGAAAAACGTGATAGAAGTGGTCTTCCTCCGCTGGATGACATAAAACATCAAATGTAACAATCTGATTCAAAGGTCTATGAATATACTTTCAAGAACCACTTACTGGGATATCTTGTGTGCTAATTATTACTTTGATTAAGGGGTTGTAGGGGTAATCTGACTAAGCTTTCTCGGCCCTTGATATTTTTCTTTGTACTATTAGTTTAATGAAGGGATTCTAGGGTGTAATTTGACCAGTGTTACATGGATCATGGTACGGTCTAGTACGCGGTACGGGTACGGGCTTGTGGTACGGAACTTTTCCCGGTATGTGGTACGGAGGGGTAGGCTTAGATGGTTCGCTATTTTGGGTTCGAAATTCGCTATTTAGGATCGATATTTAGACTTAGAATTAAGTAATTAAAAATTTATATGAAGCATAATTTAACTGCATAAATCACAATAGTAAGAATATAGAGTAATCTGATAATCTCAAAGCTAGATGAAAATAAAACACAATAATAAAAATAACAAAATCATGAAACACTTGCATAGTATAGTTTTATTATTATTATTATTTAAAAAAAAAAGATAAGCTGAAGCTGATAAATAATAAATTTAGATACAACTTCCTAATCTCACTAAATAATTGTATGTCTATCCATAGAAAAGAAGTTGATAAGTATTGAACTTCTTGAGTCTGTTATTTTTTATTTCCTTTTTCCTATATGACATTTACTCCCTCTCTCTTAAAACTCTCCAGAAACGTCCCTCTCTCTTAAAAAAACGTTAAATGAAATCCACAGAAACGTTAAATGAATTTGATAAGTATTGAACTTCCCGTTTTCTATTTCCTCCTTAACTCTTATTCTCCCTCCGTCTTACAACTCTTTAGGAGCGCTATCGCAAACGATCCCGGAGAACGAGGATCGCAGGAGAAAATAATGATCCATGTAACACTGAATTTGACTAAGCTTTCTCGCTGCTTGATATTTTTGACTTTGTACTTCGAGATCCCGAGATTTGCACATTCTCACCCAACTAAAATCTGTAGTTTGAGAAAAAAAGGAGAGCCTTTCCAACCAATGATCTTCTTCCCAAGCGTGAACGGAGATGCATCTCCTACTTTGTAAGAATTAAGTTTAATTATAAGGTATGACACTTGTAAGATGAACTACCAATGGGATGCAATATAGATACTTACTTTAGCATGTATAACGTATAGGATGTAATAGAAATACTTGTTTTAGGATGTGAATACTTGCTTTAGCATGTGTAACTTATAGGTGTGGAAAGAGTAGCTTTATTAAATATGAATTCCCTAATTTTTGAGAGCCTGTAAAAGATTGCTTATTTTGCAGAATTCTTTTCATGTCACTGATATGTTTAGCTGACTTTGTAAGATGTACTTAAATTTGATGAAAATTTAGGTTCTGTGAGCCATGAGCTGATGAATGCTGAACTTGTTGAAGAAAATTTCCTTCCTTTTTTCCCCCTTGAGTTGATGTATTTGCAAATTGTTTAGATCGCAGATTTTGTTTTTTTATGCATAAAGTAAAATTAAAAAAGAGGGTGATTTTTTTGATTGTCTGTGTACCTCATAAATTGATTATGTTGCCGCGAAAATAATTTCGTTCAAAAGTCCAATGCTGGTAAGATATGCCTTTACCAATTGCACTCGATTTTATGTAAAAATTGGATACCCTCCCATTACGTGTTAAATAATTTTCACTTGTTTAACTTTTCCGTTTTCTCATTGATGGTAGCTACTGGAAGAGGGAGAGGATGGTAAGAATAGGTCCAGTTTGCGGTCAAAACTTGATCACTTCCAGTCCAGGTATTTTGAGAACTTTGTTTGAGAATTCTGTTTTCTCAACTTTTTATGTTTTCTCAACTTTTTTTTTTTTTTGAAAGGGGAATGGGCGACAGGCGGGGGGAGTTATTTATTAGCCTTTTCTTATATTTGAGCAGAAATGATGTCTTTATTATGATTAATAATAAAAACTACGAAACAGATACACATGTAGATGATTCCAGATGATCTACTTTATGATATTGTCATTCTCCAGAAGCTAATAATTGAATTTGGGGGAAAAAAAAGGTCCAAATGGTGTAGTGTCCATCCTGTATCTGTCTTTCACAGTTGTTTTTTTTTTTTTTCATTTTTGTGATGGTTCTCACGAGATATCTGACCAGCAGTAACAAATGCATTATTGTGGTACTTGTTTTTTATGAAATATGTGGAACTATATGAGGACCACGTCTATTACAACTGCTGGTCAGATTATGGTCAGTTTTACCACAAACCCGTACCCGTACCGAGTAATAGAAGTCATTCATGATCACTGCAAAATTCTGCTTAAATCAGAAGCTGCGTGCAGGTACATATAATGACTTCTATTACTCTAACTAACTGTCCCATGGAGAAGTGCTTTGTGATGTTTTTGCAAGCATTGTGGTGATGTTTAACAGGAGCTTATCTTAAGAGCAAGTAATATTGCTTAATACAAGAATTTCTCAAGTAAAAATTTGCCACTAGTATTCCTGTTTCATATGTCTATTTTTCTACTTTACCAAAATGCTCTTGATATCGAAATTGTATCGTGTTTTGCTTGATTATTCTGTAAAGATAACTCTTATTGTTTAAGTTAGAAACAAAGTTAATAAACATCGGCAAGCACAGAATTATGGGTGTATATAACTAAGCTATACTTTCAAATCTGACATTGGGAGAGAAGAATCTTAACCGGAATAACTGACAAATTCTTTGGAACTTAACCTTTGAATTTCAGGGAATATTAAAGGGGCCCCCAAAAGTTTCATCTTATTGTAAATTTAACTGGTCAATTTTTACTTCCTTCAGCTTTGTCTTGTCTATGTTATATTTGGAGGCCTCATGCTTCTTAAATATTGGAATCTTGGAATTTCTCTGTATCATCTTTTGAAATCTAGTACTGTATCTGGATTCTCAGACCTTAAATTTCGTAAATGGGATAATCCCTGCTCTGATGTTGGAGTGTGTTTACCATGCAACACCCACACCCGAGTCCCTGTAACATATGTTTGACTAGGAAATATTTTGCTTGAGATTCTTTAACCTACGAACAACTATACACAGGGATATATAGGAAGTTGTTGAGTTAATAACTGTTATCAACCCTGTTAATGATTATAATGATGCATGAGACATTTGATTGCCTTGCCTGCCTAATAACCGCATGCATCATGACTTGTAAACACTCCATTTCATTTATCTTTTTAAATTTCCTTTTCAAATTTACATTGCTTGCTTTATTATCACGCCATAAATTTTGCAGGCGGTGCTAAACTTGCAAGTTCATGTGGAGCACTCCAAGGAAGTTAGTGATTGTAAGCATCTGATTAAAACATTGGTCATGGGTAATTGTTCCTCATCCATTCTTTTCTCTTCAGATTCAGTTGATTGTTTGGAATTATCAATTTTTTGGTACCTAATGTGTGATATTCCTTTCTTTGGAGTTGCTCTTTGTTGCTAAAGCTTAGTTTGCATGATTTATAACATTTAGGAATGATGTGACCATTGTTTCTGCATCAGTAACATGCACATCTGCCCAGATCACAGGTTTTTCACCACTCTTGCCTTTATAAATTCATTTCTGCTGTGGAATTGTTTGTTATCAGGTAACCTTTTATCCTTTTAGGTTTCACCTTCCTCTCATGGGACATCTCCTCAAGTTCTTGCCTCTGCAACATCGGGTTCATCTGTACCGCAGCCCTTCAAAGGGATAAAGAGAAGATGAGGTACCAATTGTGGTTATGAAGTTTGCCTGTGCTTCTTTTGTTAGTGCGTACTTAATTGAATTTTCAATAGGTGTGGAAAGCATCTGGTGTTCTGAAAAATGGTGTGCATTGCTTGGCTCTGTTCAAGGAGAAGGAGGAGGAAAGGGAAATGATTAATCTCTTTTCCCAGATTTTGGCTATTATGGAACCCCGAGACCTGATGGACATGTTCTCCTTGTGCATGCCTGAGCTGTTTGAGTGCATGATTTCAACTACTCAACTGGTCCACATCTTTTCTGCCCTTCTGCAGTCCCCTAAGGTTTTTCGGCCATTTGCAGATGTTTTGGTGAATTTCCTTGTGACTGGTAAACTTGATGTTCTGAAGCAGCCAGATTCACCTGCAGCAAAACTTGTTTTGCATCTTTTCCGCTTCCTATTTGGTGCTGTTGCAAAGGCCCCTTCAGACTGCGAACGCTTTTTACAGCCTCATGTCCCTGTTATAATGGAATCTTGCATGAAAAATGCAACTGAGGTCCTGAGAAACCAATTGGTTACTTGCAACTTCTCCGGACAATGTTTCATGCACTTGCTGGAGTCAAGTTTGAACTACTTCTCCGAGACTTGGTTCCTATGCTGCAGCAATGCTTAGATATGCTGTTGGCTATGCTTGAAGGACCTACTGGTGAAGATGTGAGGGAACTTCTACTGGTGCTTTGTTTAACCCTGCCTGCACGGTTAAGTTCGTTATTACCTCATCTTCCTCGCCTTCTGAAGCCTTTAGTAATGTGTCTCAGAGGAAGTGATGACCTGGTTAGTCTTGGTTTAAGGACACTTGAGTTCTGGATTGATAGCTTGAATCCTGATTTCTTGGAGCCCAGTATGGCAAACGTTATGTCTGAGGTGATTTTGGCATTATGGTCTCATTTGAGACCCACACCTTATCCTTGGGGTGGGAAATCGTTGCAACTCCTTGGTAAATTAGGTGGTTGTAATAGACGTTTCCTCAAAGAGCCTCTTGAACTTGAATGCAAGGAGAAACATCCAGAGCATGGACTTAGACTGATTCTTACATTTGAACCCTCCACACCTTTTCTGGTACCGCTAGATCGTTGCATAAATCTTGCTGTGGCTGCTGTCATGCATAAAAATGGTGGGGTGGATCCGTTTTACCGAAAACAGGCTCTAAAGTTTCTCCGTGTATGCTTGTCATCTCAACTTAATTTGCCAGGAATTGTTACTGATGAGGGATCAATGTCTAGGCAGTTGTCAACTCTTCTAGTTTCATCCGTTGACTCATCTTGGAAAAGATCTGATACATCTGAAATGAAGGTAGGTTTTGTGCTTGATTGTCTGTGTCACAGTGCCTTACTGGTTGATTTCTCTGAATCCATGTCTAAAGATTTTTCATGTTGCTTTATAGATTTATTGACTGATTAAATTTCTTTTTGATATTGGCATGAGTTGTAACACCCATTGCCTTTGGGGACCTATGCTAGCAGTACATGACATGTTCACTGCTAAGTGATTGAGTTGTCTGACCGTCATTTGCTACAATGCTTATCCAAGTAGTCGCTTACAGTTTTTCCCCTTATGGCACAGTTTTTGATAATCATCTATGTAATCTTCTGATTATTTTCGACCTTTCCAGTGGCTAAAGGTCTAACCTTGTTGCTTCCCACCTTTGTCTCCTATTTTTCATGACTTTGTCTTCTACTTTTATCTTCAATTGTATGTTACTATAGAAGAAATGCAAAATTAGGATGAGTTTTTCTCATCAATCAGCCTATGCTTTTAACTTCATGATTGCAAAGGAGTAAAGCTGTCATTTATGATTGTGCAGTTTTTTATATTCAACAAAACTCTTAACATCTCCTGATGATATCTTTGGGTTTTTTATTTACCTTCCTAGTTCCTCCTTGTTTTTCCATTTTTTATAATAGGTATCTCATTTGGGCTTGGCCTTGTAACTTAAGTGATGGTTTGTTTTATCCTTTATGGAGAACTAATCCAAAAAAAATGTTAATTTTGTTCTGCTTGGCTGAATTATTTATACTAATGTGAATGTTAATGTTGTTTGCTAAGTGGTTATGAACATTTTTCTGCAATATAACTAGTGCAACATTACAATCTATTTATGTAGGTTGACTTGGGTGTCAAGACAAAGACCCAACTCATGGCTGAGAAATCCGTGTTTAAGATTCTCTTGATGACCATCATTGCTGCAAGTGCAGAACCTGATTTGCTTGACTCTAGGGATGAATTTGTTCTCAATGTATGCAGTCATTTTGCTATGATATTTCACATAGACAATTCGCTGACACACAGATCAATTAATGCCTCTTCACTTGGTGGTCCTCTTCTTGCACCCAGCCCTAGTATTAGTTCAAAGCCAAGAATTAATGCACCTAATAATCTGAAAGAGTTGGACCCTTTAGTATTCTTGGATGCTTTGGTAGACGTCCAGCAGGTGAAAATAGGCTGCACGCTAAAGCTGCTTTAGATGCTCTAAACATTTTTGCCGAGACACTTCTGCTTCTTGCTCGCTCTTAAGGCAATCGGATGTTTTAATTTCCAGAGGTGGTCCTGGCACACCTATGGTTGTTTCTAGTCCATCAATGAGTCCAGTGTATTCACCACCTCCAAGTGTTCGTATCCCAGTTTTTGAGCAACTTTTGCCACGCCTTTTACATTGTTGCTATGGAAGTACTTGGCAATCGCAAATTGGAGGAGTTACGGGGCTTGGTGCCATGGTTGGAAAGGTTACTGTTGAAACTTTATGCCATTTTCAAGTGAGGATTGTTCGGGGACTGGTATATGTTCTCAAAAGGCTTCCGATCTATTCCTCAAAAGAGCAGGAAGAAACAAGTCAGGTGCTAACCCAAATCCTTCGAGTGGTGAACAATGTTGATGAGGCAAACAGTGAAGCACGGAAGCAAAGTTTCCAAGGAGTTGTTGAATATCTGGCATCTGAGCTTTTTAATGCAAATTCATTCATTAATGTAAGAAAGATTGTGCAGTCTTGTTTGGCACTTCTGGCAAGTAGGACAGGCACAGTGAGGTTTCTGAATTACTTGAACCTTTGTACCAACCTTTGCTTCAGCCTCTTATCATGCGCCCACTTCGGTCAAAAACTGTTGAACAACAGGTAGATTCTTTTTGCGTTTGTTCCTTTGCATTTGTGAACAATATAAGATTTAATGTTAGGTCAGCTATCAGTATTTACCGACTTTTTGTATAATTTCTAGGTTGGGACTGTCACTGCTTTGAATTTCTGTCTAGCTTTAAGGCCCCCTTTGCTTAAGTTGACTCAGGAGCTCATCAATTTCCTGCAAGAGGCTTTGCAAATTGCCGAAGCTGATGAAACTGTTTGGATTGTGAAATTTATGAACCCAAAGGTGGCATCATCATTGAATAAGCTACGGACAGCTTGCATTGAACTGCTGTGCACTGCTATGGCATGGGCAGATTTCAAGACGCAGAATCATTCGGAATTGCGTTCAAAAGTTATTTCTATGTTTTTCAAATCTCTAACGAGTCGAACGCCTGAAATTATAAAGAAGCTGTTGCCAAGGAAGGTCTAAGACAGGTTTGTTGAACCTATTTGATTTCTGTTTCTTCACTTTTTATCTAGTCTAGAACTGTTATTCAGACAGATAGTATAAGAACAGGAACTTAGATTTATTGTCTCGTCTGATTCTGTCTTTTGAGGCCCTAGGCCCTAGCTTAGCAGGGAAAGTTCAACAGATTTGTGATTCCTGAACATGGTTCCCATGTTAAGGGGATCTAGATTTGTTTGGGAAACATGTTTTCCATTCTTTTAACATTACTATACATTTATGTATCACCATTTCGCTTTGGAATTTTCTGAAACCAGTTCAAAGATTCAAATTCCAAATTTTTTATACACATCTAGATGTGTCCTGAAGAGACAGCACAAGTGCTGGCTAGATGGAGTATGACAGAGCTTGAGGTCCAAGTCCATGCAGACATCCTGATCAGATTATACTAATCTAGGTGTGTATAAGAAACAGCACATACTAGAAGTATTCATGGCATCATTTCATTTTAATTTCCACACTCCTCAGCTCCAAATTTTTCAAATTCAATTAACTATTTATGAGTGGTTCCTGTGATTTTGATTTTCTCTTATTCAATTGTTTACTCTTTCTAAGACTTATAACGCAAGTCAAACTGTCATTTAATCTAGGATATAAGGCACTGTAAATTTTACACTCAGATGTGTAAATTCATACCTAAAATTTTGAAACACAGCTAGTATATTTTAATGTGTGTCAGTTATTTTAACTGATAATGTATTTAAATGCAGTAACAGTAATGTGTGATTTGTCTAAATTGGGTTTATTTTTATTTTTTATTTCTCAACTATGTTAAGTAATTTTGGCAATAATTTTCCTACAAAGGTCAGCTGGTCAGGTATCTGAATTTTGTTTTAGCTGTTATTGGGTTTTAAAGTTGCTTCTGCACGCAAAATTAAATCTTTACAATCCATATGATGCATTCTGAGTGTTATTGAATTCCTTTCTTCCACAACATTAGTGGTTATTGCATAGTTGCATTGGTGTCAGTTTGACTTTGTATATGTTTCTGCTGAAATATGTCTTCGTGCACATATTTACTAGTTTATGCTGAGTTAGGTTTTATTTGCACATCTGTACTAGTTTGTGATCCTTCCTAAAAGTCATACATGTTGATGCATGATACACATCAGTATTCACTATTTGGTTCTTTAGTTAACTCTTGTACTTGATGTCTTTTTATTTGATGGCCAGTAATTTAATTCTTGTTGTCTGTCACCTTTTTAGGTTATACTTCAGCAAAGAATGCCTAAAGAACTTCTGCAAAGCAGCCTGAGGCCTATCTTAGTTAATTTGGCACATACCAAGAATTTGAGCATGCCTCTTCTGCAAGGACTGGCACGCCTGCTTGAGCTTTTGTCCAGCTGGTTCAATGTGACTTTAGGTGGTAAATTGTTGGAGCATCTGAAAAAATGGTTAGAACCTGAAAAGCTTGCTCAGAGCCAGAAGTCTTGGAAGGCTGGGGAAGAACCAAGAAAAATTGCTGCTGGCAAGTCATATACTATGGCTTTTCTTTTATCAGAGACAGCTATTTTAAGTGTCATAGCAACATGTACTATGCTTGTCTACATGAATTTTTATTTTTCATTTTTTTTTTGTGAATTCCTTTGCAGCAATTATTGAGCTTTTCCACCTGCTTCCTTCTGGTGCTGGAAAATTCCTTGATGAGCTTGTAACTTTGACTATTGATCTGGAAGCTTCCCTTCCACCAGGGCAGTTCTATAGTGAGATTAACAGTCCTTATCGGCTTGCTCTCACCAAATTTTTAAATCGATACCCCGCTACAGCTGTTGATTATTTTCTTGCTCGGCTATGTCAACCCAAATACTTCCGGAGGTAATATTTATTTTGCCTGTTGAGCGTTCTCTGTTTGCTTAAGGGTCATACATCTGAGTCCTTTTATACTTTAATTGTTGCATTTTCAGGTTTATGTATATCATACAGTCGGATGCTGGCCAGCCCTTGAGAGAAGAACTTGCCAAGTCACCAGAAAAGATTATAGCAAGTGCATTTCCTGAATTTTTACCCAAATCTGATGCATCAAAAGCCCAGGGATCTTTTAATCATCCTACTGCTATGGGAATTAATGATGCCCTTGGCAGTCAACCTGAGATTTCAGTTCCTGCTTCAGCCAGTACTAGTGGAACAACAGATGCTTATTTCCAGGGTCTTGCTTTGATTAAGACTTTGGTTAAACTGATGCCTGGTTGGTTGCAGAGTAATCAGGTTGTTTTTGACACATTGGTTCTTCTCTGGAAGTCACCTGCAAGAATTAAACGGTTACAAAATGAGCAGGAGTTGAATTTGGTGCAAGTAAGTTACTGTTAATCTGAAAAGGTCATACTAACATTTGTTGCCTGAAATAAAAATGAGGGGAACTTTATATATCTATTCATGGTTGGAAAGTTGTTAGTTTTAATTTCGATGACCAGGAGTTACTACACTTTTTATCAATGATGTTTCTATGGATGCTGCCAAGCATGACAGAATATTTCTTTGAGTCTGCGTGTGATGTTCAATGTTTTGCTCTGTTGTTTTGTTATCATGGTTTTTTCATGCCTCCTTTGTGATACCTAATTCTTTTGAGTTGCTAAATATTCATCTTTGTGATCACTGATACCTAATACGTCTGGTGTAATTTTTGTTGTCATTACTTTTTAATCCTGTTTTCCGTACTGGTGGGAGAGGGTTACTTAATGGAGCTGGAAGAATCTTGGTCTCTAAGCTCTGATGTAGAAAGTCTAAAGGAGAAAATGGGAATGAATAGAATTTCAGACATTTATGATGCCATGAATACTTCAGGCTTCCCCAGCCTTTTGTTGTGGAATACTACTTTAGATAATCTTCCTTTTGTCTGCATGGACTTGGACTTCAAGCTGTGTCATGCTCCATTAGCCAGCACTTGTGTACACATATCTCTTTATGTGGTAATGTATTTATTTGTATGTATGTGATGTAATGCCTGCCTTGTTGGAGTTGTGTCTTAGATCTAATGAAGGTCTTTATGATACAAGTACCTTGTACTTGTATGACAAGATTTTTCCAAATCTGTGGCCAACGTCTATTATTTTGCATTAGTTTCAGTTAGCGAAATGGTTCTAACCCCTCCCTGTCCACTAGACCTTAACAAATTTGGAGCTGAGGAGTGTGGAAATTAAAATGATGAAGTATATTTCTAGTAGAGCTCTTAGGAAGCGGGATACCTAATTTATTTGATCTGATTTTGATGAATCATTTTGATTTTATCTTTTGTGGATGTCGATGTCTCTTCTCTCTCACGCACTGGTTTTCTGGGTGGATTTGCCAATGATATGATTTATCCTTTGCCTATTGTGTTGTTCTCCTTTTCTGAGGCTAATTTAATTCCCCCCCCTAATTTTCTTTTGGGTACACCAGAAGGTACCCATTTATTATTTCATTCCAGCACTTCAATGCTCACTGCAACATGGTTTGTTGAACACAGGTAAAAGAAAGCAAATGGCTGGTAAAGTGCTTCCTGAATTACTTGAGACATGACAAAATTGAAGTCAATGTTTTGTTTGAAATTCTGTCCATTTTTCTTTTCCGTACTCGAATTGACTTTACCTTCCTCAAGGAGTTTTATATTATTGAGGTACGTTAAGATTGCTTGCACTTGAAGTGTTTTTAGCATATTTTTTGTTCTGTTCTTTGATTTGATTGTTAATGTGCTATGTTTGAATAGAAAGTAACTATGTATCATTTAGGTTGCCGAGGGCTATCCACCAAACATGAAGAAAACTCTGCTTGTCCATTTTCTAACCCTTTTCCAATCAAAACAACTAGCTCATGATCATTTGGTGGTTGTCATGCAAATACTCATTCTTCCAATGTTAGCACATGCCTTCCAGAATGGCCAGACCTGGGAGGTTGTTGACACTGCTATTGTCAAGACAATTGTTGACAGGCTTCTTGACCCTCCAGAAGAGGTAATTCTTTAGTACTGTGCTGCCTTAATGTTTGGCCAGCAACATCTTTATTTTCTTACTCAATTTCTGTGTCTTGTGTAGGTTTCCGCTGATTATGATGAGCCCTTGAGGATAGAGCTTCTTCAGCTTGCCACTTTACTTCTCAAGTATCTCCAGACTGACCTTGTCCATTATAGAAAGGAGCTTATCAAATTTGGCTGGAATCACCTCAAACGCGAAGATAGTGCTAGTAAGCAGTGGGCATTTGTCAATGTCTGCCACTTCTTGGAAGCTTATCAAGCGCCAGAGAAAATCATACTGCAGGTAGCTTTGTAATCCAGCTGCTGTGATGCCAAAATAAATTTTTTCAGGATACTTTACCCTACTTTTATTACTTTTCGTCATCTGACTGGTATGGTAAAATTTGCCTGCATGAGTTTTTTTTTTTTGGTTTTTTTAAAAGCCTGCATGAACTTGTTTGATGGCAGTGATTTTGCAATTGATAGCATTTACTTTTTTCATCATCTGACCAGTATGGTAAATTTGCTTGCATGAGCCTTTTTTTTAGTTTTTTTTTAAAAGCCTGCACAAGTTTGTTTGATGGCAGTGGTTTTGCAATTGATAGCATTATTTTTAAGACGCATTTTATTAACTTTGTTTTTTAAAGATGTTGAATATATCATCTTGAGAATAATATTGTATGGCAACAAAGATGATCAGCATAGTTCTCAAGATGACTCTATTAATTTGCTTAGTTTGTTCAAACTCTCTATACTTCCAGGGGTATGGTCACGATTGGGTTTTCCTTTTTGTTTTATACTTCCTTTTCTATTGGTACTTCTAGATGACAGTGGGACAAAACAGATTTTTAAGAGCTTTTCTTCTCACAATTACTGTTGTAACAATGTATAAGATACACATCTGATACATCTAGATGTGTATAAGAGACTTTTTCCATTTGTACTTAAATGTGGTCTTAACATGATTTCAAATTATTTCTCCAATGCCTTTGGCATGTTCATAGCTTGCTATTAATTAGATAATTAAGTTCTCTGTGGTTTTTATTTTCTTTAGTTTTAGGTTTTAAATGGTGTTACGTATCTTTTGTTACATGATGGGGGTCCTTTTAGCTGAAAATGGTAATGTAAGAATAAGGTGAAAAAGAGTTTGTACTGGCTGGCTTTTAGAGTGATAATTTCTTTTTCCTGATGTAGAACTGGAATATTTGATCTCTGATTATTATAATTCTGAAATTTATTTTGAACAATTAATGACGAATTTTAGCTGTGGCTTTTTAAAACACTTTTATTCTTTGTGGGATAAGAGATCTTGTGGATATATGTATTTTTGAGAACTGGTAGTCGTGAGAATCAGTCGGTATTTTCCTGGAACCGCTTGAATTCATAATTTGGTGTTACATCGACATGAACATGCTGAAGCAGCTGAATGCATTTTACAATTGCAGGTATTTGTTGCACTTCTCAGGACCTGCCAACCAGAGAATAAAATGTTGGTAAAACAAGCGCTTGATATACTAATGCCAGCACTTCCTCGAAGATTGCCTCTCGGTGATTCTCGTAGCATGCCAATTTGGATACGGTATACAAAGAAGATTTTGGTTGAGGAAGGTTACTCAATTCCTAATCTCATTCATATATTCCAGCTCATTGTCCGCCATTCAGATCTGTTCTACAGATGCAGAGCACAATTTGTACCTCAGATGGTAAATTCTTTAAGTCGACTTGGTTTGCCATACAATAAAATTTTCTGACTTCATACCGTATTCTCATTTACACTTGCTGGATTGGTTGTTAATTAAAAACTACCAGGCAAAGTACAATGGCAATTGTATAAGCACAGTTCGAGCACCGGTGGCCAGAGTAATGGTGTATTAAATCATGACTCTGGTAGTGGTGATATAGGCATGCTGTTGATGGATCTAATTTTTCTGAAGACCAAATTCAAGAATAAAGGTTGAACCTGGTCTTCAACCGCTTGGTGTCATGTCACCTATGCCAAACGTAGAAACCCCTGGTTCTTCTGGGCAACCTGATGAAGAGTTCAAGCCAAATGCGGCAATGGAAGAAATGCATCATCAATTTTCTTATAAGAGTAAGGCTCTTTAATATTTACTTGTTATTAAAGTTCAAATGAAAGGTTTTAATTTGCCACAAACTCTCATGCTATCAGAATAACTTTAGCCTTTTCATCCATTTTCAACCGGACAAAACTATAGCAACCTTGACGTCTAACCAAATTGTTAAATCAATGGATGATGACCTGGTCCACAAAAATACTAGAATATCTCTAGTGTTTGACATCCATTTCCTTTTTTTTTTTTTTCATTTTTTCTATTATGTCTTTTTCCTTTTTCTACTACAACAGATTATTTTCGGGAAGGATCATGGCCCTTGAGGGTGAGGCCAGGGCTTTGATCCCAAAATCTCTGGATTGATGCTTGATCATTTACTGGCCTTTGAGCAACATATCTTACTGTCCAGTGGAAATGCATAACAGAGCAGATATACCTAGTTTTTGCTTGAAGATGCTGCTAGTGCAGATTTAAGTTTTGAAGAAAATACGGTGGTTTTGCATTTGAGCATTACTATTCAGGACCACTTTATTATGCGACATGCCGGTGCCAGTATATTTTTTCCCACTTTTACCCTTTCCCCTCTCCCTCTCACATCCGATGGAACCAGTAATGGCCAACCATCATCAAAACCATTACCACATCAGGTGAGACACAAGTCACATCCAAAACTAGAACACCGATCCACCACAACAACACTGCCATTACCACACCCAAGCCACCAGATCGAGAAAGAAGAGAAAATCACCATCAACACCACACCATAACACCCCCAATCATCACCAGGCCACCATCATCACCATACCAATCTATAGCCAACCATCACATCGTGGAAAAGACAAGAAGGATGGATTAAAATCGGAATAACTTTGATGTAATAGATTGGTATGTCAGTAAAATCATAATTTACTCATGGAAGGAGGTGGCTGAGATGGTGGCTGTTGGTGGTGCTGCAGTGGTTGCCTGCCCTTGTGTGGGGTCGGCTTAACTTTGCTTATGGAATTCTAGTAGTAATTGTATGTTAGTAAGGTTAAATTAATGAGGGGGGAGGGAGAAGACCTGAAACAAAAAGGTGAGTTCTTCCTAGTTCTGAGTGGAGAAAAAAAGAGTAGTTGGCTTAGGGTAGGTTTGGAAAAATTTTAAGTAGTCCTGTAATGTCGTTCAAAACGAGTCGTCTAGTTAATGATTATTCTTTGCATATACCCATATATCTGAACAGCTCATTTCTGCCTTTATTGCATTTAGATTTCAACTTCACTACCAATTATTCATGTTTGATCAATTTCCCAATTTTGTTTACAAATCGTCAAATTTCTTAGTAGTTTCTGCATTTAATTTTTTGTTTAGTAGAATCTTAGCACCCAAAAGGTTCTCTATTTCCTAAGTAGGTACACATTATTATTTATTGATGATTTTATGGGTCCTTACTAGTTATGAGCATTTTGGGTGCATAACATATCGAGGTTCATGTGACTAGGTTGCATTGGTGATTGAACCGAAGGAAACATAAGAAGCAAGTCTTATGTACAAACAAGCTTTGGAGCTATTGTCACATGCATTGGAGGTGTGGCCAAATGCAAACGTCAAATTCAATTATTTGGAGAAGCTGCTCAGTAGTATTCCACCTTCTCAGTCAAAGGATCCATCCACGGCTCTTGCTCAGGGCCTTGATGTGATGAATAAGGTTTTGGAAAAGCAACCACATTTGTTCATCCGGAACAATATTAACCAAATTTCTCAAGTATGTGGCTCAGCCTGGCTTCTTTTTCTGCATCAAGCTGTACTTTTCTATTTAATTTTTATTGGCACATATTCTCTGGCAGATATTAGAACCATGTTTCAAGTATAAGATGCTAGATGCTGGGAAGTCATTGTGCTCTCTTTTGAAGATGGTGTCTGTCGCATTTCCTCCAGAAGTGCCCAGTACTCCACAGGATGTCAAGATGATGTACCAAAAGGTGGAAGAGCTTGTACAAAAGCAACTTGCTGCAATTGCAGTTCCTCAAACTTCTAGCTAGGAGAAGATGTTTCTGCTGGCATGATTAGCTTTGTCCTGTGTGTCATTAAAACTTTAGCAGAAGTGCAGAAAAACTTTATAGACCCTTTGAATTTGGTTCGTGTACTTCAGCGCCTGGCACGCGATATGGCACAACAACTGGATCTTTTATGAGACAGGTACTTCACTATTTGAGTGTGCAGTTTGTGTAGCTACATTAGCTGTTTTAGCTTCTAAACTCTGAAATTCAAACTATGATCTCATCATCTAATAAGTCAAGGCGGGTGTGGCTGCTTTAAGCCACACCACAACGGCCCTGACATAATATTCTAGCACACAAAAGACACCAAGAAAGGAGGCCCCTTGTCCATGCATCTAAACTTCTTCGGTGATTTGGACTGGTGTAACAGAGTGGAGATTGTACTGCTTGATGCTGGGTGAGGGAAGACTTAGAAAACAAAAATTTAAGAAAGATAGGCCCAGGTTTTGTTTTAGCACTTCATCTTAGCTGGCTCCACTCTGGCTGTCATGCTTTGCTAGAGCTGTATTGGTGTTTTTCCAGTTCTATTCTATTTGTTGCTTTTGAGCTGTCTTTTTGGTGTTTTAGCTGAACTAGCAAATTTTTTCCCCATTAAGAAGATAAATTTACACTAGGACAAAGAGGGACTTCGCTCCCTGTTTGTGTGTCACGTCAGCTGTCCAGTGTGGAAAATATATTCTCATAGGTTGCGCAGATATTTTAGAATTCATATTGAGTACAAGACTGGTGAAGTTTTTTGTTTACACTAGATGTTTGAAATGTCGGTTTTCAAAAGTCAATTATCCAAAATGTTGGTTTATAAGATATATAAAATTTTAAACCAAGAAATTAAATGAAAGAAAATCTAGATAAGTGAAATCTGGAGATTTTTTGTCACGATTATTAGTTTTTGTCTTAAAAATTTAATGTGTAGCATCTCTCTAGTTTATATTCATAAAGTTCTTTGGACATCTAGATCTGTCTGATTTCCAGGGTCAGAAAGCAGATGATTTCTGCAGTCACTTCTTCTCGTCAAGGTGCTGATATTGGAGTAGTTATTACTAATCTGAAATCTGTCCTCAAACTGATAAGTGAAAGGGTCATGCTTATTCCAGAATGCAAGCGTTCTGTGACTCAAATAATGAACTCCTTGCTCTCCGAAAAGGGAACTGATCCTTCTGTTCTTCTCTGCATATTGGATGTAATAAAAGGATGGATAGAAGACGATTTTGGCAAACCTGGAATGCCAACCACATCAAGTAATTTTCTTACATCTAAAGAAGTGGTTGCTTTCCTTCAGAAGCTTTCTCAGGTTGACAAGCAGAACTTTTCAATCACTTCTGTAGAGGAATGGGATAAGAAATATCTTGAGGTTCTTTATGGACTTTGTGCTGACTCAATTAAGTAAGTAAATCCTTCTTTGTTTGTTTTCATAAAATAGTTAAATGAGGACAATAATATTATCGACGTTGACTTCCAGATATTCTCTTTCACTACGACAAGAAGTGTTCCATGAAAGTGGAGAGGCAATATTTGCTTGGATTACGCGCAAAAGATCCTGAAATCAGAATGAAGTTTTTCTCTCTTTATCATGAATCTCTTGGGAAGACATTGTTTACGAGACTTCAGTACATTATCCAAATTCAGGACTGGGAGGCATTGAGTGATGTCTTCTGGCTCAAACAAGGTCTTGATCTTCTTTTGGCTATTTACACATTGAGGATAAGCCTATCACACTGGCTCCAAACTCTGGCAAAATCCCCCCACTTACGGTGTCAGGTACTGTTCTTGATTGTACTGGGGTCCAACCAATGGTTACTGATATCCCAGAAGGCTCAGAAGAGGCCCCTTTAACATTTGATAGCCTTGTCCTGAACCAATCACGGTTTCTAAGTGAAATGAGCAAGCTTCAGGTACTTATATTTATCTGAGTTTTTCCTTTCCTTGCAACATGGTCTTCCAACAGTTGATTGTATCTTCATTACCGCTATATCAAGCACTCATCTTGCAGAAATAAATAGTTCCACCGAATTCTTGATGTTAACATATGTAAACCAAGCAAGGTTAAATTGGAGAAAAAGTGTTCTATTGAAATTTTGATCAAAGAATTCATCATCATTTTATGCAACTTAAAGCATGTTTATGGGTTTTGCTTTCTATAACAACAATATGGGTAATTTTCCTGCCCTTTTAGGCTTTAGCTCTTTCCTTGGGTCTAAACACAGATAACCTTATAGTTTGTGAAGGAAAAAATATCCTCATGTCAGTTGTAATTTGTTTGTGTTTTAAGTTTACGAAGAAAAAAGATATCCTCATGTCAATTGTAATTTGTTTGTATTTTAGTTTCCCAATAGTGAGATTTTTTAGTTTCCAATGATTAAGAGTCTGAAAAACCAATCTGTCAGCCACTAATTATGTCACATGTATAAACCCACCCTGAGGATCACCACTTAGTTTATGTAAAATGTAGTCTTGAAAATTTCGGTGTATTGAATTTGGTTATTGGAAACTGATGGTACTCAATATTAGGTTGAGAAGAAAAAAGATATCCTCATGTCAGTTGTCCTTTTTTTTTTTTTTTTTTTTTTGGGTGTGGTGTTTTGATTCCTAGACATTCTTCACATAATCAAGGTGGCATGTGAGAAAAGTAGGACAAGAGAAGCCACATAAGCTGGTGAGATGCCATGAAACAAAGAAATGAAATGTACAAGTTTTCTATTACAACATTGTATGTTGATTTTGCAGATTGTTCTTATTTTATACCTTTCTTGTAGGTTGCAGATCTTATCATTCCACTGAGAGAGCTGGCTTATACAGATGCCAATGTTGCATATCATCTATGGGTGTTGGTGTTTCCTATTGTCTGGGTTACCTTACAAAAGGACGAACAGGTTGCGCTTATAAGTTTATGATAAATCTCTTGTCGAAAGATTATCATAAGAAACAGCAGGGGCACCGTCCAAATGTTGTGCAAGCTCTTTTAGAAGGACTCCAGCTAAGCCATCCTCAACCTCGTATGCCTAGTGATCACACTCATTAAGTATATTGGAAAGACTTACAATGCTTGGCATATTGCACTTGCACTTCTGGAAAGTCATGTAATGTTGTTCTTGAGTGACACAAAGTGCTCCGAGTCTCTGGCTGAGCTCTATCGTTTACTCAATGAAGAAGATATGAGGTGTGGATTGTGGAAAAAACGATCAGTTACTGCAGAAACTAGGTCTGGACTTTCACTAGTACAGCATGGTTACTGGCAGGGCGCAAAGTCTCTTTTATCAGGCCATGGTTAAGGCAACTCAAGGCACTTACAACAACACAGTGCCTAAAGCTGAGATGTGTCTTTGGGAAGAGCAGTGGCTCTGTTGTGCTAATCAGCTCAGTCAGTGGGACGTGCTGGTAGACTTTGGCAAACTAATTGAGAATTATGAGATATTGCTAGATAATCTCTGGAAGCAGCCTGATTGGGCATATCTAAAAGGATAGTGTTTTCCCAAAGGCTCAGGTAGAAGAAACACCCAAACTTCGTATAATCCAGGATCTAGGCTTACTTTGCTCTTCATGAGAAGAACACAAATGTTGTGGCAGAAGCTGAAAATATTGTAGGGAAGGGTGTTGATCTTGCGTTGGAACAGTGGTGGCAATTACCTGAGATGTCTATTCATGCCAGAATTCCTCTATTGCAGCAATTTCAGCAACTAGTTGAAGTTCAAGAATCAGCAAAAATTATTGTGGATATTGCCAATGGAAACAAGCTTTCTGGGAATTCTGTTGTTGGTGTACATGGTGGCTTATATGCAGATCTGAAGGATATCCTAGAGACCTGGAGGCTTAGAACACCAAATGAATGGGATAATATGTCTGTCTGGTATGATCTCCTTCAATGGAGGAATGAACTGTACAATGCAGTCATTGATGCATTTAAGGATTTGAGTACCACAAATTCACCATTGCACCACCTTGGTTACCGTGACAAAGCATGGAATGTCAATAAGCTTGCTCACATGGCTCGTAAGCAGGGGCTGCAAGATGTTTGTGTGTCCATTACTGGAGAAAATGTATGGACACTCAACCATGGATGTTCAGGTAGTGTAAATCTTTACAGAATGTAGTTTCGGTGTCGCAAGATTTTGTCTTTATGCCTCTGTCCCTGGAGATGGTGTGGCATTTGAGAAATACTAAAGCATAATTCACACGTTTCTTCATTTTATGCTTGCAGGAGGCATTTGTGAAGATCAGGGAACAAGCCAAGGCTTATTTAGAAATGAAAGGAGAGCTTACTAATGGTCTTAATTTAATCAACAGCACTAATTTGGATTATTTTCCTGTTAAGCATAAAGCTGAAATATTTCGTATTAAGGGAGATTTCTTGTTGAAACTGAATGATTGTGAAGGTGCTAATCTTGCATATTCAAATGCCATAAGCCTTTTCAAGAACTTGCCAAAAGGGTGGATTAGTTGATGAAACTATTGTGACATGGTATCCATTTCTATTTTATTCATAACCTTTCATCATACTGGTATGTTTAATAGTTGAATCTTTAGCCATTGCATATGGCTTGATGTGTATAAGAGAGCAGATACAGCTCGGGGTACTCATGAAGATACCTGTTTAGAGTATGCTGTGAGATGTTTCTTCAAGGCGTCAAGTTTGGGATTCCTAATTCTAGGAGCCATCTAGCTCGTGTTCTTTATCTTCTCAGTTTTGACACTCCCAATGAACCTGTAACTGTCTCTTGGACACATCTACTTGGATAAAAGACCGCACTGGGTGTGGCTATCTTGGATTCCCCAGCTGTTACTTTCCTTGCAGAGGACTATAAGCTCTACACTGTAAACTTGTTCTTGCTAAAAGTTGCCACTGTATTTCCTCAGGTAAATATTAGGTTGATTTGTGGTGAATAGGCAAGTCATGCTTATCTTGCTCATCGTTGTTTTGGCTGGCTTTAATTGTTAGGCGTTGTATTACTGGCTGCGCACATATATTCTCGAGCGCCGTGATGTTGCAAATAAATCTGAATATGCTAGAATGACTATGGGTCAGCAAAGAATGCAGCAAAATTGGTGTCTGGTGCAGGTACATCTGCTTCCATTGGCTTGGTTGACGGGAATGCAAGAGTGGCTGGTCAGGTTGGGGGTCAGTTGGCATCTGATAATCAGCTTCATCAGGTGACTCATTCTGGTGGAGGTGTTGGATCTCATGACGACAGTAACAGTCAGGTGCAAGAACCTGAAAGGTCAGCGGCTGTTGAAGGAAACATGCCCAGGACTGATCAATCATTAAATCAAGGTTCATCTAATGATGGTGGTCAGAATGCACTAAGGTGTAATGCTGCTTTGGGTTTGGTTGCTTCTGCTGCCAGTGCTTTGGATGCTGCAAAAGACATAATGGAGGCACTCAGAAGTAAGCACACTAATCTGGCTAGTGAACTTGAGGTATTTACTGTGGCCTTTTCTGTTAGACATTCATTTCTTTAATATCTTTTTTCTTTTCATTTTGAAAAGATGAGGCAATGTTCTTTGCTTTTGTTTCTCTTTAGTTGAAGTTGCTATGAAAAATACAAGGCATTGACATGTTGATGTCACTGACTTTTCTTTGCAGATTTTGCTCACAGAAATTGGTTCAAGGTTTGTTACCTTGCCGGAGGAAAGACTGTTGGCAGTCGTTAATGCTCTTCTTCACCGCTGTTACAAGTATCCCACTGTTACAACTGCAGAAGTTCCACAATCTCTTAAGAAAGAGCTTTCTGGTGTTTGCCGAGCCTGCTTTTCAGTAGATGCTGTAAACAAGCATGTTGAATCTGTGAGAGAATACAAACAGGAGTTTGAACGCGACCTTGATCCAGAAAGTACAGCCACATTTCCTGCCACCCTTTTGGAATTGACGGAAAGATTGAAACACTGGAAAAATGTTCTCCAGAGCAATGTTGAAGACCGATTTCCTGCTGTTTTGAAGCTGGAGGATGAGAGCAGGGTGTTAAGGGACTTTCATGTAGTTGATGTGGAAGTTCCAGGACAGTATTTTACTGATCAGGTAGGAATCTGTCTACATAGCACATGGATTGGTTATTTTACCACAACCTACAGCAGTGTGTTCTAGTTACTACAGGTTCTATTGGCATTATTATTCATTCTTATGTTTGAATTGCTAGCTAATGTCCTATGAAGACACGTTTCTAGCCATTTGTATTATCCTCTCTGAATAGGCTTTTGTTTTGCTGTTTCATAGGACTAGTTATATTTGTAGTTTGGTTGGGAGTTGCTTATACTCGTATAATTTGTTTATTATATGCTTTTACATCTCTTTCTTAGGAGGTGGCACCCGATCATACAGTAAAGCTAGACAGAGTGGGAGCTGATATTCCAATTGTGAGAAGGCATGGCAGCAGTTTCCGGCGGTTGACTCTTATAGGTTCTGATGGCTCTCAGCGTCATTTTATTGTTCAGACATCATTGACCCCCAATGCTAGAAGCGATGAACGTATCTTGCAACTTTTCCGTGTTATGAACCAAATGTTTGATAAGCACAAGGAGTCGAGACGTCGCCACATATGCATTCACACGCCTATAATCATATTACCTGTGTGGTCACAGGTGATAAGTTGGTCTTTGATAAAATTTCTGCTGTTGGTGTCTCTCTCATTCTCATTGTAGACCCCCTCTGCCAGAACATTACTGAAACTTGCTCATGCTGCAGTAGCATATGGTATTTCCTTCAAAACTAAACATTCAGATAGGATGTTGCGCACTGTAACCTGTATTTCAAATATAGAAATGACAAAACCTGAAGTTGTTCCTAAGGCTGGGTACTTTTGATGCTTATAGAAGCTTATGTTATGCCTTGCTCTGTCGGTTGTTTGATTGTCTTTTTTCAGATATATATTCTTTTTCAACTATTACATGGTCAGGTTCTCCTATGCTGATTGAAATTTGTATTTTCACAGAATGTTTGCTTGACCTGATTAGAATCTTTTAACCTTGATAACTTTCTCTCGTTTTCTGATCTAGGTCCGTATGGTGGAAGACGATTTGATGTACAGCACATTCCTTGAGGTATATGAGAACCATTGTGCAAGGAATGCATACAGAGAGGCAGACCACCCTATCACCTATTTCAAGGAGCAACTAAATCAAGCCATATCTGGCCGGATACCAGCAGCTGTATTTGATCTCCGCCTTCAAGCCTATAATGATATAACGAAAACTCATGTGACTGATAGCATTTTCTCACAGTATATGTACAAGACTTTATTGAGTGGAAACCACTTGTGGGCTTTCAAAAAGCAATTTGCTATCCAATTGGCTCTTTCAAGCTTTATGTCTTTCATGCTTCAAATTGGAGGAAGGTCCCCGAATAAGATCCTGTTTGCCAAGAACACGGGGAAAATATTCCAGACTGATTTTCATCCAGCATATAATGTAAATGGTATGATTGAGTTTACTGAACCAGTGCCCTTCCGCTTGACAAGGAATTTGCAAGCATTCTTCTCCCATTTCGGAGTGGAAGGCCTTATTATCTCTGCCATGTCTGCAGCTGCACAAGCTGTCATCTCACCGAAAGTGAGTTTTGTTTAGAGTATCTAGCTTGTTAAGGTAAAACTTAAGTGTTGGTACAGACTGCTGATTATATGTTATGTGGAAAATCTTGTTGCAGCAAAGTCAGCACTTGTGGTATCATCTTGCAATGTTTTTCCGAGACGAGCTGTTATCATGGTCTTGGAGAAAACCCCTGGGTATGCCTTTAGGTCCAATGGTTGGAGGTGGTGGTCTGAACCCTGTTGACTTGAAACAGAAAATCACCACGAATGTCGAGCATGTTATTGGCCGGATTAATGGAATAGCCCCACAGTACATCTCTGAAGAGGTATGCTTTTTATGCTCCATGTCAGTTTCCCTGCTGTTTCATTTTCATGGCGCTTAGCTTTCGTTGGATAAATGCTTGCCATTAAAGGAGTTTTCATTTTTCAATCCTTACCACTCATTTGGATGATCAGTGTTCTAAAACTAGCATTTACTTGATAAATTGGGGCTCTCTCTTATTTTTCAACAAAAAAGGAAGGAAAAAAAAAAAAAAACTGGAGCCATCTCTAACCGTATAACTATTAATTTGCATAATGTGTCTGAATGAATCCAAATTGTAATTTATTCTTTTTTGGTTTACGTGTTCTCTTCCTTTTAAAAATCAGAAGGAGCTTGACCTGTTTCTTTCGATTTTTTTAAATGTTATTAGTAAGAGAAACAATGGTTTAGAACATTGCCAATCGGTCCAGAGAGGTGTGGCTGAGTTAGTTAATGCCTGAATCCTAATACCCAAGGAACTTGTAAATGATGGATCTCACTAGGCATCCGTGGATCTGATTAGTTGAGGATCTGTCAAATTTAGAAGTCTTCAATCCTGCTTCAAGGTAAATAGTGGCTAGCAACTCACTGTAGATTGTAGCTTATTTTGCAGCTTTAGATTCATGTACATTAAAACTCTATTTGAAATAACAGTTGCCATTTTTAGCAATGAAAATAGATTCAGTTATTGGATCCCACCTTTATGGCCTAGTCGGAAATCGGGAAATTTTCCCGTTCCTCCCACCTTGGTCAAACAACCTCAATTTTGCAGTTATCCTTAGGTAGATTTGGTCTCTCTCCCCAAGACTTTTGTGGTTAGAATTTAATTTTATAAAATCTTATTTACATCAATTGAGATTATACATTCTATCTATTTAACCACGGTATAAGCTGTCTCTTATACACACCAGGCCATATAAGGTTTGAGGGGGATTAGGAAAACAATTTATCTTTTGTTGTTTTCCTATGTTCGTGCTGGCACTAGAGTTTCGTAAATTTATGTCCTTTCTCCCTAATGGCCTGGTTGGAATTGGGTCTATTTTAGAATTTTCTTGTTCCTTTGTCAAATCTCACTTTTGTCAAACCTTTTTGTTAATTTACATGTCCTTTTGCTGAGATTATATATTCTATAAGATTTAATTCATATTATAGTACAAGTGATGTCAAAAATCAGATCTATTTAAGTATTTATCCTTTATTGTTTTCCTATGCTCGTGGTGGCACTAGAGTTTCGTAAATTTATGTTCTTTCCCCCTAAAACCTTTATGGATGGCCTGGTTGGAGATTGGGTCTATTTTAAAATTTTCCTGTTAATTTACATGTCCTTTTGAAAAATATTCTATAAGATTTAATCTTAGGACTAAAGAATGTGACAAGTAATGTCAAAAATAGAATTTTCATGTCAAACCTTTTGATGCCTTTTACTGTGAAAATCATAAGTAGTAGACTCTTACACACTGTCTCTTATACCATAAAGGAAAACATTTTATGCAGGTTTTTCTGTCTCTACTACACATCTAGATGATCTGATACTATTAAATTACTTGTGGGACAAATACAACAAACCTGTATGGCCTGGTTGGAGATTGGGTCCATTTTAGAATTTTCTTGTTCCTTTGTCAAACCTCACTTTTGTCAAACCTTTTTGTTAATTTACATGTCCTTTTACTGTAACAACCCCCCATCCCCCCTCCAAGTACTCGCTGCTACAAGTCTTGTGGCCTGTTTTTATCCAAAGGGTTCCCCCCTTCTCTTTCACACACAGCAAAATTGAGGAACATTCATTCGTGCAGCTTAAAATTCCAAGGGCTTCTTCCACCAAAATTATCCTGATTTGCCTGTTCTCTTTACCAATTAGTAATACAATTTGCAAAATTCAACATGAGATAAAAACGAATTCAGGTATTGTAGTACCCAGAGAAACTTTGGAACAAAGAATAGGTCAACAACAAAACAAGGAACAGAATTCAATTAAGCTGTCACAAAGACAACCAAGAATTTCCACCAGAGACAAAGCAACAGAGAACTCAAGAAATTCACTCGTCGGGGAAGCGAAGGTGTTTCCCTTTTGGTGTAGGCAAGCCCTTCAAGTTCAAAACACTTGGTGAAGCAGTCGATGCCGATTCACTCTTAATGGCTGAGTCTTCCTTCTCTCCTTCAAGCTCATCATCACTGTTATAGACAAACCTAGTGTGCTTTCCAGTAAATTTTGCCCAGATCCCCTCAGCATTCACATTGATCTTGCTGATTGCATCACAAAGTTCATCAGCCAATCCTTCATCATCTTCCTTTTCTTCTGCCTTCATCATCATCATAAAAGTAGTCATTGTCACACTCTTCAACTTCATCAAGCACTTCCTCATCATTTTCTTCTTCTTCTTGATCATCTCTCGTACTAGCATTAACCTGAATGGACCAAATAGATGAATCATCATCATCAGTAGTAATTGCCCTTTCTTTGCCTTCACTCTCTCCGCCTTGGTATGTCACCTCAGATGAACATTCAGACTCTTCTGATTTTTCAGAAAAATCCAGTAGCAGAGACCTAGTAATCATCAAATTCTTCTGAGACTGATTAAAAGCCTCTTGTTTTTTTCCTTCAAACATCTCACTAACCATCTAAAAAAAAGAAACATATAAAATAAATAGAAGGGTCCCCAAAAAAAAAAAAAAAAAAACCATTAAATTTCTTTAAAAACAAAAGGGTATTGGAAAAAAAAAAAACACACCTGAGAAATCATCAAATTTTCTTCCACTGGAGATTGGGTAAAAGAACTGTCATTGGCAGAGAGGTTCAAGATTGCCAATGTGGGGTATTGGCTTTTAAGCCACAAGAGTTAAAGCTGAACTTATAACATCTTGTTGGAGATTAAGGAAAGGCCTTAATGTTTTCTAAATACTCTTTGGAAAACTCACTTTCTTGAGATGACAGCTGCAATACAGGTACTGACTTGCCCTCTCAAAAGTGCCTCCCAGAACCAGGAGTTCCATCATGATGCTGCAGCTTTGCTCTGCTGCTAAATCTTTTCTTGGACAACATGGCTGATGATGATGGGGTCTCCAACAAACTTCCCATTGCAAGCCCCACAATTGGAGAATCATTGGTTATATCGATCAAGGCGGATCGATCATTTTGCTTCCCATTATTATTCCTCTAATACACTGCTAGATGTCAAACCACTTTCAGAATCTTCAATTTTCCCTGAAAACCAAGAAATTATTAAAAATCAAAATCAAGACTTTTTTAATTAATACTAATAATCCAACAACCTTTTGATTTTGTGAATGGACTTACTTAATGTGGAAATGCATTAGTAGCAGAAGCCATGGTTTGTGATCTTGTGACTCTTCTTGTTGATGATGGGGTCTCCATTTGGAAATGTGGAAAAAAACCAAGAAAAAAAATTTAATTGAAATTTTGATGTGGGCTGCAGAAAAGAATGGAATTTACAATGAAGGGGTATTTGCTAATAGATTGAAAGAGATTGTAAAGAATGAAGAAGGTGATTTATGGGGAAAGAAATGATGGTTTTATAGAATTTGTTGTGAAAACTATAGGGTTAAACTCAAGACAGTTGAGGGAGAATATGACCGTTAGAGCGTGTTGAGGCGGCGCTATGAAACTAGCCGTTGGTATTTGAATAGGGGTCTGGCCCTGCAGTAATCTGTTTTACTAACTTCTTGATCCGTTGAGGCCCACCCAATTACTGTCGTTTGTAAGAGTCTAAGCCCAATAGTATGTTTTGGTAGCCCAATGTAGAGGCGTAGACGTCCTATTAATATTATATCAGCCAACTTATTTCTCTTTTCTCACAACTTATTTGTCTGTCTGTAATGTGAATTCCTATTCATCTTTTCAAGCAACGTTAGACTTGCAATAATGTGCCAATTTCTTCGGTATGCCAAAATTCAGAAGAAATTAGAAAATTTTCTTAAAATATTTTTTAGCTTCTAAAACTATTTGTCAGGGAATTTAGTGCATAAAGTTTTCATCTCAAATGGGACCAAATATTAGGGGTGTTCACATTATGTCGAAAAAATCAACCCTCTATTGATTCATATTTTTCGGTCATTCAGATAGCTACTAAAAGCAGATCAGATAACCGGATAGCCGAGACTTTCGCGTTATTCACACAACGCTCTAACCAACTGAGCTAATAGGCCGACTGCTTTGTTCTCTAGTTTAAATTTTTTATCATAAGTCCATTTGTGATCATTTGACTTTTAAAAAAAATTGAAAAACAAAAAAATTGTCTAAAAATTAAACAATTACCCATACAAATGGGAAGAGGATAGAAAAATTAATTAGAATAATTAAAATTAACAATATGATCACTAAAATTGCTTATAGATTACTAAAATTATCCATCTAACTTTTTTTTAGTCAATATAATCACTCAATTATTAATTTTGTCGTTCAATGTTCATTCCGTTTATTTTAACCGTTAAGTGAGTGTTAGTCAATCACATATCTCATCTGTGAAATTTTTAAAAGGGCAAATTAGTACATCACTATCTATTTCATATCATCCAAAAACCCCTTCCCACCGCCAGCTCTTTCTTCTCCTCCACCATCCATACCTTTCTGCTGCTCCACCATCTATCCCTCTCCTGCAATCTTCTGCCACCCACTACTCAATCCCCACCACCACCCATTCCCCTCATTCAGTATCTACTCCACTCCCACCACCAGGACCACCACCCTTTCTCCAGTTCCTCCACCCTTTTTCTACTCTTCAGATCTAAAATTTTCAAAATCAACCAATTATTTTTTCAGATTTAACAATGAGGAAACCGTATTATAATTTACCGTGTGGTTTTTCATTTACATAAGAATCCAAAATACGAAAAACATATTAAAGTGAAAAGTCCATAAAAAGTCTCCAAATGGTGAAACTACCAACATCCCATTCCATAAAAAGTCCTAAGCATAGGAAATTTTCCTTTTTGTTTAGGTAATGGAAAATGGAAAGGGTTCATGCTTAAATTCTTTTTAAACAAAATTACATCTCACCTTCACCAGCCAGCTGGTTTGACTCTGTGGCAAATCATCTGTACTCCATACTGGAGATACTGGATGCAATGCTCATAGTTCAATACAATGCATGCATGAACTTAAAGAATGGACAGGTAGGGGTGGGTGGACCTTTGAGGATCGGTTCGACTTATCTTCCTCAGATCTGCCTTGAAAACTCTCATAAAGATTGCTTTTGTACTTATCTACCTTTTTTTTTATTAATCTCACCGTCTTAGTGTACAATTTAGATATCTAGATTTGTATAAGATCTGACACCTATACAATGTGTAAGGAGATGTTTGGTTTGCGTTTTGTATCGAAATCAAATTAGAATGAATATCATAAATGTTATTAGTGGTATAAATTTTTGTTATTTTTCTTCTTTTTTTTCGTTTGATTCAAATATGGAATGAATTCATTATTACCATTAATTATTTTGTTAGACAAATTAATGTAAAATAGAAAATGAAAGTAAGTAGTATTTTGTAATTTTTTTATTCTTATAAAATAATTTTCATAATAATCAACTGAACAATATCTATAATTATCATTGATTTTCATTTTCATTTTTTACACATAAATCAAACATCTCCTAATAAGACAAATGTCAATTCAAACATTTGGGTGGAGACAAACTCATAGCTTCGACTATATGAAGATAAAATGAAAATTTTGTTCCAGATTAAAGGAAAACCTCTATCAAATATGGGAAAATTTACCCCCTAGTCCCTCAATTTTTTTTAGTTAGGATAGTCTTTCAACTTTTATTTTTATCTAAAACAGTCTTTTTGTGGTGGAGCCACCACAATTTTTTTATTTTCTTTTTATAAATTCCACATACACTTCCAGAGGTTTACTTATTTTTCACAAAACCCTCATATAGTTTAAAATGAACAAAAAAAATAAGAAAGAAATTAATTTTTTGGGTGAAAAAAAAAAACTTCATAACAATTTAAAAAATAAAAAAATAAAACATTTATTTTTTATAAAAAAAAATAAAATTAAATATTCTAATCATTCCCTCTTCTCCTTCGCCCAGTCGAAGTTGTCACCCACTCAACTCCAAATCTAAAGTTTTAGACAAATTCATCGAGACCAACAGCCGCCCAAGAGCCTCATCCTACCCACGAGATACCAACCACCATCCATCAGCCCCACCGCTAGATTCTCTTAGTCAACCATTAGTTCCTTTTTAATTTTTTTAAAATAAAAAGTTGCCCATAAAGTTTATAAAATTTTAAAGTAGTTCCAATGTGGGAAACAATTAAATCACAGGAGGTGTCTGTGAAATTATAAAAAAGAAAAGAATTTTTGTGGTAGCTCCATTATAAAAGAACTATTTTGACTAAAAAATAAAAGTTAAAGAACTATTATGCTAAAAAAAAAAAGTTGAAAAATCATTTCGACTAAAGTAAAAAAGTTGAAGAACTATTTCGGCAATTTTCCCCTCAAAGATTAATTAAATTTTGTAAAAAAAAAATAAAAATCACGTTTTAGAAAGAAAGGAGAAATAACTATGAAACCAGAAAAGCTATGGAATATAGTTTATGATTCGACCTGTGGTAAGAATTAAGAACTGCTTTCCCAATTCTTATATTTTTCTTTTGTTCCAATAAAATTGGATTATTATAAGTTTGTACCTTCTGAAATTCTAAGGTTGACAATTAGACCTCAAAGACCTGTCTCTTATACACATTTGGTTGTGAATAAGAAATGAAATCGGAACGAGAGAGTGTCTAACAGCTTATATTTGTTGATGCTAAATACCCATTATAATTTGATTTGGGGTTAATACATGCTCTCACAATTGCTTTTAATCTTTTGAGGAATTGCAAGGTTGTAGTAAATATTACTCATTGTGGACATTCTACTCCAATTTTCTTTCTCTGGACGCGGAGTATCATTAAAGTTAGTGTAGTGCTTGTATTACTCGACAAGTTGTACGAAGAATAGATCTAAGAGAACACATTTAATACGCCAAGTTGGTCCACACTTTTGGGCAATTAAATCATTCCACTTTTATTGCCTCCAATCATTATAATTTAAGGGACTTATTTAAGCTTTTAAGTGCATAGTCAAGGGACTTTAATGAGCTTTCAGTTTAATTTATGGTCATCTAGTTTTTTATTTTATTTGGGTTCTTTTCTACTTTTGTTATAATGCCTATAACACATTTTGTGAATGTCTCTCCGGTGGGAAGGGGTTTTTGGATGATATGAAATAGATCTGTCTCTTATACACATCTAGATGTGTATAAGAGACAGCTCTTCACAAATACCAAACAGATGTGTATAACTCAGACAAAACTCAAACGTCCAAACAGACCACTCGAAAACTCAAACGTCCAATACACAAAGAAGAGGTATCCTAACAAACTAGTATTAGAGTCGGGAACCCGGGTTATGCCGATTCTAACATTGATGGTAATCAAAATTTAGAATCATGGGTTACTCGTTGGCAAACAATTTCTTCTTAGTATTGGCCGTTTTGTTACCTCTTCTTTGTGTATTGGACGTTTGAGTTTTCGAGTGGTCTAGATGTATTTGTGAAGAGTTTTGTTGGACCTATTTTGTGAATAAAGAGTAGGTTTGCGTTGAGTACAAATTGGAATTTTGTTGGAGAATGTGGAATTATGTCGATCCATTTGTGAATCGAGAATCTAGGCCATTGAGCTTTTGTGAAAAAGGTGGAGAATTTCGCTTTGTGAAAATTTACTATTTTACGAGAATTTGTTATGCGATACAAGTCAATGTGAAAATTTGTTGAATATGCCTTGTATTTTTTGTTTTGTCCCACATTAGTTTGGAAAGAGTTTTTTCTCTCCCACTCAATATTATAAATTAAGGGCCTTATTTAAACTTTTAAGTACACCAAGCCAAGATAGCTTTAGTGGGTTTTCAGGACCTTTATGCCTATCCAGCCTTTTGTCTTATTTAGACTCTTTTGTGCTTTTGTTATAATGGTGCTTATAACCCATTTTGTGGAGGTTTCTCTAAATTTGTATTCTCCTTAAATTAGTGGATTTTTTCCCTTTGTCCGTGGACGTAGGTCGATTTGACCGAACCACGAAAATCTATGTGTCTTTTTTATTGTTCGTGGACGTAGGTCGAACCACGAAAATCTGTGTGTCATTTTTATTGTTGTATTTTTTTATATTTATATTCGTTATTATCTTCAAGAGCCTATTAAATAATTTCCGCAAGTATTTGAGGTTCCGATCCTAACATAATCTACAACCACGGCACAAAAGAAACATAGTTGATTAAGTCACCATTTTCAAGCCACAATTTTTTAGCCAAATCGGTAAAACAATATGTGAAAACTCATTGAAGTCTAATTCCAAAAGATTTTAGCTTCTTTTTTCACAATTGCATAAAAACTTAATAAATTAAGGATTTAAATATTGGTCGTTAATTTAAATTACCAATTAAGGTTCAAATCAACTAAAATTAGTGATTAAAGTCTAAGATTACTAACGACCGGTGTTGATTTGACTTCAAGTTCCCTCTTATTCGCCATTTTCCAGTCTGCCTTTTTTTTTTTTTTTTTACATTTTTGGTCTTTTCTTATTAAGCTGGATGGGAGATGACAGAGGGATGGCTGGTGGTGGTCATAGATGATGGAAAGGAGAGAAACTTGGTGGTTTGGGGGTGATAATGGGTCTATGGGTTAAAAGACCTATTTCGCTAAGAATGGGTTAAGGGTACGAGGCAATTTTAATAAAATCTGTTAGTTAGGGTGATTTTCATCCATATCACTTTTTAGTCTATATAGTGGTGGTTTAAAATATAGTTTTAAAACATATGGGGTTATAGGTTCGAAAGCTATACCACATAAAGGTTTACGATAATTTACTTTATTTTAATTCCAAATTTTAGTACTACATCATCCCACAAAATCTATATTCTAATTCTAAATTTTAGTACAAATTCAAAATGTGTATAAGAGACAGATATGAAATATGGAAGGGGCTTTCAAACCTATAACCCCATTCAAAATTTAAAACTATAGTTAATACAAGCAAAATATATAACCATATAGATAACCAAATTACAAAAGCTAATAATATACAACCTTCTTCAATAAGTATTAAAATATATATATATATTTTACTTTCTGTTACCTATATATATATATCTAATGTCGATATGAACATTAGAATATGTATATACTAGAGTTTATAGATATTTAAATAAGTGTATGTGTCTATATATATATATATATACACTTACCTCTAATCTCTATATGTATTAAGAAGAATTAGTAATACATTTAATTAGTTACTGAAAAAAAAAATGTCACATTAATATTTTGTACACTTATATTAATGTATCAATATAGAAATTGTATATAATGTGAAATATTATATTAATAACTTTATCAATTATATAAAGAAAATATATTTAATTATTAATAAATTAAGAATATTTCCTTTTAAAAGATATTTAATGGTATTAAGATTTGAGAATATTATGGTTAAATATTATGTACATATATACATTAAAATTTTATTACAATATATGACTAATTGAGTTTGAGTTAAAGTAGAATCGTGGGGTTGATTAACTTAATTATTGAAGTCTCTTATAAACCGAATAAGAAGTGAAAATGTCAAGTCAATTTTTTTTTTTAATTTACTGATTTTTAAATAGCCCTATCGATAAATATTTTCTGTTCATAAAGTCTATAAGTAGAATTCAATACGGTATCTTCTTTTAAGTATTTTCCTACCCCATTGGTCATTCACACTTGCATTGCATGGCATAGCTCCAATCATCAACCCCCGGCGGCCGAACAACATTGCATGGCTCTTAAAAGGACGCTGATGTTCAACTATGGTTGACCATCGGGGTTGAATTGAAATCACCATGTCCTAATATGATTTTCCTTCAAATAATCAATAATTAAAAACGATGGCCAAACATTACTGCTAATGACGTTCACAAACATTATAATCTAGCGTACACAAGAATGAATTCGTAGTTAAAAGAAAAAAAAAAAAGAGAGAGAAAATGCAATTATAATTGATAACAGATTGGAAACTAGCTTTCAATACACTTATTAATACAACGATAACAAAATCTCTCTTACACGATAAAATAAATTGGGGGAAAAAAATATAAATACATTGAGATACCAAACAGAGGCGAACCTTATTTTTATGTGCACACCAACAAATTTTTCATTCTTTTGGAACGAAAACAAATTAGTAGAATTGAGCTGATCAGAATTTAAGGACATTTGCGAATCTTGTTGCGAGTAGTGAGATTGAAATAGCAAGTGCAAGTTTCGTAGTTGCCATAAGTTCCAGGTGGGACGCATTTGCACTTGGAACAGCAGCTCCCGCAAGCCCTAATCTTTGCATTAGGCCTCTTTGTCTTTGAGCATCTAATCTTACAAGCAGCTAGACAATCTGTGTTTTATGCTTGATAAAAAAAAAAAACCCACAATATTAAACTGATTGATACATCTTAATATATAGAAATTGCAAGGTAAATCTATTTAATGTAAGAGAAATAAATTAACATGCAATGCATGGTATCCAAAAAAAAAAAAAAAAAAAGTACCTATGGTGGTAGTAGTGGTGGGTGGCAGAGAGGTCGGGTTAGTTTTCCCTTGGTTCACCTGCCAAAATATTCACACCAACACATTATTTCAATTTGCCAAGAAAATTTTTGTGCAAGAAAAGTCTTTTTTTTTTTATAAAAAAAATCTAAAAAGAAAAGAAAAGGAAAGGGGAGTGAAAGATTGTGCAGGCAAAATTTACCCCTTGGTAGGCATTTTTGAGGTGGAACATCAAAAGACAAAAATTAAGAACAACACAAGCTTTGGGAATTGCCATTGCAATGAGAAATGAGGAATATGGAGATGAATTAGATGTAACTAGTGAGGTGGGATGTGATAAAATGAGTCATAGGAGGGATGTATATATAGTAGAGTCGGAGGGCAATTTCCAAGTACAAAGTTATATATGATGTCCTGTCAGCTGTGTTGGGTGGTAGGTTTAAGCAAGGACGGGAGCATTATTCCTACTTGCCTCAGTAAAGCTTAGCTAATGCCTACTGGCTTAATTCTACTGGGCAGGAAGGTGTTGGGAAGTTTTGGTTGTATTAGACTACCTCGAGCAGGGACCGAGATCTCAATTAAATAAAAGAAAGGGTAAAAAATATTTTTAGTCCTTAAAGTTTGGTTCATTGATATTTTTGGTCTTCGAACTTTCATATAAAACAAATCACGTCTCTTATATTACAAATTTTTATTAAGTTAGTACAAATAATAGAAAAATAACATATTTTTTTTGTTCAAAATTATGTGAAAAATTGTTATTGTTAGTTTAGGTAATAGAAAGTAAAAGATATAAGATAATTTTTTGTTGTCTTAGATCTCGGTTACTGCTCGTGTAATCAAAAGTATGTTATTTTTATGTCAATTGTCCTACTTGAATTAAAATTTGAAAGATAAAAGATATAATTCATTTTTTGTAAAATTTTGAAGACTAAATAAAAGTGCCACAAGATCAAGCTTTAGGAACTAAAAATATTTTTTACCCATAAAAGAAATTACTGAGGTCGGCAGCTTAATAAAAGTAAATAAGTATACCATTCATGGTCTTATACGACAATTCAAGATACTTCAATGGGGACAGGCTTATGGGCAATAATATAATGGCTTCACCAGTACTTACGTGACGAAGGAAGCAGGGAAGATTCAGTGAGATTGGAATAAATACCTTTATCCAACTACTTTATGATTATATATGACTCATCTCCTTGATATCTTGGCCCATGAAATGAGAGATTGTATATGTATTGCCAGCAATTTTACACTCTTTCTTTCTCTTAGACACATAATGTTAGGGTGCTGAGTAGGGCTCTTCATTCTAGACCAATCAATTAAAAACATGTTGAATTGATTTATCTCCAATCATAAAATTAAGATATATTCAAATCGATTGATATTACGGTCATGTAACGAGTCGTAAGATCACAAGGTCAAGTAGTGACTCAAGAATTTGTAACTAGACGAGTACTTGACTCGGTCTATATGTAAGGTTAATCATGCAATTTATATATTATGACTTAATGTTAATAAATTTTTCTCCTCATCTTTCTATTTATGGGGGTATATTGTAAATACTAGTCATTTTTTAAAAAATTTTACACTAAAAGATGTCATAATTGAATCGAATAGATACCACGTAATCCAAACGGGTACCCGCATGATCAGGTACCTTATGTATATAGATTGAATATCAGGTTAATTTTCTCTAACCTGATATAATTGAATTGGATCAGATAATAATTATATGAATCGTGTACTTGATCCATAGATACCCCTAATACTAGTCATACTAGTACGGAGAGTCTCTGAATAAAATCTCAAATAAGGTTGTATAGCAAGTGGCAATTGTACAAATTATTCACACTTTTGGTGACACCATTTTCTGTAGATTGTTTGAAAAAACAAGAGATTAGCCAACGAGAAGCATATTCAACCGTTGGAGTTAATTACTTATGAATTATTCTTGAACATCTATTTGTCAAGATATATATATATATATATATATATATATTAATATATGGTATGTAATTAATGTAGTTATCCTAATTACTCCTTAAATTAGATGATTATCTTATTAGTCTGATTTTCTTAATTAACAAGACTTACCATGTATCTGATTGTCTTAATTAACAAGACTTAACATGTGTCTGATTGTTTTGATTAGCGAAGCTTACCATATTTATA
Organism: Cinchona pubescens; assembly: GCA_025175665.1. Lineage (NCBI taxonomy): Eukaryota > Viridiplantae > Streptophyta > Magnoliopsida > Gentianales > Rubiaceae > Cinchona > Cinchona pubescens. Next base: position 435,969 of record JANKKI010000525.1, read on the forward strand.
TGATTTAGAATATTCTCTTGTAAACCTGTGTAAAAGTACTCTATGTACCAATTATATTGAAGTCTAATTTAATTTATGCATATTGTACGTACTTTCTCGTTCGTATTTATAAGACACGTCTGTAAATATATTTTAAGGTTCCGCCTATTTGAGTGTTTGTAAATATAGTTTGCTTTGATTCTATTCCGATTCTTAGTTTTCAACCTTCGGGCTCTCTTGGTTTCAATTTTTTGGGTTTCTTGATTTTTAACCTTTGTATTTTCCTGGATTTCAACCTTCGAATTTCCTAATTTTAACCTTCGAATTCTTCGGTCCAGAGCCTTTGGATTCTTTCGATTTTGAACCTTTGGATTTTCTTTCTCTATGTTCAATTTTTGGGTTCTCTTGGTTTTAAATTTTCGGGTTCTCCTCGTTTTCAACGTTCGGGTTCTCTCGATTTTGAGTTTTCTAGTTCTTTCGATTTTTAACTTTCGGGTTCTCTCAATTTTTGACCTTTAAATTTTTTTTTTTTCGTTTCAAACTCAATTTGGATTTGCATAACCATATGAAAGGGATGTCAAGATATGTATATGTCAATATATGGTAGGTAAATATATGATTGATGTAATTACCCTAATTGCTTCCTAGATTAGGTGATTATTTTATTGGTATGATTATCTTATGTGTCTGATTGTCTTGATTAGCAAGACTTATCATATTTATATTATCTAAAATATTCTCTTATAAATTTATATAAAAGTAGCCTATATACTAATTATATTGAAATATGGATTTATACATGTTGTACATACTCTCTCGTTTCTAATAATTTAATTTTAGTGCCTTCTATATTTGAGTTGAAGCATTTTTATTTATTTTTCTCTCTCTCTCTAAAAAAATGGTTATTTTCAATTGAATTTGGTCAAAATCTTATTAGTAAAATACTTTTCTTTGTTATGTGATGGCAAAATTGAAGACAGTTTATGGGCCCACACGACGACCCATGTCAACAAAGGGCTTCTGTGTCTCACTTGTTGACCATTAAAATCCAAAAGCCATCTCTTCATCTTAGCCCAGGATCTATCAATGTGTTCAGAAGACGTTTTGGGCCTTGCAAATATCCTGATAATCTATAAGGCGGCCTTTACTCCTAGATCCAAACCCATGTTTGAAAACCTCTATTCAACTAGCACCGTTTCTACAATCAGAGTAGCGTTGAGGAACCTAAATCCTAAAACTAATACTCCTTTTTTCTTTTGGTATGATAAAATTAAGGGTTAATAACACTTTGTCCCCTGAACTAAGCTTTAGGTGAGTAATTATACTTTACCTTTTAAATTAAAATAATATATACTAATAATTTTAAAATCATCAAGATATTTTAGTTGAATGACTAAAATACCATTGATACTATATTGATTTTTTATGTATTTGAAATTGATAGTGATGCCATAATTATTTAAAAATAAAGAAAATAAAACTATATGATATTTCAGTATCTTACATATCATTCGTAACAAGAAAATAGTTATAAAATAATTTGAATTTTATTCGACATTGTTTTGAATTTGAATGTTTAACTATAGTGATACAACAATTTTCAAATGGAATTATTTTCTATTAAAACTTTTTCTTTAAGGGTATCGTGTGATAATATATTTTCTGTAAAACTTTTGAAATTTTTTTGATGTCTCTTAGTATTTTATAATTTTAATATTTGGCTCAACATGTGCAAATTGCAATAATTTAGGATACAAATTAATTCAATATTTTCTCGCATCTCACTCTCTAAAGTTAAAGATATCAATTTTACATCTATTATATTCTATTTTTTCTAATTATTTTATAACTATCGAACATCAAAATAATATGTAAAAAATCAAAATATATAATACTAAGGGTATTTTAGTTATTTTACTAGATTTTTTTGATGTTTTAAAATTTTTAAAGAATGAGTAATGTGAATAGTGGGTAAAGTGTATATTTTAAGAGTTTAGATGGTAATATAATTACCCACTTGTAATTGGTAGGGCAAAAAATCAGGTTTACTCATACATTAAGGATGTACACTAACTTTACGAAAGTATTATTTGATAGAATTTGCGCATTCAATATAAACCTTTTGGTTTCATTACTGAGATTTTCAGTTTTATACGTATGTCTATAAAGATTCAAAAATAATAGCATGTTAAAAGTCAAAATTCAATAAAGGGATGCTTATTTTCTTTGTCTTTTTTCTCTTTCTTTACCAAGATCATGTAAGTATTGTTCTTGTTCTTAGTTACTCTTCTTTCCAACACCCAAAATCATAATAATGATTTTATTTTTAACTAAACATATATTTTTTATGGATAATCTTGCAATTTTAGATTTTTCAAATTTTTTTATTAATGTGCATTTTTAACCCAAATAACACCAAAATCCGAGTAACCTGCCCGACTAATTAGTTGTATTTGGTTAGATTTTATTTTTTGACCCAAAGCTAGCCAACCCCAAAATTCAACCCATGAATATTCTTACTATCCTTAATGTATGAGTAAACCTGATTTTTTGCCCTACCAATTACAAGTGGTAAACCCAAATATTTACCATGTGAGATTTGTTTTATTTTTCGTAACACCTGCATTATACTATCTTTGTTCTGCTGTTATTTTTAATGAAATAGAGCATATATCCACATTAATCACCTCCCCAATACATTCCCAATATTAATCATCTGCCCAATATATTACCCATACTTCCTTATGATGTGTCTTATCTTTTTTGCCTCATCTTTGGTAGTCTTACACAATATAGGAATGTTATCAGCAAATAAAAGGTATCTATTAGGTAATTACAAGCCCACTTACAGATTTTCAGTCTAACCTAGCCTATTAACTTCTTTTTACTCCTATCTGCTCCTAATTTAGATACAGACAGTTCTGATATATAATCATTATTATCCTACCCCTCCATTTCCAAGAAAGCAACGATCTCCCAATTACTCTACTCTACCCATAATATATTACTGCCTACTACTCTACTACCATCAATTACTACATCACTTCTAATAGTTGTCCCATCATTGTTGTCAAATATTTTGACAAATTCAAAAAAATGTTGACTGCTTTCAAAAAACACGACAAGCCTCCCAATGCTAATGCCAACCTAATCAAGTATTTGGTTATGGGAGGTGTCAGATACATTTTTCAACTGTCGTAATCAACAAGTTTCAAGGAATTGAATAGCAGATCATTGGGATAAAACAACGCATGGAAAATGCAAAGGAAAGGGTAAAAAATGAAGAATTAAATTTCTACGTTGAATGAAGATATGATCAAACATCTAGATTGAATTATAAGAGAATTTGAGAGGGTTGAGCCATTCCAAAAATTTGGATTTTTGATTGACAAGATCATATGGGTGAGGATTTCAAAGCTAGATCAATAGTAGAGACTACTTACCAATTTGATCATTGTATCAATTTTTCAAATTAGTACTACTATACTATAGTAACCAGACTAGTATTTATTTATAATTACTTCTTAAATGGGGAATTCATTTGGTTTTAAAGAATTGTAGCATGTACAATATATAGTAGTATTTGATAATATAGAGGTGTTTAAAGCTCAAGAAGATGCATGGACTACGGGTGGCATCAAGCCAAGCAGAGCTTAAATGGTGCTCTGCACGAGCTCGAGCTCGAGCTCGAGCTCAATTCCAATATAGATTACAAAGCTCGATTTCGGCTGGTTGGCTTTTAAAAAATCTCAAACTCGATTCAAGTTTGCTCAAAATTAAGGGTAGTAGTAGTAAAATTTTCAAAATTGATCGATATTTTAATAATTATAAAGTATATAAAAAAGTAACAATAATAATATATAAAAGCTCAAAATGGTCAACAAGCTCTCAAGCAGAGTAGTCATAAGCTCGAATTCGAACTAGAAACTTAGTTCGAACTACTCGAGCTCGACTCAAACTTGGTAAATAAGAGTTCGAGTCGAATATTTAACCAAGATGCTTGAGAGCAGTTCGGTTATTTGCCAACCATAGCTAACATGGTACTTTTCTTGTTTATTATTCTAATATATAAGAGACAGGCCTATTTTGATAGTCCTGGTTGCACAAAAATAAAACCTTTTGGTTTATGACTACTCCTGTCTCTTTTATACGTATGTCCATAAAGATTAAAGAAATAAGAACAGGTTAAAAGTCAAGATTCTATCAAGAGATGCTTATTTTCTTTATCTTTTCTCTCTCATCATTTATCTTTTTTCTCTCTCTTTACAAAGATCATATAAGTATTTTTCTTGTTCTTAGTTATTCTTGTTTCCAACACCCAATCTTCTCTTGCCCCGTTTCTTGGGGTTACGAATGATTTTGTAAGATAGAGTTTTCCTTCTAGTATCTAGGTTCATTTGTATGTCACTTTCACAGTACAAGTTGTTTACTACCATTCAAGATGATATAATTCAACATTTAGTAATTGACTTTAATTTTATTTAAACTAGAGATGAAATATATATATATATATATGCACATAAACCTAAGGATTTTATGATATTATATATTAGCCTCTAAGATTTATAGTTGAGCTCTAAAAGTTAATTTATCTTATAAATTAACCCATAAGTATCTCATACTTATCAAATAATCAATTTAATCTCGAATTAATCATTTTAAAGTATGTGACCTTTTAAGTTTTCATTCACGTTGCTAATAAGTATAAATTATAATACTAAATTAGTTAGGATTAGATAAATTACAACCCTAAATTAATTAGGATTAGATAAATTAAATAATTTTAATTTATCATTAATTCACTAATTAATTAATTTACACTTATAGATCAAGATTGACTTCTAACATAAATATTATGACCATCCAAATATTGAAATATGTCAAGTGATTCGATTTCATCTATCAGTGATTTAGTTACCGTGTAATTATTATCCTTTTACTACACTATATTCCGATCAATTCAAGAGTACAGATATAATGCAAACTCTTGAACTAATCTATCTTCTTGTTTCCAAAATACAACTCACCTCAAAATAGAACTTAAGACACTATTTTTAATTCTATTTTTCACTTTGCGCAAAGATGTTTTAGTCGTACTTTAACATCTATAGTGGGATATACTCTCCTATTATAAGGAGTGGTAAATCCTATATTAGTCATATCTTATCTTTTTATGATTCACACTATACCTGATCTCTACGATATGTGCAACTACTTAGAAGTAGCAACTAATAGAGTCAAAGTATATTAATTCACAGTCAAGATAAACTCTTGACATCAAGTCCGAGGATCATTACAATACTATCACAAAAATATTAATATTGGCATTTGAATAATAACTCATATGGAAAAATACTTTTAACAGGTCAATCTGATACACTTATTCTCAATATTATGTGCTAACTATCATATGTCAAACATTACGATTAGGGATATTTACAAATAAAATATAACTACATAGAGAATCTCATCATCATAACTATTTATGATTTCTCTCATATATATATATATATATATATATATATATATTTCATTCAAAAGACTTTATCATATTAAATAGATAAAGAATGCCACATTACAAAATATAAATAAATATATAAGTGTAATTTGTCTCTAAAAATATTGACTTTAGGGCATGCACTAACACCAAGCACGTGTAACATTCACCAGAGCAACAATAACAAAGGCAAAGAAGTAGTTTTTTAGTATGGCTCTACCCTCTGGGGTCATAACTTGCATGCGCATTTCGAGATTGCACCATGCTCATACTCTCCGGGATTGAACACTACCATGGAAACAATAAGGGGTCCAACCGAGGTCTTTTAGTTGAGCAATAATCCTGCTAAGTTCTCTTGGCTTGAATTGATAAGCAGTCCGGCTGAGATCTCTTGGTTAAGAAGCAATTCAGCCAAGATCCAAACTAGATCTGCAACATTCTGACTGAGATCTGCAACATTTCAGCTGAGGTTCATCCGAGGTCTACAACAGTCAGTTTGGCCAAGCTCCAGACTAGATCTGCAACATTTTGACTGAGGTCTGTAACATTTCGGCCGAGTTCCATTCGAGGTTTGCAACAACTTTGATTAAGCAGCACTTCGACCGAGACTTGCAATAGTCTGGTAAGGTCTACAACAATCCGGCCGAGATCTTTTAGTTAGGCAGTAATCTAACCAAGCTTTTCAATAGTCCCTATACTCACGCATTCCAGGTCTTTATACACATCTAGATGTGTATAAGAGACTTGATCCTCCTACGAAAAAATTTGCTTAGCTTGGAGAAGTAGTGCCGAGGCTATGGTTGGTTCGAAGACCAAGGGTTATCCCTCCGAGGCAGAGATAAACTTACCTAGAAGAAGTTGTGCCCAGACTCATGCTTGGTCCCAAGACCAAGGCTTACTCTTCAGGAGTGAGCGGAGATAAACTTACCTAGGAGAAGTTGTGCCTAGGTTGTGCTTAGTCCCAAGACCAAGGCTTACTCTTTCGGAGACGAAAATAAACTTATCTAGAATAAGCAGTGCCTAAACTATAATTGGTACCAAGACCAAGGCTTATCCCTCCGTGGCAAAGATAAACTTAACCAGGACAAAGTGTGCTTAGGCTATGCTTAGTCCCAAGACCAAAGCTTACCCATCCAGGTGTGAAGACAAACTTACTTAGAAGAAGTTGTGCCTAGACTATGCTTGTTCCCAAGGCCAAGACTTACCTCTCCGCGGGCGAAGATAAACTTATCTAAGAGAAATAGTGCCTAGCCTATGCTTGGTCTCAAGACCAAGGCTTACCTCTTTGAGGCGGAATAAGCTTACCTAGGAAAAACTATGCCTTAGGTTACGCTTGGTCCTAAGACCAACGCTCATCCGTTCGAGGTTGAGATAGCAACTTACCTAAGAAAAGCAATGCCTAGGCTATGCTTGGTCCCAATACCAAGGTTTACCCCTCCGAAAACAGAAATAAATTTACATAAGAGAAGTAGTGCCTAGATATGCTTGGTTCCAAGAATAAGGCTTACCCTTCCAAGGTGGAGATAAACTACCTAGGAGAAGTTGTGCCTAAGTTATACTTCATCCCAAGACCAAGGCTTCCTCATTCGAGGGCAAAGATAAACTTACCTAGGAGAAGCAGTGCCTAGGCTATGCTTGGTCCCAAGACTAAGACTTACCCTTCTGCAGAGGAGATAAACTTACTTAGGAGAAATTGTACCTTGGTTATGCTTGATCCTAAGACCAAAGCTTATCCCTCCGGAGAGAGATAAACTTTCCTAGGAGAAGTAGTGCCTAGGCTATGTTTGATCCCAAAACCAAGGTTTACCCCATTAGGAGCGAAGATAAACTTAATTAGGAGAAACAGTTCCTAGGTTATGCTTGTTCCAAGACCAATACTACTACCCATTTGGAGGTAAAATAAACTTACTTAGGAGAAGCGGTTCCTAGGCTATGCTTGGTCCCAAAACCGAGACTTACCCTTCCGAAGGTAAAATAAACTTCCTTAGGAGAATCTGTACCTAGGCTATGCTTCAGTGGCTTACTTGGATCAAAAAATAACCCTTTTAAGACTGATAATTTTTGAAATACTGAAATTGGCTCTAATCAGCTCTACGGCTCCAACCGAATGTGATTACTACATTAGAAAATTACTACTCTTAACCCAAAAAATATTCAACTTGAGAGTGAGGGACTAATGATGATGCAAAAATAATACACCCACTAAAAATATTACACGTGGCAGTAGGTCCGGGTCCACCAGAGGTTTTTAGTAATTTTACCCTCGTAGTTCATATATGTCCAAATAGGTGAAGTATTAAATATTTGAAAATATATCAATTCGACCTAACAATCTCAGGTATAAATATCGAAATGACAAGTCAGGTTCATTAATCACTTTTCTAAGCACGTCTTTTTCAAATTGTGAATTCTTATTAAATTTTACTTTCTAGTCAAAATACTAACTTAAATGTCAGAACCTATTTGGGAAAGGGGACAAAGCCATGCCTTTTCTTTCAGGTGTTCCAGGTGTAGGCACTACACGTGGTGCTTAACCCTAACTTTGAACTGGACTATGCTTGGATGTTATTCTTAGCAAATTTCAGCATCAACATGAAAATATGTACATATAAATAAGTAACACATCACGTGAAATATATTTAAAAGTTTGATTATTCTTTATTTTATATATTAATTTGTTAAATTATATTATTTATAGTTACATTTTGTTATTTGTAACTCATAAAAATCTTTTAAAGCTATTATTTTTTAAACTATTTTTAGAAGTTCTTTAAAACATATTAATCATTTTAATATTGATGATTTGTAATTTTTAGAATTAAATATTTTAAAAGAAATTGTATGAGAAGATAAGACTCCAATAACATGCTAATGGTTCTTCTTTCAAAAAAAAAAAATACACTCTCCTCCTACTCTATAGTGACTCGAACTCATAACCAATTAGTGACTTGAACATGACCAATAGATCATATGAGAAACATTTTACAACTTAAACTATACTTTTTGCCATGCTAACGGTCGCTATAAGTATTTATTTGGCATAAATAATTTATTCAAAGTAAAATTAATAAATTTTACCTAATATCAATAATGTATCAAGAAACATTAAATACATTAAGATATTATTTATTAAGAAAGAAATATTATAAGAATTAACTATAAAAATTTCAATTTGTATTTCAAAAAGCTATACAAACAAATTTTTAATGGAAATATATATTAGTTTTATTAAGAAGATAAAGGCCCTGATTTTAATTTGGTTTTAAACACCCAATACTATTAAGTCGCCTCTGTTTAATACAATACTAGCATTTTCTAATAGTTCTCGGCCGGATAGTTTCTTTTACCTCACCAGACTTATTCTGACAGGAACAATCCATAATATTAAAAACATCACCTAGAAACCATAAATGAAAAAATAAGGGGAAATACTTAGAAAGACCTAATTTTTTATTGTATTAATAGACCCTGTTATTTAGATTAAATCATATGGAATAAACGATATCAGATATAAATGAGATTTTATAAGATTTAATTCTGACCACAAAATCTACTAGTAAGGTCAAAGGCCAGGTTTACAGTAAAAAGAATAGCTTTGAGAGGAGGCGGGAGGGGCAATCACAAAAAGTGACAAAAGGAGAATCTTGAGTGCTCCAAGTTTAGCTAGATGATTCACAGCTCTGTTGGCTTCCATGAAGGTGTGGTTGGGCTGCAATTCATAGAAATTCTTGAGCAATTCCCTGCAATCATTAAGAATGGGAGATAAAGGGTAGAGGTCTGTCAACATGTTAATGATACTTGAGATTCAGCCTCAATATTAAGATGGGTGACATTGTCCTGGAGAACCAAATGTAAGCCATCTCGGGGAACCCAACCTTCAACAGAGGTATTGGAAAATTTAGAAACGAAGCCAATATTCCTTGAGAAACCTGAGATCTAATCTCCATTTGAATTTCTTGTTAAAAAATAGAAGAAATGAAATGGCAAGAATGGTAAGTTTACAAGTGTTTTCCTTTTGAATTTGGGAATATCAAAACCTGTAGAATTCGAGACCTGTATATCACTTTTCTTAAGGTTTTGATTGCCCCCACTATACTCAATAGTTTACTTTTGGGTGAATAGCAATCTACCTCTAGAATACAACAAATTCTTGAAGATTTTTAATAGCAAAACTTAAAAATCTTCCCAAGAATAATGTATAAGAAAAGACAGATTTTTAATTTTAATGTGTTATGAATTGGTAGATATAACTCTCTTTTATAGAGATGGAAGGTCAGAGAAATTCATTGGAACACACCTTTTCAATTCATGGAACACCTCTCTTGAACCAAAAGTTGCAACTCTTTCCATTTTACCCGTTTTCAATTTTCAAACGTCCGCTACAGTATCGCTACAGTGCCACGCGCACATGAGCGCACTGTCAGCAGCTCATGTGCGCTGAACATTTCTGGCTACTGCCTTCAACGCACATGCGCTGCTACAGTAGAGCGCATGTGCGCTGAAATATATATATATATATATATATATATATATATATATATATTAAATTGCAACACATAATGCTCCCAATTCTATTTATATCACAAATGTATAAATTTACATTCCCCCACTAGTTTGTAATATAAATACAACTCACTATCTCTTTTAATATCATGCATAAAAAAAAGTGACTATTGTCTTAAACTTATAGGCTGTAAATAACTCAATAGATATTAATCAAATCAAGGTGGCATTTGTTGCTTAAACCATGATTTAAATTAGACTAGAATTATCACACACATGAACTTGTTATTATTATACAAATGTTCACATGTATAGCCTCACTGTTGTCTCTTATACACATCTAGATTGTATAATCATGTACAAAAGAGAACCCAAAACTTTTGTTAAAAGCGGCACCACTTCTTATGATCATATATGTGAAATCTTCTCGAAGCTTTTGAGATTAAAAGCACAGCAAGATAGTTTCATTAAGAATATAAATATTTATATATTCATCCTTCCCACTTAAGGGTTACCATTTACACTAACAACATGGAATGGTATACACATAATTTTAGTGCTCACAACTACTTATTAGCAACTTGTTTTTAACCTTTAAACCTTTTAATCTAGTGGTAGTACTAGAATCAAGGTTGGGTTACCATTGCTAGTAGTTTTAGACAAAGGGTTTCAATCTCATTCCTAATGACGTCGATCTCACCAAATCTCTCGCAAGAGGTTTAGTCAACGGATCCGCTAAATTATTGTATGTTCTTACATACACCACTGATACGAAGCCATCATTTAACAACTGTCTAACATAAGTATGCCTTAGACTTATATCTCTAGATTTACCATTGTATATTTTATTCAATTCTCTAGACATTGTGGCTTCACTATCACAATTCAAAGCAATGGCTGGCATTGGTTGAGGCCACAACTTGATGTCTAATAACAAGTCTCTCAACTAGAAAATATTCTTTACACATCTAGATGTGTATAAGGCTAAGGCATACTTCCATATTAGACAGTTCTTATATGTTGGTTTTATGAGGCCCATGAAATTGCTCCTCCACCTAACATAAAAATCCAGTATAAAGTAGAGTTTTTATCACTAATACTAGTAAACTAACTAGCATCAGAATATACTTCAAGCACAGCTGGAAAATTATTGTAAAAAAGTCCTAAATCTTTAGTTCTTTTAAGATAACCAAGGACTCTCCCAATTGCTTTCCAATTATCATTTCCAGGATTTTTAGTATATCTAGACAATCTACACACGGCAAATGAAATATCTGACCTTGTGCAACTCATTACATACATTAGACTCCCTATTACACTTGCATACTCAAGTTGAACAATATATGCTGCCAATATTCTCACTTAATTTAAAAGATCAAATTGTCAGATATTCTTCTTTCACATTTAAATGTTGATACTTATTCAAAATTTTCTCAACATTGTTCTAATGTGTATACATAAGACATAACCCCCACTATGCCTTTTAACTTTAATCCCTAAGATAGTATCTGCTTCACCCAAATCTTTCATTTTGAATTGATAAGACAGATACTTCTTAGTTTCAAGTACACTTTTATAAGAAGTACTAACAATTAGCATATCCTCTACATATAGACAAATAATCACACCATATTCTTTAATGAATTTAGAATAAATGCAACTTAAGTGTAATAGGGAGTCTAATGTATGTAATGAGTTGCACAAGGTCAGATATTTGATTTGCCAACTTTAATCTCTATTGTTATAAACATATAGATGCTTATAAGTTTACATTAACTTTATGTTCATTTTCTGGCAATGTAAAACCTTCTGGTTGTTATATATACACTTCTTCATGCAAGTCACCATTTAAAAATGTTGTTTTAACATCCATTTGATGCACACACAAGTTATAAATGGAAGCTAATGACATCTAGATGTGTATATGTAATCCTTGCAACAGGTGCATAAGTAAGAGGTCAAAATAATCAATGGAGGCTGTCTCTAATACCCTTAGCTACATGTCTTAAGCTTTATATGTTGAGGTGTATTCCAATGAGGGCAATTTTCTCTTAAACACCCATTTACAACCAATAGGTTTAGAACCAGGAGGCAAATCCACTAGAACCCAAGTATTATTTGATAATATTGAGTCCATCTCATCATTTACTGTTCAATTAATCCAAAATGTTGCATCCCTAGGTGACATAACATCAATAAATCGATTTAAAATATTTATCTTCTACATTCTAATAAGATTAGAATCTATATTACAACAAATGATCTCTATTGCCTTCAACTAAGAAAACAATAGTTTGTGAAGATATGAAATCAGAAGACAAATGTTTTTCTTTCCTTTGTCTTTGACTTCTTCTAAGTTCAAAAAGAGTATCAATTTCCTTCCTTTTATTACTAGAAGAGAAATCAACATTTGGAATCGGTTATTGTACTTTAATTGGATCCAAATCAATATTTGAATTTTTAAGAAATTTATTCTCAAAAAATTCAACATCTCTTGATTCAATAATAACATTAGAATCAATATCAAGAAGTATATAGGCTTTAGAATTTTTAGTATAGCCAACAAACACACTTTTAAGTGCTCTCGGTCCCAACTTTACTCTTTTAATATCCGAAATTCTATAATAGGCTATACATCCCCAAACTTTAAGATAAGTTAGATTTGGTTTTCTCCCTTTCCATATTTTATATGGTGACACTTTAGTCTTGAGAGACGGAATTCGATTATAAATGACAAGCAGCCAACAAAGCTTCTCCCCACAAATTTCTTGGCAAACCAGAACTTAAAATCATGGTGTTAACCATATCTACTAAAGTTCTATTTTTTCTTTCAACTAAACTATTTTGTTGTGGAGTGTATGGAGCACTTGTTTGGTGTATAATACCATTTTATTCACAAAATATTGAGAATTCGGTAGAAAAATATTCACCACCTCTATCACTCCTCAATATTTTGATTTTCTTATCTAATTTGATTTTCTACAAGAGATTTATAAGATTTAAACATATCAAATGCTTCATCCTTTGCTTTCATTAAATAAACATGCACATATCTTGAACAATCATCAATGAAAGTGATGAAATATCTATTACCACCTCTTGTTAGAAAACCATTTAATTCACAAACATCCGAATGCACAAGTTCTAATAATTATGTATTTCTTTCAACTTTTGGAAAGGGCAACTTAGTTATTTTTGCTTGAACGCATGTTTCATATTTCTTCTCAAAATTATTTTTGATAGATATTAACCCATGTTTAGTCATAAAATGAAGTATTTTATAATTAACATGTCCTAATCTACCATGTCATAAAGAATAAGAAAAATCCATAATATAAACAAAATATTGTCTTTATTGATACTAAATTTAAACATGCCATCACAAGAGTAGCCCTTTTCTACAAATATACCATTCTTGGACAAGATAACTTTGTTTGACTCTAATACAACTTTCAGCCATTTCTTATTCAATATGCCATCGGCTGATACAAGATTTTTCCTAATTTTCGGAACATGAAGTACATTCATTAACACAAGTTTCTTGCCGGAAGTGAATTGCAACTCCACAATTCCCTTGCCATGAACTTTGGCTAACGCATGATTTCTCATAAGCATTTTATAGCGATCAGGAACATCTTCATAAATTTTAAATTGAGACTTATCATAGTAAATGTGCACGGTAGCACCAGAGTCGTACCACCAATCATTTGATTTGGTTGAAATTGTCACATTTAATTCAGAAATCATACCAATGTGACAATCAGTTATTGCAACAATTTCAGTATCTCTTTCAACAAGATTTACTTTAGGGGCATTATTCCTCTTTTGTTTCTTGTTGGAAAAACACTCATTTTTATAATGCCCTTTCTTGCCGCAATTATAACATATTCTGTTCTTTTGAACTTGTCCTTAGAATTAATATTTTCAAAAACTTTCTTTTAGAACTTGTAATTTGACTCTTATTTTCATTAACAAAATTCACTTTTGAATGTCTCATACTATTGAAAATTTAATAGTATGAAGCATTTTCTTTTGATAATCATTCCAACTAGAAGGCAATTTTGCAATAATTGCCCCCACTTGCAATGATTCTGAAATTTTAACACCAAGATCTTTTAATTTTGAAACAATAATTTGAAGATCATGAACTTAATAAAAAATAGAAGAAGAGTCAATAATACGGAATTCAAAATATTTCTTAATAAGAAATTTGTCCACACCTTATTTTTGTGTAGCATATTTATGTTCCAAGACACATCAAATTTTCTTTGAAAATTTGACCGCTATAAGATCATAGAGACGGTCTGACAACGTATTGAGAATGTGACCTCTACACACAATCTCATTCTCCTTCCTTTTTTCCCGTTGTGCCTTGAGTTTCTCTGAATCTTCAATAGTTGGAGCAGGAATTTCAGGCAATGCAGGGTCACTAAAACATAAGCAACTTTTAGTGCAGTGAGGAAAAACATCATCTTGTCTTTCCACCGGTTGAAATTTGTTCCGGTTCCATCAAGACGATCCAATTTTACGAAATCTTGATTCATTACTTTAAAGGCAGACTCACCACTTGTTTCCATGATTATTCACAATCAAAACCTTAAAATTGTTAAAAAATAGAAGAAATGAAATGGCAAGAATGGAGTAGAAACAAGTGTTTTCCTTTTGAATTTGGGAATATCAAAATCTATAGAATTCGAGGCGTGTATGTCACTTTCCTTAAGGTTTTGATTGCCCTCACTATACTCAATAGTTTGCTTTTGGGTGAATAGCAATCTACCTCTAGGATACAACAAATTCTTGAAAAATTTTAATAGCAAAACTTAAAAATCTTCCCAAGAACAATGTATAAGAAAAGACAGATTTTTAATTTTAATGTGTTATGAATTGGTGGATATAACTCTCTTTGATAGAGATGGAAGGTCAGAGGAATTCATTTGGAATACACCTTTTCAATTCATGGAACACCTTTCTTGAACCAAAAGTTGCAACTCTTTTCATTTTACCCGTTTTCAATTGTCAAATGTGTATATGCCGCGCGCACATGTGCGCACTATAGCAGCGCATGTGCTTGAACATTTTCTGAATAAAATGGGGATGTATAGCCCAAACAAGTGCTAAGCAGCGCATGTGCGCTGAAATAATTTTTTTTTTTTTTTAAAAAAAAATTGCAACACATACCCACCAATTCTATTTATATCACAATTACAAATTTACATTTCTAAGTAACCCCCGAGCCAGCCTTTCCTGAATTACCTTGTGGCTACCTCTTCAGTGTTGAGTTTAGCAAATGTATAAGAGAAAGAAACCAAGAAATCTGTTTTTCCTGCTTGAGATACGGCCTATGTCGAGAAGTCTCTTATAAGTGGAATTCGACTGTATAAGAGACACATGATTTTTGAGTCTATTACCTGGATCGAAAATAGCCTTATTTTGATCTATTCATAGACCCCACAACAGACATAAGGAAATAAAGAATCCCAAGGTATACAACAGTCGGAAGAAAGTTTTTTAGAGCAACCAAACTTCAGCCAATGATTGAAATCCAAATTTTCAATATCAGCTCAACAAACAGGGAAATTAAGACTAATTCCAGACCTGCAAGGCTTTGGGACAAGACCTAATAACACGTTCAGAACTTTCAGAGTTAAAGCCATAGAAAGGGCAATTGGCTTCATAAAGAACATTTCTTTTTGACAAGTAAACTTTTGGTGGGAAGCCTATCCTGACAACTGAGCCATAAGAAATGTCTTACTTTGGAAGAACAGTTAGTATTCCAAATCCATTTAATATCGTCATAAGAAGCAATGCACTTGCTGCTACTCTTATAGTTAACTAGTAAGCCGATATTGTGAGAAAGCCTTTATTGAAGAATTAATTCCCCAATAAAGTACCTGTCTCATTAGCATCTAGAGGTGGATTGTCTAGGAATAATGAGAATTTTTGAAGAGATGAATTCAGGCTAGAGTAAAGGAGATTTTATCAAAGCACCAATATGATCACGGGCAAAGCACTCTTTAAGACTCCTTATTCCTACTAAGAGGGCCCTCCACAATTCCCCTAAGAGCCGCTGTTCAAACTCAATTCAAATCGAAAACTCAATCTCAATCTAAATGAATTTGGAATTAAATGTATTGGGTTACTCGAGTATGGTTGAGTTAGATTGGTTTCTATTTTTTAAAATTCAGTCCAACCCAATAATTTGATAACCAAATAAAGTTTACTTATATTTTTAAATTTAAATTTTCTTGTCTCTTATTTCACAACTTATAATGTGTATAAGAGACATTCATGATTAAAAGATGCAAATTTATCATATTGATATTTTTTTTCTTTTGCATTTTTGGCCTAACCATTTTATTTTTTACCAAACATAAATTTTAATATATGACCTTCCACAATCATGAATTTTAAAAAAATTTTGTATGAGTTTGGAACTTTAACCCAAGTGACCCAAAAATCCGAATAATCCACTTTACTAATACTTGAGTTGAGTTTACTTATATTACTCTTAATTTTTTTAACCTAAAAATCCAAAAATTCGCCAATTCGAAAACTCAATCCATAAACACTCCTACCTAAGAGGCCCTAAACCAGTTGGATTATCTAACCAAAACATAGCGATCTGTCATTCCTAATCACCTAGACAGCACCAGAGTTGAACACATTAATATCTGGTTAAAGCAATATTATTAATGTTCAACCAGGACCACTTTTAAAAAGCCAATATGTCTCTTAACTTTGTTGTATTTTTTGATAGTTGTAAATTCTTGTTGCACCTCATGTCGTGCTATAAACGGTGTAAAACGATACCAAGTATTTTTCTCTTTTATCATAAGAAAATGGAGGTAAAATTTATCTTGTCAAAGTATTTGAGTTTAATTTATTTAAAATGTTAATTATGATTAACAATGTTATTTTTGGTGTAGAAGCCAACAAACTGATAGCACCAGAGAGGAACACATTAAGGCCTTTGGTTAACATAGCAATCTTATTAATAGAACTAGGACCACTCTTAAAGCTAAGATTTCTAATGTGAACAGATTTCTCTTGATCAACATATTTTTCTCTAATAGCCAAGGGCCAACTGCTCACATATCATTCGGAGAAATTTTCCGGCAAAGTTTAGCTAAAGCTGTCTCACTGATGCACCTAGTTTTCCTGAGACCAAGCCCACCAAGATCTTTAGGCAAGAATCTACTTGGCTGTCTCACTAATACATTCAAAACTCCTAACTAAACTCCTTACATATGTAATGATTATATTTTGCCTTCTTAACATGATAAATAAAAAATAAGAAATATGGCACTTACGATTCAACGGAAGGAGCACGTGATACAACTAGCCTTGAGCACTCTTGAATTGACTTCCTACAGTAATGTGATGGATCATGTATCTTGAAGCTCTCAAGGTCAATCATTTTAGTGGAGTCCGAACACTATTAATTTTTTAGGAAAATTCTTAGACGGACTCATATTCATAATATTCGAATGTTATGATTTCTTGATTCTCAATTAACTATATTACTCAATTGAACGATATAATTAATTCAGAATCATTATATCCACACACTTATTGTATAGATTAGGGATGCTCATGGATCGAGTTAAAAAGGTACCCGATTTTTACTGATTGAATTAAAAAAATTTTGACTCTCTATCCAATCCATATAAAGTGTCTGGTACCCACAAAAGAGGGTCGGGTTAATCGGGTACTCGAACATCATTAATAACAAAATATAAAAATTTAAATAATGATAGTTAGGCAAATTAATTTCACAATTAAATTAACAACAATTAAATCTAAGTCATAAAATACATCTCAATATTACATTCCAATAGCAACAAGCTAACAAGTAGCAACAAGCTAATAGCAACAACAATTAAGTGTAAGTCATAAAATACATCTCAATACTACATTCCAATAGCAACAAACTAACAAGTAGCAACAAACCAATAGTAACAACAATTAAATTACAAAATACATCCGAACAGACTCTTCTGGCAAGTATGGGAAATAAAGATGCGAGAAAGAGGAAATGAAGAGATGATTGAGAAGGAAGAGGAAGAGAAGACAAGAAATTGAAAAAGAAGATGTGAGAGGTTGCCAATAACTCTAGTAAGTATTAACCTTATTAATCAAATTTATAAAATTGTCCCTTAAATGGACCGAGTCGGATATTCGGCGGGTCACAAAAATGTGACTCGCTACCCGACCCTCAACTTGACTGACTCAACCCTCCATCCGACCCGCTTTCAGAAAACGGTTCAGGTACCCTCTTTTTCCGATTTGTCTCGGATCGATTCAGCGAATTTTTTGAATCAGTGAATCAGGATGAACACCCTTACTATAGATCCAATTCACCTAAAAATCTCCCAATTTTTGAAGTAGCATGGACAAAAGTATTGAGCCGACTCGACACTCCAAATTTTTGAAGAAGTCATAAGAAGACCTGGTCAATTCTTTTATGTAGACAATTAAAGATCCAATGACAGCAATTTGAGAGTTAAAACTCGGGAACTAATTAAATATTGTTAAAGTTGCGATAATTGAACCATAAATATTGTTTTACTTACCGTGTAAACTATGATCTATTAGCTAACTTGAATAAATCATCATGATGATCGAACACTAGCGTCCAGTTGGGAGTGCTTGTATTTAAGCACTCACGGGAATAATTTCTCATCAGTCAATATATCATTTACATCACAAAAAACACAAGCGTCCTGCGTCCATGAATTAATCCAACCAAAAAAAAAGAAGAAAAATAAACACTTTTGTATAACTATTTCAAAAAAGAGAACTAGATGGGACCAAAAAATAAATAAAGTAATGAAAGATATGAATGATCATTTATATTTCATCCATAAATTATGATCATATTGAAACTAATCGAAAATAAGCACAACTCATATTTAGTACAAAAAGAATTGATGTGGTTTTAAGCTATAAAATGGAGCTACTAAAACAATATTATTCTTTTTGTCCGCATTTCCTAAAGGATTTTTCAAACACGAAAAATAGGTATATTTCAATATTGGTGAGTATAAAAATTCAGCACGAATCTAAAATTTGCACTAACTTGGTCAAATTATTAAACATTCAAATGATCAAGCATCATAGTTAATCAACTCCATCCTTTTATCTTCTTTTTTTTCATACTTTTCTCCTTCATCAAGTAAGCAGACGACTGCTTCAAATTAGTAGCACTACATTTTTATTAGTAATAAAATAAAATATTCTTATAGGACATGAAAGAATCTTTAATTGAATAATTTAGTAAATAACGTACTAAACCTCTGCATGGCACCTGGCTCATCTGTCTCTTTATTTTGTGAAGCTGACAGGAGACTTGGGTCAATTTTACCCCATTTTCCTACTTCACACACAATAATAAGAAATAAGATAATGTACATTTATGATAAAAAATAATAATAATGTAGCTAACTAAATTTAAGAATAACCAAATTCTAAGTCCAAATTTGATTTGCATAGTTAATCACACAACTAGAATTTCTGTTCATAAAGTCTTAAAGTTGTGTTTAGATAAAGTGATTTTGATGAATTTAAATTTTTGTCCATTATAAGTGTTTTTTTTCCCCAAAAAGTTTTAGGTCATCAATGAGTTCAACAAGCATTTCGGGAAGTAATTAGAGTGACGGATAGAACGGTGGATCCTTGCCAAGAAAGGAACAAAGCAACATGATGTTTTTTTTTTTTTTTGAAATATTTTGTAATTCCTTCATTTGCCAAAACTGTTTGAGGACTTTAGAATTGTTTTGTACCCTCACATGACTCTTAATTAATGCTTTGTAAGCTGGATATTTATTTCCTTTTAATCACCCAAAAAAAATAATGGATATCCATCTTTTTCTTTTTTTACTCAAACTATGATCTCGGTTATAGGGAAAGTGTAGTTTTCATACTTGTCTCACACTTCATTGTCCTAAATCCATAATAAGCTATTAAAGGAATTTAGTTAAGAATTTAAAATCTAATAAAGAATAAAAAGATAATTTCATATTAATTTCAGAAGTCATTTCGAATTTATACTATTCAAATCTACTTCTAAATGCAACTTCACTGATTTCTCACAAGTTTTCTTTTTACAATTGTGCCAGATAGAGGGAGGGTTTTTTTCTATTTAAAAAAATATATAAAATGGATAGAGGGTTATAGCCATTTTATCGCCATATTCTATTTGTACATCATTTTTTTGTATATTATTTAAAATAAGTATGATAATAATTTAATTTTTTCTGCTGAAATAAAAATATATACATAATTACACAAAATTTCAAAAGAAATTTTAGGCATAATTATATCCAAATGGAAAAGTCATAGCCTCAACTATCTTGTAAAAAAAACCCCAAAAAAAAGGAAAAGAAAAAGAAATATTAGGAACAAACTAGTTTTTCATTATTTAAATTTCATAATATGTTTTTTAATTAAGAAAATACTTAGATAGACCTAATTTTTTATTCTACCTGTGGTCAGAATTAAATTTTAAAAAATTTTACTTATGATATCATAGGTTTAATCCACACCACTGAATTTACAAATAAGGCCAAAGATCGAATTTACTTAAATATTTATCTTTTAATATATTTTTTATCTTACATACATCATATTCAAAAAATTATTAAAATAAATATTTTAATTACATTTCAAATAATATTATAAATAATAATTATCTAAACAAAAGAGATAACTCACATTTTTGAGCCCATTGCCTTAACTAAAACAAGAAAATTATATAACTTTGAACTGGTAATCAAAAGTCAAAAATCAATAAATTGATCATAGCTAGGTAATTAAATACTACCAACTTATGATTGATTTTTTCTAATTCTAAATCCAAATATCCAAACTATTAAAAAAATAAATTGAAACGAAAAATACGTCAACCCTCTCTCCCCTCCCCCTTCTCTCATCACCTTCTTCTTCGTCTGCCATCCAAAAAGTCTCCTTTGACCATCCCCACCCCATCCCCATGGGGGATCTCCTTCTTCATTTCTTTCTCCAAATTTTCTTCCAAGATCAAATTATTTCATCATCATCCTTTCACATTTCTTCCCTCTCATATTCATACTCCTTTTTCCCCCACATTTCCACCTCTCTACATAGATGATCACAACTCATCTTTCTTGAACATTTTACATATTGTTCCCTTAAAACCCATTAAAATATTTCAAGAAAATAAAAGGTTGGATTGAAGAAAAATTTGGGATTTTTATTTATTTATTCATTTTTTCTGAGAATGGGTAGCTGTTTTTCAACCACCAAGGTGAGTGGTTCTAACAGCAACACCCCATCCGCCGCCGCCGGCGGGAACCACCACCACCACCACCAGCAGAATAGGAAGGTGCCCACCAAGGCTACAACCTCAGATAATAACTCAGTGGCCTTCAAACAAGAAGGGTCATGTTATAAAGGGAAAACAAGCCATAAGATGAATAATCCGCAACAACAGAGGAATTCTAAAAAGCCCAGTTGTAAAGGGCAAGGAGGAGGAGGGGTGATCCCTTGTGGAAAAAGAACAGATTTTGGGTATGATAAGGATTTCAACATCTGATAGGAGATATACGCTTGGGAAATTGTTGGGTCATGGTCAATTTGGATATACATATGTTGCCACAGATAAGTTTAATGGTGATCGTGTTGCAGTTAAGAGAATTGAGAAGAACAAGGTATTCTTGTTTTTTTTTTAATTATTAAAAAATCATTTTCCTGTGTTTTTTGTTTTGTTTCATGTTTTGGGACTTGTTGGCTTCTGCTTGGGGATAGATATTTGTGGTCTTATTGAAATTCATTTTTTTGTTTTTGGGTGGTGATGATATGTAATAGTCAGCTGGCTTGATTTGGTTTATTTTGAGTTCAAATTCTATCCATTGAGTGGTTATATTAGGGAGCTTATTATCCTACTCTGATTTCTTAGATAACGATTAGTCCTTTATGGTTATGGGAATCAAAGATACATCGGAATAGTATTTGTCATTTTATGATCAAACATTCACCAATGGAGATTGGGAGACCATGCTGTCGTCAAGGATATGTCTGTTAACCCTTCTGTTACTTTGGATTTGATTATTTGTGAGGTGTCTAGTGTTTTGGTGGACATAATGATCAAACATTATTTATCTGCTAGCTCATCATTGGTAAGCTTGATCATTGTCAAGTAAATGGAATTTTTCCTAGAATGAAAGTTAGGTGTGGTGAATTCATTGATGACCTTCACTAGTAGTTCCTAAAGAAGAATAGGCCGTGAGTCAGCTAGTTGGGAATTAGGTGATTAACTAGGGGGGAAGGTTCTGAGCTATTGCACAGCACTGTAAATTGAGGTACACATGTGCTGGTGTTGAACTCCATGAGCTGGGCTGGGTTACAGCGCGATCAATACAGGTGTGAATATGCTTCCCAAGGATGACATGATCTTCTGGGCTTGCTGTTTCATTGGCTTCACTGTATTTCCTAACACAAGCAAGTGCCAGCTATGACATTGGAAAATATCCAAGCAAAAAATTTGATGGAAACTTTGCATAAATTCATTTATATACTGATGTGATATCCAGAACTTGAATAGTCCCCTCTTTTGAAATTTTGTGTAATTATGTATATATTTTCCATACATGTTTCTTCATGTAACATGTGTTGCATATATATTGAACGTGATATACAGACACTTTGCATATATATGTTTGCTGTGGACAATGCTTTGATTGTTTAAACATCTGATAAGTTTTGGTCACCATCATTATACCATTTGAAATCAATTCTTGCATTTTTCTTAGATGGTTCTTCCAATAGCTGTTGAAGATGTCAAGCGAGAAGTAAAGATATTAAAAGCTTTAGCTGGCCATGAGAATGTCGTGCAATTCTATAATGCATGTGAGGATGATTCTTACGTATATATAGTGATGGAGTAAGTTTTATTGTTCGGAGCAATATTTTAGCACACAACTTTTGCTTTTCTTTTTGCTCTCCTGAAATAGTTATTAGTTAGCACACAACTTTTGCTTTTCTTTTGCTCTTATACACATCTAGATGTGTATAAGAGATTTTGTTTAAATTTAACTGTGAGGGTGGGGAATATCTGCTGGATCGTATCTTGTCCAAGTAAGCATCTTAAACTATTTACTTGATTATAGTCTGCACCTGCTTGCTGTATAAAATACATTCCTGATTAAGAAGTATGAGTATAAGAATTAACCAAGAATTTGTTGATATCATCAGAAAAGACAGCCGGTATACTGAGAAAGATGCTGCAATAGTAGTACGTCAGATGCTAAAAGTTGCAGCTGAGTGTCATTTACATGGTTTGGTACACCGAGATATGAAGCCAGAGGTATGTGAAAGTTATAATATTACCTGTCTAGTACTATGCTGTTTAATGTTGCTGCTGCTCCTCATACATCTCTTTTTCTTTTTTCAGAACTTTCTTTTCAAGTCACCAAAAGATGATTCATCGTTGAAGGCTACAGATTTTGGTCTCTCTGACTTCATAAGACCAGGTGAATAGGTGTTCTAATTTTTTCCAATCAATGTTCAAGAACTTTTACTTAGTAGGAATAAGGCTTGGTTTGTTTGTAATGTTTACAAGAACTTTTGCTTATTTGATTTTTCCTTTGAATTGTAAATCCAATTCTTCTACTTTTCTGGTGTACTGTCTAATTGAATGTTTTCATAATTCCTTGTTTACTTCTTTTTCTAATCAATTTCTGATGATCTAAGCTGCATATCTTTCTGATTCATAACTTACCAGAGATTGAGCTTCTTTCATGCACTTATGGCTGACATATGGCTCTCTCTTGTGGGTTTTTTTTTTTCTTCTTTGGTGGTGTTGTTTTCTTTTGTTTATGTGGGTGGGTGGGGAGTAAATCACATTGTCCATTTATACTACATAGTTGTGGTATATAACGGGAAAGTGTCCTTTTCTGTGTGCTAGGTAGAACCTGGAAAATTTTATTTTCATCTGTTGTTTCCATTTTTATTTTGTATTTGTTGTATTTCTCTTAATATAGCACCTAATCAAATAATGATCAAATCCAGGGAAGAGATTTCAAGATATTGTTGGTAGTGCATATTATGTTGCTCCTAAAGTGAGGTATTAAAGCGCAGATCAGGTCCCGAATCGGATGCATGGAGCATTGGAGTTATAACCTATATTCTGCTGTGTGGGCGCCGGCCCTTCTGGGACAAAACTGAAGATGGTATATTTAAGGAGGTGAGGATGTTGAAAATTTTTCTTTCTTTGTGTGGAGTTGAAACATTTAATAGTAATGTTTAAACTTTCTCCACATTGAGTACAGGAAGTATTATGACTTGACAATGCATGTAATAACTCTTAAAGGTCTCAAAAAGCTAGTTAAGCGAAATAAATTCTTACCCTCGTGTTGTTTTTCTTTTTCCATAATCCTAGTCTTTCATGAACCACTTCCGTAGATTACATTTCTCTGAAACTTCATTTATTCTTTTTTATCTTTTGGTCAATATCTTCCTTCTTGCTTTGCATTTTTCCAAGAAAGATTTTTATCATCCATACTGTTGGTTTTTTAGGAATATTACGTTTTTTTTTTTTTCTCTATATCATCTTTCTCTAATTGTAAGCTGCCTTATATTCCTATTTACATTTGTGTTATATTTTGGTCATTATGTGGTATGTGACTGTAGAGTCTAATACTTTCAGGTTCTCAGGAATAAACCTGATTTTCGTCGTAAACCATGGCCAAGCATAAGCAATAGTGCTAAAGATTTTGTAAAGAAATTATTGGTGAAGGATCCTCGTGCCAGACTTACATCCGCTCAAGCCTTGTGTATGTACTGTTATTCTGATTCTTAAAAGTTTTACATGCTTCCTGTAATGCATTTTAATTGGTCTCTATACTTTCCAACCTCCATGTCAACACGGTTGTAGACTGCTATCAAATGGCAAACAAATAGAGGGGCTGGGGGTGGGTGTGATTTATTCCATAATTCAAGTTTTCTGAATCTTCTACTGACTCCTTTTCTTTTCTTTTTTTTAAACATTGGTGGAACTTGTAGCACTTAAATAGACCGTTACGATCCAACACTGAACTCAACCCTTATCTTGCGCAAAATACTGTACAATCTTCTTCTTTTTTTTTTTTTTTTTTTTTTTTGTAAATGCGGTACAGCTTATGAGAACAGGGGACGAAAAAGACAACTTTCAGTTCTAAATCTGGAGCTTGGTAGTAGGATGGTGTTACAACTTATTTATCATTCTCAATGGTTGTGTGATTGTACAATCTGCCGTTCTTTTACGTTTTATAGGTGTCTTATTGTAGTTTCACCCACTCCGGATTTGGGTAATTAGTTATAGAAGTTGAAATTTAGTTTAGGAGGACTCACCAATCCGATGCAGTGGTTTTTGAAACTGTTCTTGCATATCCACTGCTACACTTGTAAATCACATATTCAGCAGTTTAACAAGTATATTCTTGTGGACTGACACCTAACAGTATGTAGTACAATACAACTCGACAAGTTTTTGCCTTTATGCCACCCTATCCGAGCACCTAGATCACCCATAGCAGTGCTGACAGTTTTGGTTTTCTGTTATTCTACACGGGACCATATGAGTACGAGTAGCAATCAGNGTATGCATTTGGACATTTGCCGAGCCAATATCATCAGAAGTAGATTCATTTGAGAAACAAAATACTGCTCTTCTGAATTTTTGATATGAAAGTTGAAACTTGAAAATTTAGTGGACATAAGATAATTGACATTTCATCATTGTTGTGCCAGTTAGCTAATCTACTGATCTTACCCAATTTTTCCAGCTCATCCATGGGTTCGAGAAGGAGGTGATGCATCAGAGATTCCACTAGATATTTCTGTTCTCTCCAACATGCGGCAATTTGTGAAGTACAGTCGTCTAAAACAGATTGCACTTAGAGTAAGTTTTTTCTTGTCCCTTTGTCACTTGTGTTGGAACTTCTGATGATCAACTCCAAATTTATATTTCTTACTCATTTGAGGGTCTTTATTCTTTGGCAGGCTTTGGCTAGCACACTTGACGAGGAGGAGTTGGCTGATCTCCGGGATCAGTTTCATGCAATTGATGTGGACAAAAATGGATCTATTAGTCTTGAAGAACATGAGACAGGTACGTTCCTTGCAAGAGGAGACATAAAGTTGCTCCTTGAACTTCTTATTATCAGTATCAGTCTGATGAGCTTCATCATAGGAGTTGGTTTTAAATGTTCCTCGTTATTAACTATTATGTGCTATTTTTTGTTTTTAGTTCTATTTTCAATTATAACTTCTTCAGTTTCAATACAGGCCCTTGCCAAAGATCTCCCTTGGAAAATGAAAGATTCACGTGTTCTCGAGATTCTTCAAGCTGTAAGTTTATTGATTTTGATTTATAGTACTGGAATGTTTACAGAGGAAAACAATGATGTAGCCATAACCAATAGTTTTCTTGGCGCTTGCACTAAATCCACAAGTGTAATATCCTTCCACCTACCTATGAAGCAAGAATCAGAAAAAAAGAACTGAATACCAAATAGTTTGGAGTTATGGAATGGTCTTATAGTTTATCTTGAAAGACACACACATACACATGTAAAATTAACTTAAAAAGGACTACTTTTTTGTTTGCTGATGATTCTCTAAGGAAGTTCACCCATGTTTTCTTCTCTTGTCATTGTTCCTTTCTTCTACAATGCTGACCAATAATCCAGCTTGTTTGTTATCTGGAGCAGGTAGATAGTAACTCTGATGGGCTTGTGGACTTCACAGAATTTGTTGCTGCCACTTTGCATGTCCATCAGCTGGAGGAGCACAATTCAGAGAAGTGGCATCAGAGATCTCAGGCTGCTTTTGAAAAGTTTGATGTTGACAAAGATGGATATATTACACCAGACGAACTTAAAATGGTCAGTGTTTGATGTTGTAACCCATAGCTGTTTCTAATACAATCTATTGTATAAGAGACAACTAGCAAATCCATCAATGGAAAATTGCATTTTTATGCCTTCTATTTTACATTTGTCCCTATTTGCTGCCATAGTACCTTGAACAAAATTAGCTTGTTTCTGAGGCTTATTCATAGCTGTCAGCTAGGCCAATTATTTTATTTTTCTTTTTAGCTAGGCCAGAAGGTTTATTGATTGTTCAATTAATTAGGGATGTATTTTTCTTTTTTTGCTCCTGGGAAAAAAAAATATTGCTCTAGGATTGTGTAATCCTGGAGTAATTGTTTTCACGTTACTCTTGATGTTGTTCAATTAATTATTTGACTCGCTCAATACAATTCTTCGTGTGATCCTAGTTTTATGTTCATAAATTGCAACTCTAGAATGATTTATGCAGAGCTTGCATTGACTGGTAATACAGGATCAAACATACACATTCATGCATGCACATGGATGAATGTTTTCTGTATTTCAGTTGTCTCATACTGTCATCTTTGCAGAGGAAATCATGTACATGATCGGGCCCATGTATGTGATTCTGCCACATATACAATACTGATGATAGAGTCATAGCGTCATTATTATTTCGACCAGCTACTGCTGTTACTAGTTTACTACCTCAGTTTCATTGCCTATCGAAGCAAATTTTCCGAGCAAAACATTTTCCTTTTGTATTTACCTCAAGCTTTATGCAACTTTTTGATGTCAAAAAATGCGAACAAAGAATTCTAACATGCATAGATGTTAATTGGAATTCGTGTGCAAGTTATTGTAGCCAACTGACATGATATTATTGGCATGTAGCACACGGGGTTACGAGGCTCTATATACCCAATCTTTGAGGAAGCAGATATCGACAAAGACGGAAAGATAAGCTTATCAGAATTTCGCAGACTCTTGAGAACTGCAAGTATGAGTTCACGAGTTGTCACAAGCCAACTGTAAATAAAGGTCCACGGTAGACATAGCTTAATATGGTTTTGTATCTTCTGGTGGAATTGAGAATGTTAAAAGAGGTGGATTTCACCTCTTGTTAAAATTGTTGAGCTATTCATACTAGTGCATTTACTCTCATCTGCTCATCTCTAGTCCCATTTTGTCATTTTTTAAAGTTGTAACTGTTAGAGGGACGTGTGCAAGTGTTATTTGAAGGGCACCCAATGTAAAGATGACTTGGCCTTTCTCTTATACTTATACCGTGTCTAGATGTGTATAAGTACATACTGTGAGGTGTCGATTTCTTGTACATTCTTTGTTAGCATTCTGAAGCGCTGGTGATAAATTACCAACAAGATTTGGTTATATTAGGGCTGGATTTTGTCTATGAACTAGTTATTACTAGGACATGCGAGATGAATTTGATGATGACTAAATTAGAGTCAGATAGTCAAGAATCTGAACTCTGCAGTATAAACATTCTAAAGAAGACAGAAAAGAAAGCCAATCATATAGAGTGACTGTGTTGTGTTTGTGTGATAGAGGGAATGGAGACATTATTATCATAAATTTTCATATTTTGAATGGTGACATTACATTCCAGATTGTTTTCTCTGTTGTATCATGTCACTCTCTGATAAAAATCTGTTGAGGAAGAACACAACACAGTCGCAGTGCTAATTTTTCTACTAAGGAAAATATAGGCACCGACTCGATAAGCAAAAGCCATGGCCAGCATAATCCAAACTTCTTCCAGGCCACCATTCAAATATCACTGTGTCAAATGAAGGTGAAGTTTGCAGTTTCCTGCATCCACCCTTACTCTCACACTCATATAACTCTTCCCCTTCATACTGAACTTTCAGCAGTAGCCTAAACCCATGGTACATGAATGATACATACTTCAGCCACTTCATAAATTTCGGTATGTGCTGCAATTTAACACAATATTGAAATAGTCAGACAGTGTGGTACAGGATCCCGCTTTTTAGAACCCGGGCGTAAAAAAGTTGATAGTTCGATTGTCAATTGTGAAACTTGTGTTTGCAAGAAATTGGATACCTGAACATAGTACCCTCCAGTGAGAAGAAATAACATCAATACCAAAGAAGCAATCATGCCTGCTCTTTTCATACTCATAACTGCAGCTCCAAAAAGCTCTCCTGCACCCTGATGATAAAATAGTAGAGGATTACTTATAACAAAGGCTGAGTTCAACTTAGAAAAACCTTAGTACTTACTTGGCTGGTAAGAGCTATTAATAGTACTGCAGAATTTATATTCGAATACCAGTATGATGAAGTTATAAAATACAGATGTAGAACATTAAGCCAATCTGCAAGTAAAGGAAAATTATTCTTTTAGGCATGTAAATGTGGTCCGAATAGCGATAATATTGGAAGTTTTGATATTGCCTGATCTCTAAGTTGTGCTTCTGTTTTATAGTTGGATTTCCACCAAAGTAGGCCTAGCAAGATTGCAATTAAAAGTGCTTGGATTAGTCTTATTGTATCAAAGTAATCTCTGCATCTCTCTCTGTAAGTTCTCTTCAACAATATCTTGAATTGATCAATCCAAGTCAGTAATTTTTCCAATCCTTCTTGATCTGAATAGCTAGTTGGAGCTGCTCTGATGTCTTTGACATCTGATGGTTCTCATTTTTTTCTTTTGGTTCCAGTTGGACTTTGAATTTGTGGTGTAGAAACTGAAATCATTATGCATACGGAATTCTTGAGAGATTATAAAGACAAACCAGGATGGATAATATTTAACAAGAGAGACAGAAGATTACACTAATAACATTCCTCTCATATTCTGCAGTTCCTTGAAGTAAAGGTAAATCTTCAGGAACACTGATATCATTCACTTGTCCAGCTGCCAACTCTAGCAAAAATTCAGCAGGATTCATAGCCATTTCTGGGATGAATCTCAATGATGAAAAATACTCCATTGCTTCTCTTGCCTTTCCATAGTAGAGAGGATAGCCTTGTGATATTAACAGAACCTTGTCAAACATGCAAAATATCCTGCTTGAAGGCTGGTGGATTGTCGTGACGATTGTTCTGCCCGCCTATAAGCCAATCAATCAATGTCTGTGTAACCTTTAGAAATCACCATCTAATCGCAGATTGTAAAGCATGGCTTTTTATTCATTCTCACTGAATGAGATACAGTGAACTGACAAAGAAACATGCTCTTTTGTTGCCCCAAGATATTGTAAGAAATAAAATTTGCAACCCTGGCAACATTTCTTGGTTAACTGGAGCTAGTTAGATTAAATTCTTTACCTTGGCAAGTCCTTGAAGGATCTGAAGAATTCTGTTCGCAGAGGTAGAATCAAGGCCTGAAGTTGGTTCATCAAGCAATAGAAGTGAGGGATCAACAAGTATTTCATAACCTATACTGGTTCGCTTTCTTTCTCCCCCTGATATGCCTCTAATAAATCCTCCTCCTATTCGTGTGTGACGACACCTGAATTCATTCTTTGGTTAAAGGATCACGGTAGCCATTAAGCAAGTAAAAATCTGTGGTTCAAAATTAAAAAAATAAAAAAAATAAAAAAAAAATGATGCAGGAGAAAAGTGGATTCAGTTTCAGACCGACCTTACCCCTTTTTCAAGACCTAATTCCTTAACAATCATATCCACTCTTTCACACTTCTGATTTCGGCTCATGCTGCTTGGAAGTCTTAAAAAAGCAGAAAAAACTAAGGTTTCTTCCACAGTCAATTGCGGAAAAAGCACATCATCTTGTGTGACAAAACCAATCCTGTCATTTGATTACAAACATAAGCAAAAAACAGAAACATGCTGTTAAACAGAACCTATAGGCAACAGAAAGAGCAACATATTAAGCAGTGCAGACAGCCTATCTACCTCTTCTTAAGAGCTGGAATGTACGAAACATCATTGTACGTGATCGTTCCTTTTACATGTTCGCGTAATCTTCCTCCTATTACCTTTAACAAAGTTGTTTTTCCGCTACCAGAAGGCCCCATTAAGGCTAGTATTTCACCAGGACCAACACTTCCTGTTATACCGTTCAGTATGTGCTTGTAGTTATCTTGATCAAAGTTCAATTGTGAAGCTACCTTCGATACTACTGTAGTGACAACATCCTTTATGTTGGAGGAAGCCCTGCTAAACTTTACCTTATATTCAACATCTGCAAACTGCAACATTCACCAAACTTGATAAAACTCAAATTTTTTTTTCCTCCCAAAACAGGATTTACTCATCTATGAAGCATTTGAAAATGGTTTTACCTTGAGATATATAGGTAAAGGGCGGTTTTTCTTGTCATATGAAGCCTGATCATCCTCAATATCAATCTGGGAGCTCCTATTTCTTAAGTAAGCTTGAGACATGAACTCTAGGCTGTGTCCAAAGCCATTGCTCCCTGCAATTTGCAAGGAGCCAACACTTGGAGGGGACAAATCTTCAAGCTCATCATCCTGTCTTCCAATTTCCATGGTTCTCAGAGGCAAATGAAGAAAGCCCTCTTTGCCCTTCAATAATATGTTCTTTGAATCAACCAAAAACATACCAGAATCCTACCTATATAAGGAGGAAATTGGGCACACATGCTTTGTATGGACTAACAATTAGATGACTTGTTTGGAGTGATTGGACTTTTTTTAATTATCACACACTCTTTGTACACCACACTGACAAACAACTTACATTTGACAACATGAAATTTACATTTGACAACATGAACAACTTCCAGTAATATATGTAAAATGTCAAAGGACAGAAACAACAAGGAATAATCACCTAGACACATACAATGGGAAGAAACAATGCTATCTCTTGAAACATTGAAAAACTAAATAGCTGATTTTATACATGCAGTCTTTTAAAAAAACTGCAGCTACAGCAATTGCTATCATAAGTTATAAAACTAGGACTCAAGAAGCATAAAGATTTAGTTAATTGAAGTCCATATACACTTATTACCACGAAAGAGGAGAACACCAAACCTAGGGCCATTAATGTCATTTTGGGAATAACCAATCTAAGCTAAAGCTGTAATTTTTAATTTTCTCAATGCAAATAGCAGAACTTGTCAAGGATTTTGGTAAGTTTAAGGTAAATATCTTGATTATTTTTTGTTGTAGCATATATTTTAACAGATTAATCCATAGTTCTTTATTGGAGAAGTAACAATACAAGTACTCCATTTTACATTTCTTGGTAGTAGTTTAATAGTATACTTTATAATATGAATGAGAATTCACTTCAAAAGTTAGCTGTTGAAATTGGATAATCCAAAGTCATATAAATATCATAGAGAATCCCATACTTTCAATGTGGAATTCAAATTTCATACCTTTAATGAGGCCAATAACACTTTAGTTGGTATATCAGCTGTCTCTTATACACATCTAGATGTGTATAAGAGACAGGGACGTCACAAAAAAGAATTAGAGTTTCCCTGCTTCAAGTCTTAAATTCCCCCCTCCCCTAAAGAAAAAGCAATTTTTGTTGAGTTGGGAAAAGAAATATATAAACTTATATATTTTCACCTTTACATCAAATTCAAAAATTATTAAACTTATTTCAAATAATATTCTAAATATCTAAATATAAAAAATATTTAGATAAATTTAATTTACAAATTACAGTTCTACTTGTAATTCATATGTATGTGACGTCCCGTCCTACATTGAAAATGAAAGAGAATATTACATTGTTTATAACATCTTGGATTGTGGGTTACTTACAATTTGGCTTAAACATTTTGAACCCGTTGTTTCGCAAAAGTTGTGGCCACAGATATCGAATCGAACTCGTCTCAAATGTTAATTCTTGATCGAATGATCATGTGGTCTCTGTGGCGATTGTTAGGGGTGTTCACTTGGATAAATAGCAAACCGAAATTTGCTCGGTTTGTTCGATAAATTGGATATCGGTTTATCCAATTAATATCCAAATTCAAATATTGGATATAACAGTTTGGATTTGGATTATGAATTTCAACAATCGAAATACCGAATAATCGGCCTAAGTTTTATTCGGTAATTGGATATAACGGCCGAAAAATGTAATAAGTAATAAGATAATTCTTTAGTTAGTAAATACTACTAGTGATTTTACTCTATGTTGTGTCCTTTAAAAAATTATAAATAAAAAAAATCTAAACTAATGTCCAACCTAAAACAGTTCGGTCGGTTTGCTCTGTTTATCCAAACTGTGAACACCCCTAACAATCGCCACAGAGACCACATGAGGGCGTCACAGTCACCCCGGAGAATTTTGGATAAAACAAAGATATCCAAACCTATTCTAAAATCGGTTATATAACCGAAGTTTAAAATGGATGGAATGGATATGAATTTTTGGTAAATAATCGAATATTGAAATTTTGCAGAATAACCGAACACCGATGAACACCTAAATTGTGACGCAGTGATGACGCCTCTCCACATCGAAAGTGGGAATAGATATTATATTATTTATAATACCTTTGAGCTACAATGCGGTTTAAATATTTTGAACCCGTTATTTTCGGTTTAAATATTTTGAACCCTACAATGTAACAAGATGTCCATCATACCCCAAATATAATTCTAGATGTTTTTGTTCTAATAGTCTAAGACACAAATACACCAAATTTATCTAATGTATTTCCCCATTCAAAACAATAGGCAGTCCAAAAGGGCAGCAAAATCACAAAACGACGTGGCTGGATAAAT
Source organism: Cinchona pubescens (assembly GCA_025175665.1). Classification (NCBI taxonomy): domain Eukaryota; kingdom Viridiplantae; phylum Streptophyta; class Magnoliopsida; order Gentianales; family Rubiaceae; genus Cinchona; species Cinchona pubescens. The sequence continues at coordinate 469,522 of JANKKI010000525.1, forward strand.
ATACAGCGCTGTCGTTTTGGTATCCTGCAGTCTTCTTTCTCACGCTCGGTTTCAGCAAGCAAGCCAACAGAAACCTCCGCCATGGAAACCAGTACTCCTAGTAAGCAAAATCCGTAGGTTGTTTTGATCAAATCCTCAGTCTTCACACAAAAAAACATCTCTACAATATTACCAAAACAAGAAGAAAGAAAGAATGAAGATAGTGACGTACAACATAAACGGCTTAAGACCTCGTATCTCCCAATTCGGCTCCCTCCGCAAACTTCTCGATTCAATCGACGCCGACATCATCTGTTTTCAGGAGACCAAGATTTCCAAACCAGAATTGAGAGCTGATTTAGTCCGAGCTGAGGGTTACGAGTCTTTCTTCTCTTGCAACCGCAACTTCGACAAATCCCGCGCCGGTTATTCTGGTACAAAAATAAAATAAAATCCTCGTCAATGTATTATTGGAAGACCCGGATGAAAAAGATTGGATTTTTGGAAAAGTTTCGATCTTTATGCTGAATTTTGCAATATTATTATTTTTTATTTATGGGTTTTTCCCCCCTTTGCTATGTTACTCCCAGGTGTTGCGACATTTTGTCGGGTTAAGTCTGCGTTTTCGACTGATGAGGTGGCTTTGCCGGTTGCTGCAGAGGAGGGGATTACTGGGCTTCTTGAGAGTTATAGTAATAGGGTAATGGGATCTCAAAAAGATGAATGCTCTTCAGCTTTTGAAGGGCTTCAGGAGGAGTTTTCTAGAGAGGAGCTTTTGAAAGTTGATAATGAGGGGCGATGTGTCATCACTGATCATAGCCATTTTGGTAAGATTAATGTTGTTTGTTCATTGGAGCTTTTTTGTACAAGCATATCAGCTTATTATTGTATCTTGGTTTTCTCTAAATGGAATGATCTTTTTGTGAACATTCATATGAGCTCTTGATTCTTTTGTTTCAGCCAAACAGGAGTTTTACCTGCATTTAATTACATTGTAATGTCTTTCGTGCAGTTCTTTTCAATGTCTACGGGCCTCGAGCTGATTGTGATGATACAGAAAGAAATCAATTTAAATTAACATTTTTCAAGATACTGCAGGTAATTTGATTGGTTTATTTTTTTATATAGCTCCAATTGAATGAAAGGTTCGTCGTAGTATTATCTTTCTGAAGCTGTATCTGTCTCATTTGTTAGCTAAGATATAGGAGGTAAAGGCATTCTGAAAAAAAAAGGTCCTTTTTTACAGTGTCAATGCAAGACTTTTGACTATCAAAAAGAGGGTTAATTGACGTAGTATTTCAAGAAATATGTGTATTCTCACATGCCATGCTTTACTTTCTTGGAGTTATGATGGGTCTTCAAGTTCAGGCTAATTGCTCTTTATACATATTCTAGTAAGTTGTTGTGCAGTAAGGGAATCATTGCAAGTTCAAACACTTTTTGAAGGTGTTTGCATGTTCTGTAAACATTCTGAAGTCAGAGACTCTGCCTTTAACTTGGTTAGCTGTCCCAGTTATGTATAAATGGAATGGAGGACATAGTTCTGAATGTAGCATGTTGTCATGTATTGCTTGGTTGAGTTTTAGGACTTTTACCCTTTTGAGTTAGATATACAATTTTCGTCAAATACAATGTTGGAGTCACTGGAAAAGAAGCATGGCAAGGCTAACTGGGTGTGAATAATGAAGTTTCTGCATTTTTTAGATGACAGAATCACAGAAGAGAATTAGTACTGCCCCTCAATATCTTTGGGGATGTTGTTTGGCTTTTGGCTCAGCCAACAATTTTGAAGTTTTAATCTAACTTGACTGTGACATGACTGCAAAATCTCTGTTCTGTTTGACTAAGAACATAGATGCTCATTGAAATCGAGGATTTGGAGGAGATATGTAAGCAAGAGTATTTCCTTCTACATCAACCCCATTGCAATCATCACAGCAGTGGCATTTACAAATAACCCTTGATTCACATCTCCTTCCTTTGCGCGAGAAGGGTAGTAATAATTGCTTTGAAGGATTTTGTATGACTAACTTAAAGTATTTGTATTATCACTGTTAGATGTGTAAGCTTCAAACTCTTTGATTCATGTTAACAATTTTCTTTTAGAGAAGATGGGAGTGTCTTCTACATCAAGGACGAAGAATATTTGTGGTTGGGGACCTCAACATTGCTCCTACTGCTATAGATCGTTGTGATGCAGGACCAGATTTTGAGAAAAATGAGTGAGCAATTATTTAGTTTCTTGACTTACCTGTGGGTTTTGCCCTCATTAAATATGTATTTTTCAAGCAAATATGTAGTTTCATTGTTTGCAAAATCTTTCTTACAGGTTCCGGACATGGTTTAGATCTTTTTTGGTGGAAAATGGGGGACAATTTGTTGATGTTTTTAGAGCAAAACATCCTGGGAGGTTTAATTTGTTGATTTCTTTAGTTTGTTTTTCAAGAAATTTCGAATCTGTTTAAAAGGATTAAGTTTTCATGGTTTGGAAATTAAAATGTAGGCTTTCTTGAAAACATGACTTTATAAGTTGTGTGCGATACAGTCCGCCAATTCATTTGAAAAGTTTTACCCTCTAGCGTGTAATTTCTGTTCTATGATTTTCAGATCAGTTACTATATTTTCAAAGTGAAGTATCATTTTATTTTCATGTTGTTTTGATCTCAAATCATTCTGCAGAAGAGAAGCCTACACATGCTGGCCAACGAACACAGGTGCTGAGGAATTTAACTTTGGGGCAAGGATTGATCATATTCTTAGTGCTGGATCATGCTTACATAAAGAATCAGGTCAGGAAGGGCATAACTTCATAAGTTGCCATGTTAAAGAGTGTGAAATTTTGATCCAATTCAAGCGATGGAAACCTGGAAATACACCCAGGTACTATTAAATTTGTTGGCTTTAAGAGGATGAAGTGATTATCAATCATGTCTTTACAAGGAAGTTTATATTTAAGTTGTAACATTGGTTACCAGTGTGTAAGATATTATGAATTTTTGTGTAGATTCAATGTTTGGTAAATTAAGCTAAAAGCTTTCAAAATTTCATGGAATTTGGAATTTTCAAAAACTTTGATTTGCTTTCCCTCTTCTTTTTTTTCACTATACCCCTTTTAAGTTGAAATTGTCCTCCTCTCTATTGATAGGTGGAAAGGAGGAAGAAGCATGAAATTGGAAGGCTCCGATCACGTTCCTGTTTGTATGAGTTTGGAAGAAATCCCTAATGTTCTGAAGCATAGCAGCCCCTCATTATCTACTAGATACTGTCCCCAGGTTTACGGATATCAGCAAACACTAGGTACGAGTCTCCTATTTTGACACAGAAATTGCTTATCTGGATGTCTCGAGTTTAATTTGGCTTCTGGAAATCCTTTTACAATGTCTGTTTTGTAACTTTTGTTTGTCACTATTTAGTATATTAATGTATTGTCCCCTTTTATATGCAACATGACTTATCAATTAGATTTATGGGATAGTTTTGTTTTATTTATGAAATTTGAATGTTGAACTGAAGATTAGAGATGTAGCATTACTTTTAGTGAGTTAATTCCCTCGTGGAATATTATTCTGCAGTATCAATGTTAATGAAGACACGCTCAGCTGAGAAAGTTAAGAATTCTGAAGAATCAAGTTCGTTTTCAGGTGAAAGATTTATCCTAGATGATCAACTAGATAAAGATTCACCTTTGCTTGCCCCATTTTTCTTGACTATTTATGTTTTATAACAGAAACTGATGACTGTTCTGAAGGCTCAGCCAGTCAACCTTCCTGTAGCGTCACTCTTGGTCTGGGTAGCAATCTTGCAAAAGCAGGGTCTCACGTGGAAACCAGGAAGAAAGCAAGACAAAGTCAGCTCTCACTCAAATCATTCTTCCAGAAAAGTTCCAGTTACAGCGAAACTTCTCAGAGAACTGGCAATGAAATCAAGCTTAGTCAGACAGATGTATCTACTTCTTTCTGTTATTCGAAGGGTTCCCCGGCACATGTTGAAGAGAATTGTAACCCAAAGGATGGTGTTTCAGATGTCTCTGCATCTAGTCAGGTAGATAATGAGATTGACGGCTGCCAACCTTCAACAAAAGAGAAGTCTAATGTTGCCTTGTTGGAGTGGCAAAGGATTCAACAGCTCATGCAGAACAGTATACCTCTTTGCAAGGGCCATAATGAACCTTGTGTTGCTCGGGTTGTGAAGAAAGCTGGCCCTAACTTAGGCCGCAGGTTTTATGTCTGTGCTCGTGCTGAGGTATAGAAAACTGAGAATTTATTTTGTCTTCAGCATGCAAGCTTACACCCCCATTCATTCTCAAACAATTTTAGAGTTGCTAATTTATGGAGACAAGGATTCCCTTTACATTTGAGATAAAGAAAGAAAATTTTCTCCTTCCTCATAGTTTGAAACATTTGATGTTTATATGGTATTGAAAATTATCATTAATGGATTGAGAAATGCTAGATAAATCCTTCACTTGATATCCTATTCAGTTAATTGTGATTAGACTATAACCATTTTAGAATCCTAATTCTTCTAACTTCTCCATCGCAAATTTATCATTGTTATCAGTCTCTAATTCTTCTAATTTATCATTGTTGCTGGAGATTATAGCTGTTTTCCACCTCCTGTAGTGCTCCAATAAATGCTAACTCCAAGAAAGTAAAGCATTGCATCAAAAAGAATCACACAGTTTTTACATCTACGTATGTTTTCCTCTCTTTCAATCACATGTTGAATGGCCATTGACCCAAGTGTTGCTCGGTTTTCAGTTTTATGTTGCTTTTTTATTCACTCAGGGGCCTGCATCTAATCCTGAAGCAAATTGTGGGTACTTCAAGTGGGCTGTTTCAAATTCCAAGCGCAAAGGATGACGTTGACTGGCTATGATACATTAGCTTTGCATTTTGTGGTCAAGCTCGGTTGGAAGGAAGCTGTCCAATTCTGTGCTTAATTGTTCGCTGCCATTTTGATTGGATCAAGTGTAAGTATCAGGTTTTCTTATTCAAAGATATTAATGCAAAATTTTCAATTCAACATGTTTCTAATATGCTCACTTTCTCTTACTCCTACATGAGCTTAAATTCAGGATTCTTCTTCATATGCCAACCTTGGTTGAGAATCCTTTTAAATAAACATCATCTCTTTGGCAGAAAGATCAAGTTAGAGTTTGTATTCTCCACTCCACTGTGAAAGTGATGAACCAGGATTTCGTCTTGAAGCCTCTAAATGTTAGTCTCTTCGTGGCTGGCCAGATTTGTTTGACGGCTGAATTTTGAAGTTACACTGACAGTCTTGGATGACTAGTAAAATAGTAAGTAATAACATAGGGTTGATAAAATTCTAATTTAGTATTAATTAGTAGTTCGGATGGATCTGCCGGCCAGCGAAAATTGTAATTTTGTATACATTAAAAAATATTATATATGTAATATACATATGTTGGAGATTGGTCGATTCGACCTCGAGTCGAGTGTTTGATGCTAAATTCACGAGAAACCCAATTCATTTACACCCAACTTAATTCGTATTTTTTGTTTCTCAAGTTTATGCTACATAAAACTAGGGAAGAATCCTAGAGTCTGCCGCATTTTAAATCTCCTCTTGATTAATTAAGTAAAATTTAACTAACTAAATTTGTTAAAATACTCTAACACCAAGCAGGCCCTTACAATTACTATAAATCAAGGGCTCAGGTAAATTATCATGGCAGGCCTAACTAACACTGGTGATTCCTTTGACTAACATCGGCAATCGAATAACCGATTAAGATGACAAATTACGTACTTTATGTGGTTGAAAAATAGAAAAAGGACACTACTCTATTAGTAACCAAATAAGTAGACAGAGGAACTATAGAATATGAATAAATAAATTTGTTCTTGTCGTAGAATATGTGTCCCTATTAGGATTGGATTAAATTTCTAATCCATTATGATTACATATTACGTATAAATAAAGAGCGCAGGCGCCGGACACGGCTAAATTATGGGTAGCAATCAATCTAATCAGATTCACAAGTCACAATACACAGAAAATTTTAGACAAAATAAATGCTGATTTTAGAAGCAGCAGGTTATAGGTGAGAATGTGTAGTTGTTTAATTATTTAAGGATTTTTTTTAAGTTACTCTCTCCGTTTTAAAATAATTGTCTTATTTAGTTGATAGCATAGATTAAAAAAGTTATTAAATTATATCAATTTTATAAAATAAACAAAGTGACTAAAATATCATGTTATAATAATATTCTAATAATATAAGTTTTCTTTTATTAATGTAGTACTGATAATAAAATTTGAAAAAACATCATTTAATAGTACTTGATTTCTTAAAGCGATAAATATTTTAAAACAAAACAAATTTTCTAACGTAATATTTATTTTAAAATGAAAAAATAACAAACATCTAATGAAAGGTCAATTAACATCGCATTTAGTAATATGAAATCTTGACCAACATCACATTACACTAAATGTAAGTCACCCGCGTACATATTCTTCGATGCTAAGAGCTCTCACAATTCAGACACAACGACGCAATTATGAGAAGCGATCTATGAGCACATATTCTTCGACGCTAAGAGCCCTCACAATCCAGACACAATAACGCAATTATCAGAAGCGCTCTATCACTGGGCTAATGACCGAGCAACACAGACCAAATTCGGATCCAGTCTGCAAATACTAGTTGTGATGTTTTTACATTCAAAGCCAGATAAAAGATCGTCAATCATATAATGCAACGTTCTTTTAAGTCGAGGCATTTTCTTCTAACTCCAGCTTGTCCAAATTGTTTGATTTCTTCCAATTAATGAGGAAACTACAATAACACTCATGCGATTTACTTCACCAAAAATTTTTGATTAAAGAGGGATTCGTCTCTAATGATCTCTTAATCCATATGCTTTACATGATGCTTTTACGACATGCTCTTCTCATTGGGCTTTTCTTTCTCTTTGTTTTCTGTTAATATTCGGGTAAATCGTTAATAGTACAATTAAGTTTGAGATGTTTCTTTCTGTTTCTTTGAGGCAATAATCATGGAAATAACGACATCATTGTCAATATATGAACACGTACGTTAATGTTTTTAATGCAGAAATTGAACATTTTTTGGTTTATATTTCTACTTTGCTTCCTAATATATCTGTCGTGACTTTGGTTCTCAATATTTAGGATAGTTAATTGGTAAATACTAAGGGTAGGAAAAGAAGTGCAACTGAAATAGTAAACTGCACTTCGCTTGTAATCTGGTTTGAGTTCGAATCACAAAATAATATATAGATATCAATTGTAGATCCTCTAAAAAAAAAGAAAAAAAAACTTAAGTAGATTTAATTTTGAATCTCACTTGTAAATCTTGTGATTATAATTAAATATTACAAAATTTTACTTACATTCATTAATATCACTTATTCTAAAAAAATTCAGACTATAAAATTTTCACACTATAAAATTTATAAATAATGTTAAAAATTAAATTTATCTAAGATATTTTTCTCGTTAATGGGTTGAATTGCCAATTGTTCCCAGATGAAACGTTGCATCCGGTACAAAAACGACACATACAAGTGGGAATGGCCAACTTTTTTTTTTGTTTTGTTTTGGGAGGGGGGAGATGGGGTGCCCATTTGGTTAACCAAATGGTATTTATACTAGTCCGGTAGTATTAGTGGTTATGATATAGACGGCATAGAATACATAAATCGAGGGTCCAAGCTCTAATCAGAAATTTGATCTCTTATAAAATGGACAAAATTGGAAATATTATTCATACATAGTATTTGTTTTTCTATTAATTAACTTATTTATTATTTAGATGCTTATGTATTCATTTCGTGACAAAATATAGTTTAGAAAAAGTATTTTGGTAAATATAATGATACTTTTTCTAAACTAGATGTGTATAAGAGACAGACATATTGGAGATATATATATATATACACGGCTTTTTTATTTTTGGCCTCATAGATCTCTTCTCTAAATTATGTGTTATCAATTCAACTATACTATAGGTAGAAAGAAAAGATTGAAAAGTAACATAACTTGCATGGTCAAGTTGAATGGTATAGATTGAGCTTAATTTGAGTGACTCTTGGTTGCTGTCAAAATCCAAATCTCAACGGCAATTTTGTTGCTTCGCTAATTGGTGATTTTTTTCCCTGTTTTTGGAATAAATAAATGGGGATTCAATCAATTTGAAGGGACTTAAAAGAATAAGTACTAGAAGAAAAAACAGCATAAACTAAGGTCGCTATCTTAGGAATAAAATAAGGTAGGATAGTCAAGTTGGCATTTGGCAAGTGTCACATAGGCTTCGCCCGTTTCTCCACGGCTTATTTTACGGATTTCAACCTAAAAACGTAAGCCGATCGAGTTATAGAATAAGGACTAATTTCATTTTGCATCCTTCAACTCATATTCGATTTTTATTTTGTATTTCAAATTTTAATTTCGAGATATTTTGAACTCCACATCTCAACTCTTCATACTTTAATCATTTTTCTAACGTCATTTTAAAAATTAACGAAATTTTTTCATATGTACGATAAGTTCAGAAAAATGTACAACAATATTTTTACATGTAAAAACAAATATTTCGTTAACTTTTTTAACAATATTAAAAAGGAGGTTGAAATGGGATAAATTTGAGAGTTGAGGGTATAAAGTGTCCAAAATTAAAACTCAAGATATAAAATGAGAAAAATATAAGTTGAGAGGTGCAAAATGAAATTAGTCCTATTCGAACAAAAAAAAAATGGTCCGGCTTTCAGTGTTTTGAAACTTCACCGGATTTAATCGGTTCGGTCACCGAAAGAACTACCGTCGGTCCAATACCTATCCGGAAAAAAGTAAAAATCAAACTTAAAAATCGCTTTTTAAATTTGAATAAAAATGATTTAAATAAAGAAAAATTAAAAAATAGTGAAAATAAACTCCAAAATAGCAAACATTGAACACACCAGAATGAAATTTATACAAAAATAAGTATAAAAAAGATGTGTATAAGAGACAGAGCATGGATTTTATTAGACTATAATTATTAAAAATAGTGTTTCGCTTATATTTTAGATTTTATATAAATATATTTTGGTCATTTTAAATTATATCACAAAAAAAAAATTAGTGAACCGATTCAACCGATCAACCGATTGAACGCAACCTGGCCACCGGTTCAATAGCCGGTCCGGTTTTCAAAACATTGGTGACAACCACTTGACTTGATGCTGACGGCCACTTGAAAATCAACATTTTGGCTGTCTCCTAAATGAATCTAATTATCCCAAAATCATTTGGTCGGAAGGGCTGTACTAATTAATTAATTACTACTGATAAGGATGTATCCTTAATCTTTATTGCAATTTGCAAGAAAGACTCTCTTCCTTCTTCTCCACTTGGCAGGCAAGTCATCCTAAACGAGAAAATCCAAAAAATCTAAATTCATACAAAGAACATACAAAATTATGAACATGGGCCTAGTTAATCACATTGCAGTAATAACGTTCATGTAGATGTTATACCTCTGAACATCGACAGCTATGCATATATGTTCATGTATATTTTATAAGTATTATTTACATCCTCTTTCTTACCCAAAAGAATGTGTATTTCATATTGGTTTTTATTGGTTTTACGAGACGGCCAAAATGTTGATTTTTTTTTGGCCATCAGCATCAATGAAACATTATAACCACAAATTGTGTAAAATACGTCTATATATACATGTATTATACCTTCTACCTCGTGGTTTGATTTTTTGCCACTACTATAAGATTTTCAGAGTCAAATTTTATAATTCTTTACTTTAGCAATTTTAAAAGAGTAAAAATTTGGAAATTCAATAAAAATAGTACCTAAGATAAGTTTGTTAAACTAAAATCCAATAGAATGCCAATAGAAATCTGTCCCATAACAGCTGATAAATTTAAAAGAAAGAATGAAATTATTGCCCATAATTAATATGTTAGTATCTAAGAACCGAGAAATTTTATGTCGGTCAGGAGTTATTATTGGACATATTCATTAGTTGTTCCTCAACCGATGGGAGCTTTTCATTTAGAATAGAGGGCCCATATTTCTAAAAAATAAGAGAGTCATCCTGTTCAAAAAAATGGACCCTTCAGATATATGACAAATTCTATTATTGAAAGAAGAACTACTGACATATCTAATAGTTGTTCCTGACCAAAATAAAAATTTTCATATATTCTCACTTATCAACACATGAATATTTTGGCCTCATTTTGAAAATAAATGCCGTTTTTGAAGAAGTTTTGCTAATGCCAAAAATAAAAAAGCCGTGTATATATATATATATCTCCAATATGTTGCCTAAAAAGGAATCCATATACACTCCGGCATTTGTTATAAAATGGATAAAGAAAGATATAATAGTGTGAAATGAACTATTCAGTTATTATAATTTTTCTGAATTTCATATTCGAGATATGAATATAAGAAAAGGCAAAAATATTATTTACCGTTCGAGATATGAAATTAATAAAAGTTTAAATAATAAATAAGTGCCATTAATAAATTAACAATATTTTCATTACTGAAATTTCAATGGTGTTTATTTTAATTTGTGGTTCACGACTCTTCAGCTAAATCAATCTTTGCCTTTTCTCAATTTTGCGATGTAAAAGAAGTAACGGCTAATTTGTTTGGGGCTGACATTTTGGTATTACATTAACGAGAAGAAAAAAAAAAAAAGAAACATTTTTTGTCTTCTAGAGTACTGTGATTGTGGCCTTGGTGCTTATATAACACTTGACAATACTAGTAAAATAAGAAAATGCAATTTTTGGACTAACAGTAACACGATCCAAAGGAATACCCATGTGTATTTTACCGAATTTTAAACTTATATAAAATAAAAAAAATTACATTAAATTTCAACAAGTCAATTAAAGGACAAAAATGTGGAAGTTTAAATGAGACATACATCACTTAAAGAAAAAGCGAAGTTTTACAATTATATAAAAGATTAAAATTCGGTAATAACTTAACATTTTATTATATAATATTATACTGTATAAATTTTTAAAACGTAAAATGATAATTCTTCAAAAAGGACGATTGAATCTTCTGTTATTTTTTTTTTTTTGTAGAATAGAAGATTAAAGTCTTAAGCCTCATAAGCTCTTGCAAAAACCACGAGCTCTCAGCCCATAAAATTAATGTGATCCGATCTTAACATAGACGACAGTTAATCTTATAGCCGTATAAAAGAAGTAGCGGCTAATTTGTTTGGGGCTGATATTTTGGTATTCCAGTTATGAGTAATATATATATATATATATATTTTGGTCTTTAAAGGTGACAGTTTTACAATCTTGTTAAGAGAATTATCACGTTGACTTTATATGTATATTACAAAATTTTAAAATATATATTATTATATTTTATATAAAGAAATAATTTTCTAAAACGATGATAGAATCTTCCCCTTTTTTGTGTAGAATGGAAGATTATTCCGTTTGGTTACCAAATAAATGGTAAGTATTTGTCAAATATTATTTAGTCAAGTGATAAAAATTCACCAAATAATATTACACACTATAAATATTTTGTCTTATCCATTATTTGCACTATTCATCTAATGTGATTTTAATGAATTATTTATATTGTAAAAATTTCACAATTATTATTGAATTTGGATTGCTAAAATAGTAATGCTGATAAAATCTAATGTGTATAATTTTATATGTTCTTATGAATTTAGATTTCTATTGGACATTTAAATTTACAAAGAGACAGACATTATTTATGCTGTTTGAAAATTTTTATTGTATAAATGTTATATAGATTCTTTATATTAATTGAATATATTCCACTTTTCAAACAACTTAGTGTTCTTATGATTAATAATCAACTTCACGAGTTGAACAACAAATATTCTTTCAAATATACTATTTTGGCCAAGAAATTCATTCGATTCAAGCTCTTTACAGCCGAAAATCCACTCGATTGAAAGGTTATAAATTGTAGTGTTGGTGAATTTTGAAGGCTATTAAATTGCAAAGGTACTTATTGATATTGATTCATAGTCAAAGATGTCAGATGAGAGATGAGATGGAAAAACATGGATTCACTCTTGACAATACTGAATCCATGCTTGCTCCATCTTTCATCTCATCTTGACACATCTTTTCTGGATCCATATCATTATTCTCCCATTTTTCTTTTCTTCAACCCGTTTTACCCTATAAATCTTCATTATAGATATACCATTTCAAATGCTGTATTATTCAATTTTTTTTTTATTTTTTGTTTACTATTTTTTTCTCTTTCTTCAACCCCGTTTTACCCTATAAATCTTCATTATAGATCTACCATTTTAAATGCTGTATTATTCAATTTTTTTTTTTGATTTTTTTGTTTACTTCATGTTGTATCATGTCAATGTTGGTTAGTTTATCTACATTTATTGAGATTTCACCTCAATCTAGATAGAATTGGGATTTAGGTATAGAGTTTCATATTATTTTGTTATTAAATTTTGAGAAATGGTTAAAATTTGTGTAGCTTAATTAGAGTACTTATCGCACATTACTAATTTTATGCTTGGATTTTATTTACTTGCAAGGTTTTCAATTCAATTTGTGCCCCAGTGGTGCAATTCTTCTAGAAAGCAAAATAAGTTGAAACTACACAATTTAATTTCAACTAAACAAGCAAGATTGTGTGTTGGTAATGCGTTGTTCACTCTACTAAACAAGTTATAGAATCTTCTACCTGGACTCTCATTGATCCAAGAGATTGTAAAGTTTGCCCTTGTCCTGCAAAAGTAATTCATTATTTCTACCATTGAAACTTTTTGAATGAAGAGAAATTAAGGTTAGGAAATTGTTGAATAAGACAGATTTCGAGTTAGAGATCAAGAATATTGAGGGTTTAAATAACAACAACTGCTTCTTCCTTTTTTTTTTTAAAGGCCACGTGCTTGTCAGGTGGCCATAGGCATTAATAATCTCTAATCTTTCATCTATGTCCTGACATTATTTAACAATTTGTAAGGTAGGGGACCAAAACAGTTAGTTTGTTGTATTGTCATAAGAGACCAAATTGGTTCATGCTTTAAAGATAAAGATGACCAAAATCAGTCTCCCAATTCCGGCCATCAACACGATATCTATTGCACGGAGACAGTCGTTCGACAATCCGGATATGTCTAATCCCTGTCTCTTGGACACATCTATGTGTATAAGAATCATAAAAGTCTAATTACTCTTGTTTATAATTATTTTGGGTTATAAAATAAAAAGAAAATAATAAGCATTTATTATATGCAATCCAAACGAATAATTTGGCAATATTATTTTCTATTTAAATAATTATTTCATATTTTCAAAAATCAACATTATTTTCAAATATCACTCAAGTCAATATTTAAATAATATTTACCAAATAATAAGTGATTATTTGCTCTTAAATTTCATAAGCAAAAAGCATAGTCTAAAGCAAGAAATTATTGTGCAATAAACAATACATTATCATAACTATTTTCAATTTCTAACTTGAAAAATCCCTTTCAAAGTTAAAAATGCATTCGATCTATCGCAAGACTACGTAGATAATGAGGCTGAATGAATAAGATATAAGTCATAGAGGACAAAAAAGGATTAGAACAAGCACGTAAATTATTTTCTTTTTATGCATCTCCATTTTTCTTTTCTTTTTTTAAATTAATAGAAAACCACAATAACTAGAGCTGAAACAAAAAATAACCCACAGCTGGATTTTGGAAGCTATTATAGTACTTGCAAAAATTTTCAAATGTGTGCCAAGTACAACATACGTATTTGGATCATAAATCTGATTTATTTAATCTATTTTCAGGTGAATTATGTCCTCTATTCTAATTAGGAAGATATTGATATACAGGGGTGAAAGATTATGCTCAAACTGAACTTGATGTGAGAAGAGCTAATTTGAGTTCAACTTGCCAATAATCAAGAAATCAAAACTTGATCAAGATTAATGTTTGTTAAATTTTTTACTTCGACTTATATAATTTTATTACTATAAATTTATGTATAAAAAATTCAATTTATTTAAATTCAATTCAATTTCAACTTCACAAAATATTATTTTGATTTCAATCCAAAACATAAATAAGTCAAAAATTTGATAACTTACGATATGCCAAATCTTATAATGAGGTAATCTGTCCTCTTCTTAATTTTTTATTATTTTTTTAAAAAACAGGGAAATATACTTCTTTCTTTCAAAACCAGGATTGAACTTCAATTTGGTGTACAAATTTCAGTTACGGTTTTAATTCATAATTTAGAAACTTTTCGAATTCAAAGTTCAATTTATCGTTATCTTATGATAATGAACAAATTCTACACTTTTTTAAAAATAATTTCCTTAACTTTAACAATTTTAAATAAATTTGAATTAGTCGATGGTCCCTAAAAGCTGGAGAGAAACGAATGAACCGAATCGACCCGACGCGTCGACCTAATCATTTTCACTCTATACAAAAAAGCGGACCCCACTCTGACTCAGAACCACTCCCCCTTCTGTTCTTCATAATCAGATAAACCCATTTTGCTGACTCATCTACAAAACCGGATATACATTCCTTACAAAAATCCTCGTCAGCAACCCGACATCAGAATCCCCATTAATTTTTTACTGTTCATATTACTCCACATGGTTTTCACTTTTACCGCAGTTAAAATGTAAAATTTACCTCCCCTCCTCTCCTCTATAAATACCCCCTCCTTGCCCTCAAGAGTTAACAAACCAAATCAACTCATCCATTGACTTATCAACTCCTCACCCTAACGAAGATTATGTTATCTTCTCCGTCCCGTTCCGTTTTTCATTTCCCACAGAACTTTTCCGGCGAGTCTTTTCACCCGCCGGCGTCTATTTCCAGTCTCCGGCAGCCACGTACTACTGTTATTTCCGCCGCTTACGCTTCTTATACTGCCTCGGAGAGTGAGAGAGCCACTTCGACGTGTCGTTTTGCCGCCGAAGCTAGAAGCTCCGACGTCGTTTTACGAGGTTTTGGGGATTCCGATGCGAGCGACTGGTGGCGAGATTAAGGCTGCCTATCGGAGACTAGCGAAAGGTTGCCATCCCGACTTGGCGGGAGACGATGAGAAAAGCTCGTCGGCGGACGAGTTCATGAAGGTTCATGCTGCTTACTCCACTTTATCGGATCCGGACAAGAAAGCTGATTATGATCGGGGACTTTTCCGGAATCGCCGCGGTGTCAGGATTTTATTCAACTCCGTCGCCGACAATGTCGAGGTTTTCCCATTACAGTGGCCGGAATTGGGAGACTGATCAGTGCTGGTAGAGATCGTGTGATGAGATATAGATTGATATACAGAGTTCGGAAAAATTTTGAATCTAATTCGAAAATATAAAAACAAAAAAAAAATTAAGTAAAGAAAAATGATTTAAGAGTTATCGAGTGAATCACTGAATTGGGGAATTTTTTTTTTTAAGCATAAATTATAATTTTGTATATGGAATCTGAAGAAGCCCATGTAAAATGTAACTGGGGTAGTAAATATGGTTAACAGATTAACTTGAGTTACCATGTTTTATTAAGGCGAAATTTCTGTTTTTCTTCTGTATTTGGACTTGTTTATGTGACTCTTCATTTGGCTTTGCAAATCTCTTAGAAAGAAATTGATAATTTGGTTGCTCAATTATACAAATTGATAAATTCATTGATGTTAAGTTAAATAAGATTAAATATTTGAAATTAAGTTGTTGATTAAATATAAATTTATCACATAAATTAATTTTCACAATGCATAAAGTACAAAAATATCTATCAAGTTACCATTATGATTTCTCACTAGAGTCAACTGTCAATTGTCATATTCCCGTACAAAAAAAAATGATTAGTAGTTTAACATAAGGTCGTCTTTTGGGTTGTTTTTTTTGATTGTGTTTGGATGATTATTTTCATCCGATTCTTTTTGATTTTCTACACACTTATTTGCAAACTATTAGTATGATTGATCTAGATGTGTATAAGAGACAGCTCTAATACTGTGTTTGACGGAGAGATTTGAAATTAATATAAAATTTAATTGAATTTAAATATGTTAATTATTTAACCGTGAAAATCACAACCTTTCTAGTTGGTGAATTTTAATTTTTTAAACTAAATTAATTAACATATTTTGATAACTTATGATAGATTTGAATTTCAAATCTCTCCGTCAAACACAGTATTAGAGTTTTTCGGAATAAATTCATCCACCATCACGCAATTGGTACTCTAGTTGACAAATATTTAAATAGATTTAGTTTTTTATTCCACTACCAAGCTTTATGGTGTAAATTAAAACTTATAAAATATATGACATTAATTAATGTAAATAAAATTTTGATCACAAAATTTATATGTAGAATAAAAAATAAGATCTATTAAATATTTTCCCCATAATTGTATAGTTAACTAATAAAATTGATTAGCACTGATTCAGCAATGATTGTGGATTGTTTTCTCGGATTGGAATATTGGAACATTAACAAATCGAACGGCTGAATATACAGTGGATTCATTTTGTTTTGCAAGAGGATCTGTGTGTTAGTGACTGTCTCGTGAGCCATAAATTACTAAAAAAGGAGCATCTTATCTTGTTAACTGACATCAAGTGGGCAACAAGTGGGTTATGAATCCGGATGTGCAGGGCCTCCAGTTTTCAAAACCGTTGTTTTTAGGCAACAATTTGGAGAAGCATTTTCAAAAAATAATTTATAGAATTATAAATTCGGAATCATTTACTAAAGACATCAATTTAAGTGACAAAATTATATAAAATTTTTAATTATTATTTTAGATAATTGACTAAATTTCGTTCATTTTTTTATAAATTTAACTATACATCAGTAATTTTGTTATTTTATAAATTTGTATAAATGCAAAGGTCCGTAATATAATGCCCACGCCAGCTCAAAAGTATTGTAGTTTACTCCTTACTCGGCTTCCAAGTCCTTATCTTTATTTTCATAATCCCATTGTTTTCCATCTGCCTATTTTTTGCTTGTTTGGAAGGGGTGTCCATTCTGAAAATCCACAATTGATTGATCTTCTAATTAATTTCCAAGGAAGATGACATTATG
The DNA here is from genome assembly GCA_025175665.1 of Cinchona pubescens. NCBI lineage: Eukaryota > Viridiplantae > Streptophyta > Magnoliopsida > Gentianales > Rubiaceae > Cinchona > Cinchona pubescens. The sequence continues at coordinate 486,595 of JANKKI010000525.1, forward strand.
AGCATTATAAAGTTATGAAAACATGGATCAATTCCGCGGAAGAATTCAGTTGCCCAAAACATTCAACTTTGGATTACAACAGGATAATGAGGCAATACAGCAGAGCTTTCCCAATCTTGCAATTACGCGTAATATGAATACTTTCATACCAATGTATGTCGGTCGGAGGGTATGAATTAAAAACTGTAACATCATTTCATTTCCATAACATGAATAGCGGTGGCTTAATTATATTTTCCCGTAAGGATATCGTATCTTGATACTTTGAATGTTTATATAATATAATATTATGTATTTTAATTAATTGTACAATCTAAATTTTAAAATATAATAATATAATATTTTAACGAGACATAGATAATAACGATCGGTTACAAATTACGTACTTCTGTATTTATTTTATATATATATTGTTATCTAAGGTTTAACACTTTTAATTTTACTATATATGAGAGAGTGATTAAATATCACAACAACACTCAATTTTTTTTAATTATATTTAGCCACCCTGAACTTAACGTGAGTTGTTGTAATTTGAATTTATTTTATAAGTAATTTTCTTATTAACGTGAGTCAATTAGCGTATTGTGAAGTTAAAAAACAGTACCATCAAGATTGACTAGTCTGATAAATAATGGAGTTTCAACTCCAAGGACGAAACTAGAAATATTTGTCGGTGAGAACACAAATACTTATAAACATTTATAATGCTTAGCAATGTATTATGTTTATTCACACAAATCATCATCGATCTAAATATTCCATCTCAAATTTTTTAAAAAACCAACAAATAAGATAAAATTTTATTTTATTTTCTAAAAGTTCAAATACTAAAAATAAGATCGAAATTTCAAATTCGTCGTTCACTAATATTTTATATTTCTCATTTTGTTTCAAATACTTAATATTTTTGCTTTCCAACGACAACCAATCTACACGTAAAAATATTTTTCTTGAATCAGTAAGGATACCAAGTCAATAAAAGGTACAATTTTACAAAAAATTTCTACTAAATTACATTAGAAATTTTATAAGTATCTTTATCTTATGCCCCCAATGATAGCCAGATAGATCCGCGGACTCAATAAATATCTCATTTTATATTTTTACTGGACAATTTGTAAATAGTACTATAAATTACAAAAATGTGACCGTGATTGCCCTTGAATCTGGAGCGAGGAGTAACCTTCCTTCTAAACCTTTTCTTTTAAAAAAAAATAAAATAAAATCAAGAGAGGAGCGGTTTGGATGTCCTGGACAATCTGGATAAATACCATAGTTGATTTTCGGGTTAATAACACTTTACCCCTGAACTAGGTAGGTAATAACACTTTGTCCTCTTGAATTAAAAAAATTACACTTTACCCCCACATATCACATGATTCATCCTTAAAAAAAATTGTAATATCTGTTAAATGACTTAAATACCCATAGCACTATATTTTGATTTTTATATTTAAATTTTGATAATGATGTGACAATTATTTAAAAATAATAAAAAATAAATTATATTTTTTTTTAATATAATCCATGACAATATATATCTTGATCTAAATTTTTAACGTTTGTTATGTATTTTATATTATTTCGAATTTAAATGTTGATCTTTATAATAGTAGAATCTTATAACATCTAGATGTGTATAAGAGACAGGTTCTATAAGTATATTTATGACAATATCTATTTTGTAACTCGAATTCATGATTTCTAAATAACTCTTAACATTTTAGAGGTTACATGCAACACTTGCACCTATGTAAATTGTAATGTCAAATATAATATAATTCAACATTTTATCATATTTTATTTTTTGATTATGCTGTCTCCAAATTGTTCACTAACAAATAATTTTTTTTATAGATATGTATTGTTGTTATATTACCTGTTGGGATAATTAACTGGAATGCTTTCTTGAACATCAAAATTAAATATATAAAAAAATCAAATATAATACTAAGACTATTTTAACTTGATACTATAAATTTTTTAAAAGATGAATCATGTGATTGGAGGCAAAGTATAATTTTTTTAGTTCAGGAGGTATAAGTGTAATTACCTACCTAGTTCAGGGGGCAAAGTGTTATTAACGAAATTTTAAATTGGCGGAATAAAAGAAAGCACTTGCTGTATACTATTAGGTATTACCTGTAATAGTACACATCAAGTGGTATAAGAGACAGCAAAATTCATTGATTTTCATTTAACATGCAAGTTGGATTGATAAAGTACCATTACCATTTGTCGGACAGTATTCGGTATTTCACGGATTTTAATCGACCTGTTGCTTTCCTAAATGACAAATTAGCTGGATTTTGTATACGGGTTCAAAGTCCACTTGCCGAGTAAGTCTTTCTTAGAATTCGTCACTGAAAAGTAAGAGGATCTATTAATTTCAATCATATTGTTTGGATAGGTAAATTTGAATTAAATGAATGAATTTAAATTAGGTGTATTTAAAATGATTGTGTGAATTTTAAATTCACTAATTTAATTATTAAAATCACACTCTCCACTTATTGAGATATTCTAAATTTATTAACTTATTTGAATAATTTATTATACACATTAGAATTTCAAATTAAATTTACAAATCTAGATCCATTCAAACACAATGTATAATTATTTAACAATCAAATCTTACTTCTATATACAAATCTAGATTAGTAAAAGAATTTTTCATTTCACTATATATATATATATATTATTAATAATTTAGATTCAAGCTTAGGCCTTAATATTCAAATTAAAGAAACAAAGAAGAGAGTCCTATTTGAGAGTCATAAACACAATATGCTATGTCCTTCAATTATGTGTTGGATTAATTACGGAATCAATGGAAAATATCAAGTCCTCAACAATGCCACACTATCATAAACATAGTATACTGTGTTTAAAAAAAATGTTGGGTATACTTCACTGGAAAAAAAAAAATGGCTACATTTGGATGGAAGTTGTTTAGGAAAATCATTTTAGAATATTCCCTAAACATGTTTTTTAGTTTTTTTAATTTTTTTTCTAACTTGCTTTTTGCTTATATCTGCTACAGTATTAAACTTTTTTAGAAAACGAATAAATAATTTATCAATATTTTTTTGTGATTCAGCTGAGATATTTTTATGTAAATGCATACCTGAATTCTGTTGTATACCTATTCTTTCATACTGTAACCTCTCCCAAATTGGAGCCACTTCTCCTTAAAATAAAGCTAAAAAATGACACAATGGGTAAATAAGCTTACATCATTGGGCAGAACCCCAAACAACACAAAATAATAATAATAATAATAAAGAATTGGATAGACTTTCCACAAAAAAAGTCAAAATCTATCCAAATATGGTTTCAGTCTAATGGAAATATTTAAAATACCCAAAAGTCGCACTCAAGTTTCAATAATGGGAGCTCAATATTCGTACAGTACGTGAATTTATATAAAAGTATAAATTTTAAATCACTTCATAAAATTATCGATAGAAATATAAATAAAAAAGAAACGATATCAGTTATCAAAAATTATGAGATTGATGATGAATAACATTTTACCGTATATATTAATTTTGATAAGTGATATTAAATTGTAATATTGTATTCATAACTTGTGCTTCTCTAGTCGTCCACCAACTTGCCAAAAAGTTGGACAAAAAGTGCCGTGTAAAAAAGTAAGAAGAGAATTTAGAAAAAAGTGGACTTGATCAGAATGGAAACTGATTTAGTTTCCAACATCTATAAATTATAATGTATAAAGCAAAAAAGTTAAATTGGTATAATATCTATTTTAATATTATTCTTAATCAGTAAATTTATACAAAATGATAAAATCACTGATGTATCATTACATTTAAAAAAAAAAGAATAAAATTTGACAAGTATTTAAAATTAGTATTTTATTTGATTTAATATAATCTTAACACGTAACTCATATTATATTAACTTTCATTTCTCACTATTTTCCGCTTCTCCATTTTATCCAATAATTTTTTTTATTCTAACTTAAATTTCAAGAATATATATTCTTTACAAAAAATTAGAAAAGTTAAAAAATAGGACAATTTGATATGTTATATATATGTGTGATTATCTTTACAATGTGTATTTATTGACGACTTTTTTTTTAAGCACACAAGTATATGGTGTTCCTTTTTGTTAGTTCATATGATTTATTGAATATGAGTTCGAATCGCTAAAAAAATAACGAAAGGAGTGGATTTTTTATTTTTTATTTCTTGAATAGCGCTCTAGGAGTTTACTTAATCATTGCCATTTCTCCAAGCGGAGGAAGACAAAAAGAAAGCAATACTCAGTGGAGGATCTAGTATTTTTAATTCATTCCATGTGGCTGTCTCCCTCCTACCAAACATTATATAAATGCAGGTACAATTGACTGGATAATCCATTCTATTTGGAGATTAGTTTTTCTTCTTCTTGTATATCGAATTCATAATTTGTAAAATTATACTTTTCTTGTTATTTAGATTATGAATTGATTCTATAGTAGAGTAGATATATACTATAGACCTTTTATATATATATATATATATATATATATATATATATATATATATATATAGAGGTTACATAGTATATTTATCTTTTACTCTGTATTAATCATATCTAAAAAAGTTATATAATTTTACAAATTAGGTTATTTGATTGCCTTTTTCTTTTTATATATTTGATAAATAATAACAATCAAAACAGTAGTTTGAAGAGCGTTGACAGAAATTTTAAAAGAGTTTTATTTTCCTCAATTATTTAAAAGAAAACTCATATACAAATGAGTGTTGGTGTTTAAGAATCAGAGTCATTGTTCTAAATCAACTAAACATGAGTATTATTTAAAGAAAAATGACATAAGTTCTTACGTAAAAAGGAACTAGCTAGATGCAACTTCTTTTTATTGAACACTAAGAGGCCAAATAAATTAAGTTAAAAGGATTAAAACAAGATTTAATATATATATGATAAACTCTCCCCTCTCCTACCGCTTATCTTATTTTTTAAATTGTACTTTGTTGTCATAATTATATTTAGTTTATAATTAAGAAAGAGTAAATTACAAAAATTCTCCTCCTAATGCTTATCTTATTTTTAAAGCGTATTTTGTTGTCATAATTTTATTTAGTTAATAATTAATAAAGGATAAATTACAAAAACTACCTTGTAGTTTGGCTAATGGTCTAGTTTTCCCATTATGATTTGTAAATTTGCAATTTACCCTTTTGTGGTTTGATAGTGTGGCATTGTTGAGGACCTGTCTCTTATACACATCTAGATGTGTATAAGAGACAAAAATTGTTTTTTATCTAGTACCCTTCTAATCATTTGAAACCCTTCGTGCCAAAGGAGTGAGATTGTGTTTTATGTTAAAATATAACTAGTCTTGATTAAAAACATTAAATGATTAAAATAAACTTTTAAATCAAAATTTGTTAGTACTTTAATGGTTACTTAACAAAATATTTAATAATGTTTTCACTTTTACCCAAATCATAAAGAAATAAATTATAAAATAATAACTTGAATATTAGATAAAATACAATGGGCTGGTTTTTAATTTACCATTAATAAATCCCAAATGGACGTCCCACAATTATCATGATGTCATCAAGATTTTGTGCATCACGTTAGCGTTTGCTTGTTTTCTTTTTCTTAAAAGAAACCATCATGGCCCTTTGCTGCCGGCTGTATATTATCTCAAATTTAAGGCTGTAATTGAATCTCAACAAATCAAATAAGGTTATGTTTAAGGTTGGTTCGATAAATAGGGAAGATTGTTCAGATTCAGGTTGGGTTCAATAGGTCTGTAAATGAGTCGAATAAGGGTCAGTCCAGTATATCCAGATCGGATTCGATTAATATAATCTGGATTTGTAGACCCGACCCGAATTCTGTCTCTTATACACATCTAGATGTGTATAAGAGACAGGAGTTTGGACTCTGGAGTGGTGACATTTGGTCTCTTATAACTTTTAGGAAATTACATATAAAACTATTACAATTTATCGATTTTTTTTTAATTATACAAAAGTATCGTGTTCATAATTAATATTTATGCATGTATTCTACATTAAATATAAATTATATGGGCAATTTACACAACATATATGTATATATACATATAAAATAATACTAATATACAATAATTTTATTATATATTAAATATTTTAATCGGATTCGAGTCTTAATCGGGTCGGAACACCAAGATCTAGATCCTCTCTATAATAGTCTAGAATTCAATTATAATGGTTAAAGGATGTTATTTGGATGCCTATTATGATTATTTAGGGAAGTGATTTGCAACTTATGATAAAAATGTACTGCTCTTATACACATCTAGATAAGTATTAAGAGAAATAACTAATAAGTAGGAAAAATGAAAGATACTGTTTGAAATTAAATTGCCTACTTCCTATATTATATTTTATGTTCACAAATTTATCAAACTGAACAATGATGATCGTATTTGACTTGTTAAAAATTTTGAATCTTAAAAATTGTATAAGTTTGAATTGATAACTCAATGAACAAATTTAAATGAATTTGTCTTGAACCGAACTCAAGTCGAGTATCGAACTACTTGAATTCATTTACAACTAGGGATTAATTATTTCTCCTACCGGATGTTGCATCAAAGTTCATGTAATTGTAGGGTGAGTATCCTCCACTGTCAATTGATCACTTATATAATTCGGTCAAAATTTAAAATGAATATTAAAGTTATTTTCTAGTTTCAAACTGAATTTGGAATAAAATTTGAATAACTAAATTTAAAATAAATTTCGAATTCGATTAATCAGATTCGTCAATTGAACTCACTGATATTGGACTAAAATCCTATAAAAATTGAAAAACCTTTTTAAAACAAAACCCAACAAACAATAAAATTATCCATAATTTCATATTATTAAAACTAAACTATACTTAAATGGATGCAATGTTTTCTTAAAATTCTCTCTCCTCTCCCTCTCTCTCTATATATATATATATTACTATGTGTGTATATATGTACACACATATAATTATTTGTGTTCGCGTGCATGTATATAATATTATTTGTCTAACTATATACACAAGTTTATTTAAGTAACCTTTATTAGTTTTACAAATGCTATGTATATAAGAGACAGTATATATTCTTAATACACACGTAATGTTATAATATATATACTTGCTTTTATGCAAGTATTAAAGATTTCTTTAAAAAATCTTGAGTTTGAATCTCTAAGTATTTCTTGTATATTTTTGCCAAGAAGTAACACTTATGTATAGGAGGAAGTCAACTACCAAACAGAATTCCAAAATCGGTTAATTTCAAATTTAAAATTCAATTTCGATTTTGTAACTGATTTTCGATTTTAAAATTCGATTAGACTGATTAAGTAACTAAATTTTGATTAATTAATTTTAAAATTTTAATCTGGAAGTAAAAATGGTTACAAATCCGATTAACCCCTACATGTAACTCCTTTGTTTTCCTATTTCATTTTATTCTCCCCTACATGTTACTCCTTTGTTTTCGTATATCATTTTATTCATATAATCTAGTCACCAATCAAATGCTATGGTCCACTTTTTTATTTTTTTTATTTTTTCTGTTTTATAAATCTGTGTTCCAGTATCCACAATAGATAGATTTGAGTCCCCTAATTTATGTCCTTATCTAAAGCTTTAATAAATTCAATTGGAGTCGTGAGGAAAAAAATTAAAATATTGAGCCAAAGTTTCTACAACCTGGCGTGTAATAAATCACTCCTTGTCCCGGATGTATATATATATAATTAAGTAACCAACACTAAAGAAGTGCCAATTTAAATAGGAGTTGATTTTTGATGGTGTTTTTTATTTTTTTATTTTTTATAAATATCTTTTGATGGTTTATGGGCCAGTTTATGCCTCGTACAATAGCTTAATAGGAGTGCCAAAAGCCGGCAGGACCTAGGAAATTAAATAAATAAATAAATAAATAAATAAAATTCTTTACTTAGAGAAAAAGACTGTTTTTGTCTTTTATCTTTGGTGTGTGCTTTAATTTGGTCCTTTATATATTAGAACAAGTCAATTCAATCCCCTATCTTTTGCAATGTTATCCAATGTAGGGTTTTTGATAAAAAAAAAGTTAGATAAATTAATAGTGAAAACCATTTAATTATTATGAATCAATTTGAGTTTAAAAAGTCTTATTCCTTATTACTATAATATTTTTCTCTTTTTTAGCATTTCCCTAACCTTAAGTTTGTCTCATTTCTTGGAGCATAATCTATCAATGACAAAAATTAATAAAGAAAATTTCATTATTTCAAAATTTTAACCTCTAGTCATTCATGTTTAGTGGTTACATAATATTTACATGACTTTCATTATTAATTTGTTTAACTTTTTCGTTAATAGCCCTACATTGGCCAATATTTTAAACTAGTTTGTTATAATATATAAGAGATCAAATTGGAACACACCTTAAAAATAGGGATCAAAATAATCTTTTTCCTTTTATTTATAAAAATAAATTACCTAAATAGTCCTCTAACTTTTTCAATAAAATCGAAATAGTCTCTTAATTTAAATTTTAGTTAATTTATCCTTTCAACTAAATATTTGTAGTTAATTTAATACTTATTCGGCTGTGCTCCAGTGTCACCCAAAACCACTTGGGCTATTTTCAAACCTAACCAAATGTCACCACTCCAGAGTCCAAACTCCTAACAGAGGTTGGTGTCGGTACGGTACGAGGAATATGGGTAGTCAAGTTTACTCTTGGGTTGATTGATTGGGCTTTAGAGATTTTGAAGTGATAACTCAATATTCCATAAAAGTTTGCGGTTTGGGCTTGTCTTTGGCATTGTTGGAAAATTATGCTTCCTGTGACCAAAACCAAATCAAACAATGAAAATAATGAGGAATTAGACTTTTTTTTCATTAAGTTAAAGACGTACATGACCACTAAATTATCTATATAGTCTACTTACAACTACTTTACTATTTGTAGTTTTAAATTACTAATTAAACTATTTTTATGATCTAATTATGGTCACCCAATTATTTTTCGTTTCAAAGTACCCATTTAACTTTTAAAAAAAAATATACTAATAGCCATTATATAAATATTATACTTAGACATCCTAATGGTAATAGTAAACTTTTAAAAAACTTTAGTAGGTGATTTGAAACAAAAAATAGTTGAGTGGCCACAAATGAACCATTGAAATAGTTTAGTGGATAATTTGAAATTAAAAACAGTTGGGTAGTCAAAAGCAGACTATAGAAATTATTTAGTGAGCATATAGGTTTTTTGTGCAATAACTAATAAATTAATGAAAATATTCTTAAAAAATAGTACTAATGAAATAAAAATAGGGTTGTAATCAAATCTTAACAAACTGAACAATTCGTTAAATAGAGGCGATTGTTTGTATTCAGTTTGACCTCGAGCGAATCTCAAATAGTGATGATCAAGATTGACTTGAATGTTTAGTAATTTGTTTGAAAAAAGTTTGGCTTAACTCATAACTTTCGAGTCAAATTCGAACACATCCATAATTCGTTGGTTTGTGAATTTCACTATAATTTGCTATTTTCTTATCCAAAAATTTTGATCTATAAGAGTTTAGAATTCAATTATGGTGGTTAAAGAATGTTATGTGGTAACCTATTACGATTATTTAAGGAATTGATTTGTAACTTGTGATTCTTAATATATACAAAATATAAGGAAAGAGAGATTCAATAAGAAAAATAACTAATAAGTAGAAAAAATGGAAGATATTTTGTGCAATTAAATTACCTTTTTCTAATTTATATGTTATATCGACACGGTTATTATATTCCTCACCCCAATAATTGTCTCTTATACACATCTAGATGTGTATAAGAGACAGGGTCTTTAGGTAGATAACCCAATGAACAAGTTTTAATAAGATTGTCTTTGACTCGAATTATAATCAAGTAACAAGGTACTTGTGTTTACACTTCCTCCTGAAAAATACTGTCTTAAATAAAAAAGAGGAACCGTAATTACACTTCCTCCTGAAAAATACACTTCCTAATGCCTAATAGTACTATAATAGTTGCAACAAGTTCACATATCTATTTATTTAAATAGTATATTTATACAAGATCATTGACACAGCACTAAATTTGTTTAAAAAAAAAGAATAAAATTCAATTAAATAATCAAAATTAAATGTTAGTTATTTAATATAATTTTATTAAATGAATTAATCATGATAAGTGATTTAAATTTGTAATTTTATAAATGATTTATTCTCTTTAAAATTGGATGCTGAGTTGCTACTTAATAGCACGTGCGCAATAGTAGCAAAGAATAGCAACAACCGATTATATTTTATGAAAACAATTTCGTTAGAAATTATTTTATTGTGACGTAATATTTGTATATTATGTCATGCATGTTCTTCCTTCTTTAGATTTTGGCCTTGTTGTGAGAGATCTAGTTGAGTTGTTATTTGGGACCCCAAAATAGTCCAGCCAAAAAAATTTATATGAATCAATTTTATATGATATAGTATTATTAATATTTTGATTTAAAAAATTTCTTCGTTATTTATTTGGGATAAGATAATATGATGTGTATTAATATAAAAATTTTAAAAATAAAAAATTTATGATATAATCTATACAAGAATTTATCCGACAAACCTACACAAGATGTACCGAAGAAGTATCCAATGACTGGCAGGACCTACTTGCTTGTCTTGAAGTGGCACTTGCCGGTATGATTAAATAGAGTTGCCTACAGTCAATGATGGAGCTACAATTGATTTCCAGTAGGATCATATGTCTCTTATATAATATTATATTATATAATTTTTTAAAACAAAATAAGATAATTCTTAAATGAATTATTAAATTTTTCATAATTCCTATGCCAGGCAGAATATGTTGCGGCATATCATTAACTATTTAAATGAACAACACATTCGTTGTAGACTTGAAAGTTTCCTCATTTGTTTAGCAGCGGAAGTGTACATCAAATTAGTATAAGTTCATTTTATGCATGAAATCTAACAAGTTGGCTATATGGTTTGTGAGTAATTTGACCCCATTATACTAGGTCAAGAAAAAATCAGTTTAGCATTCAATTCATATATATAGGATTATTCACATAACCGCTAAAAATAGATTGGATAATCGAATACCTGGCATGGTTCATTTATGATTGATCCCTTTTTGACGTTTAAAAAATTTTTAAAATAATATATTTTCCCTTAATCCTACACAAATAGATAGTATATATTCTATGACAGGGATTCCACAAACAGGAAATCCATTTATCTTAAGGAGATCCCCGGCATCTCTCAAAACCCCTAACCCAAAGAAATTATAAATCTCATTATCGGTATGAATTTATGTCATTCGTTTGCTTGTTTAGTGTCGAGAATGAGTTTCATTGTATTAACGAGTCTATTTTTAGAAGTTAGAGGACTAATTAGGTAATTTAAATGTATAAATATTTTCTAAACTCTTTTATTCCCACTAATCCCTATTCCCATAGTGTCTGAATCAAATAATGATCTATATAGTATCATTAACTTTTATTCTCGTTAGATTCTCTCATACTCATAAATTATAACCTATCTAAACTAAACCTCTCATGGTTCTAGACCCCACCTGTTTATCCGAGTTTGGATTCGTAACACAAATCTGACTACTAGGATCCGATCATATCTGTTTAACTTATACACAATAAGAATGAATTAGATCTAGATTTTGGTATTAGAACCTGATTAAGATCTGAATCTGATATAAAATATTTAATATATATAAATTATTATATATTAGTATTATTTTATATGCATATATACATATATGTTATATAAATTGCAAATATAATTTATATTTAATATAGAATACATATATAAATATAAATTATGAACCAAATACTTTTTTATAATTTATGTATAAATATTAAAAATCAATTAGATGTAATAATTCTATATAACATATATGCTGTCTATAATACACATACTTAAAATCCGAATCCTATCCGACAAGACTTGAGGGATCCGGGTATGGATCTACTTTTGTAAGTTCATTGGAGATCTGGATCTGAATTCGAATCCGATTATATTAATTAGATCCGAGTCTAAATATGCTTGATCCGATCCGAATCCAACCCTTTTACTGACCTAATTTAAATAAATTAAGGAGGTGTTTAGTTTATGGGTATGAGAAGAGAGAATGGAAATCAAAATTAATGATACCATAGATGGTGTTTGGTTGAACACTATGGGTATGAAAGAGTTAGTTATTCAACTTAATCCCTCCTGTTTTATTTTAATCTTATCAATCCTCATAACTTACGTAATGGCTCGTTATTATGTTAAAAGCAAATAAGTGAGGAGAATGATATACACATACCAATAGTGGGGTTTATGATTCTCATTCCGATTTCGATTTCCAAATATGAACCAAACACCTCCTAATTGATTTAATTAAAAAATTGAAATCCGTCAATTAATAAAAATGTGATTTAAATAATTAATTATAAATTTCAAATTCAACCAAACATCAATGTAATACGATAAAATTTCAGGCAATCGTTTCCAGACAAAGGTGCTGGTGGCCCATATCACATGGCCCTGATCGATAAGAGCTAAGTACTGATTCAGTAGAATTTCAGGTGACAAGACATCACAAACCCAATAAAAGAAATTTCTTGTAAAGAAACACTGGGCCTAGCCTGCAGTGATAATAGTGTTTTTGCATTTTTGGGGGCTAAAAAGAAGATGACGCCGAAAGATTAAAAAGCCTGCTAAGCTATTAGGGGCCGACGCTCTTTTGAAGCCGAAAAGAAGACAATCAATCATGATTGCTTATACCGACACCAGGGCCCATGCTAAAGAAGCTATTCTTGGCTATATGTCTTTTTTGTATAAGCTTTAAATACTGAGCGGTCTTTCGTAATACATCAAATGTGATATAATTATGTTCGTTTTTGTCTGTAGTTTGTTTCGTTTAGTTAGATCTGATCTTTGTTTTAATTTATAAATTTTGTGATATAATTAAATTTTGATTATAAAATTTATAAGTATAATTAAAAATTGAGTCTATTTAAATATTTTTCATTAATAATGGGTCTTAATGAAAATTGGAAGTAAGAGAAAAAGGTGAATAAATTTCAAACCCACACTTTATATGAAGTTAGAGCTTCTTAGCTACATTTAAAAATAAAAAAAATAAAGTGCTAAAAAGGTCATTATACTTTCGAGTTGTATAGATTTTTGATCATCAAATAAATTTTGTGACAAAAAAGGTTATTGAAGTTGCAAAATTGTCATGTAATGCTCCTTCCGTCTTGTGTTAAACATGTGCCTCCCTTGTGGCTTAATGCGGGGTAAAATTGTTCAAAAGAATATCCTCCTCCCTACTTTATCATATCTAAGCCCTAACTAAATATAATTAATTTCTGATATTTCCCTCAAAACAAACCGAACCGAAATTGATAAAAATCATGAAAAAACCATCATGTAATCAAATACATGAGTTAAAAAAAGAAAAAGAAAAAGGAAATAAATAGATGAAGAGAATTGAAGTGGGAATTACCGATAATGATAAGAGATCTGATGATGATGGTAAGTAGAGATATATCTGTTGATGAATGCTTGAAACAATAGTATAAAGGAAAATTTTTTACATTAGTCAAAATAGTTCTTCATCTTTTATTTTAGTTTTCGTATTAATCCTTCAACTTAAATTCTTTAACCAATTTCATCTTTCTATGGTTGTTGAACCACCCACAAAGCTTTTTGGTGAAAAGGTCCGGCCAATACCAATACCAAGGACAATTGGGGCAATTTAGATAGTAAAATAATAAATGATATCACACAAGTATTGCACTAAAAAAATATTATAGAAAACTCACACCCGTCTTAAAATATGGTGTAGTCTATTTTGGATTGGAAAAGTCATTTATATTTGTTTTCCTAGGGTTAGAATGACTTAGAATATGAGATTTTAATGGGTTTGGATTCCGTGATTGGCTTGGAGCTTAGAAAGTTAGGTGGGGTTTTAACCATGAGATTCTCAAGATGAAATCTTTGAGAGGGAAAAGAGATGCCGGGGATGACAGAAAGAAAATGGATTTCCTGTTGTGTGGAATTTGTGGATAGAAGATCCTAGATATTGAAGGGTTATGGTTTTGATAACATTTTGTGGTACGATCTTGAATGATATTATTTAGATGAGTGACACATATTATCTTAAGATACATCTCAAGCATCTCAAATAATTAAAAGTATTACTAACTTTGATTTAATATCACTTTGCTATGGAAGCAAAATTAAAGAAGCAGTTGACTTCATTTTGCAAGATGCCGAAATGAATCATTATGTTTCTGATATTTTGATTAGTCCATTCTACAGTACTAAGTTGTATTGGGAAATGGCATTTGATTATTAATGATTATACAGAAAGTAAAGGGGGTAGTGGGTTGATTTTGTTTGAAAAAAAATGAGGGAAATTGGGGGACTAAGGCCTATTGGAGAGACATTTTAGTGCTTTTATTGGTTTGTGCCAATGATTTACGAAGATTCGGTAAAAAGAAGAATGGTTTGTAATTTGACATGATAAAAAATGAGTAGGGAATTCTACCAAGAATTGAGCATTATTTTTGTGTTATTGATGTTTTGAGTAAGCATGACATTCTGGTTAAAGGCTTTGGAGTTAGTAAAAGATAATACCTATTGAACCCACAAACGAAGTTTGGGAGGCTATAGAAAATCTTTGTCAGACTTCATAGAGATATTAAGCTTGAGGATTGTGCTTCAGAAGTTCTTCATGACAACAACAGATGACTTCCCTACTCCATTGCGAGTCCAAATGTTTGAGAACGAACAAGAATAAAATTAGCAAGTTAAGAAGGCCTTCTGGAGCACAATCCCTCCCTTTATTGAAGATGCCAAGCGTTTCTCACGCGATTTCCTCCTTGGATTTGCGAATTTGAGGTGCAATTATAGTCCTAATTGTCCCCTACTTTCACCACAAATTCATCCTTCAGTTTTGACTTAAATGGAGACTCCTCTTTAGTTTTAATGCAAGTTAGTTCTTGTATTTCCCAAATTGACCCTGGTAATGATCGGACTTTTTAACCCCAAAGACTTTCTGTGATGGCTCAGCTATAAAAGAACGAAATTTGCTAAAAAAAAATATAAGTTTGAGGATTGATAAGATTAAAATAAAACAGGAGGGATGAAGTTGAATAACGTAAAAAAATTAAATAATTAAATTATGACTACAATTTTCCCTAATATAAAACATCACCCACTGTAAAAGCTTTCACTGCATGTGGTCTTATCATACATAACACATGAACATTGTATTTTATAATCGAAGTAGACTTGACTCGTAAAATTTATGTTTATTTAATAAATTAAATGGTCATGCTATATTAAACGACATAATTTATGTAAATATATATATTGATATTATCTCACATCACATAATACAAATTATGTGAATTTTTGAATAATCACAAATTTTACATTTGATGAATCAATCATACATAAGTATTTCCTTTTATAATACAATCTTATGCCGTTCAAGAGACAGATTAGTTAGGTTATTGTAGTTAAAATGATTTTTTTTCTTGAATTTCACTAATATTTGGCAGGATTGTCGGATTGGTTCATGCTATTATCAATGAGTATGCATGCTGCGACATCAGCTGATTCATCGCGCAATTAACTGATTGTTGTGTTAATGCTCTCTAAAGTATGGTTTGTTGTTTTAATTTAATCCTGTCTCTTATACCATGTTCTTGAATGAATTTGTTACGTAATGATTTAATAATATCCTTCACATTACATTGTCTTTGGTTTCTCCCCACGTTAGTAATTGACCATATAGTTTAATTTTGTGAGACTTAATCAAATTGTGTCAAATAATTAGTAATTGATGAAATTGCCTAATATATAATTCGAGTAAACCATCTAATAAAGAAATAAATGAAAAAAAAAAAAATGTTGAAGCCTTCTGTCTCTTATACTGTCGGACAATGCTATCGTAGGAAATGAGAATTGCTCGCTGTTTAGATGATATTTTTTCAAACATTAATTTCTTTAAATATAGAGACCCACAATAAAAATTAGTGACTTCTATATGTAACAAAAATGTCACTTAGGTAGTGATTTTTTTTCTTAATCGACAATAATATTAATTTACTCTTATGAATTTATTTTAAAAGAGAGATTCAATTAGATTAAAAGAGTTAGAAAATCTCTACATCTAAACTAAATCGATATATTCTTGTACAACATTTTGGATTTAAATTAAGAATATTCTGATAAGATACAAAGTTGGTGTTTAAATTCACGATCTCACATCCATTTCTATGTGAATTGGTTATTTAGTTAGTAATCAAAACTCTCATTTTCTATGATATTATTTCCCAATATTCATCTTATAGGCATCTAGTCGTGTATAAGCATGCCGTTACGGAATCAAAGGTGTCAAACGATCAAGAAAAGAAAAACACAAAATTATTAATATGCCTAAGATTAAACGTCCAAAATAAGCATTACAAGATATGCATGGCGCATGGTTAGACGAGCCGATTAACAAAAAGGAAGTTCCATGGGCTTCTCCTCCATCGAAAACATGAGTAAGTGAGTTTCTAGATTTAAGTTTTATAGGTTTCTCCTTCGATCAGCAATTACTTGGAAATTGAAGTTCTGTGGGTCCCTCTTAAGTTTAGTTCTCCGGTTAGGTATTAGTTAACACTGTTCAAAAAAGTCTTTCGTTGTGTCTTGGGTGTTCTAATTATCTAACTTTTAACTTTCTTTGTCTTCTGATAAAAATCTCTATTGATCATAAAAGGTTCTTTTTTCTACATATTTTTATTTTCTTAGCTAACTGATTATCATGTCTCTTTTGGGATCATCAAACCTTCACCAACTGCACTCCCACCAAAAAAAAAAAAAAAAAAAAAAAAGCTGTCCCTGTGGAGTGCATTACCATTTAATTAAATACCGTCAACAACCTTGATTATTGGACATGTTTCCTCCTAATTTTCTAGGCGTAATAGTAATTTGAGGGGTTGATACTAGCCAGGATCACCTTTACAAAGGACCTTTGTCCTAGCTATTGCCTATCTAGCATTAATTATGAGTTGTCTCGTATAGATATTTAATTGAATTACAACCTCCCCGGGTAAACAAATAAATGTCTAAGAGTAAGAGGTACAACTACTTGAACTACCAATTGTCTCGTAAACCAAGTAGACAAAATTGAATCACTTTCGTATCCAAAAAAAAAAATGAAAATGTACTAAGAGATTATCATTCAAGTTTTTACTTCAGGAATGATGGACTAAATGCACTTCAGAAGTGCTACTCCACAGTCGAAGGTTCTTTCAAGGCATTAAAACAAATTAATATGGGATTGAATTATCGGAAATATTGGTGGTTGAAGATTAAAATATATTTATCAAACAATGATAGCTATAATCGGTAAGTATTGGTTCAGACGATAAATTGATTCACTACAGCCATCATTATTGTGTTTTCAACAGATAAAAAGATTTCATTGTCTTACCAAAAAAACATTAGAAATAAAAAGTTCATTGGAAATACAGATACAACTAAGAGATGACTTCCTAGTTGTTAGAAATATGAGATACAATGCACAATTCAGTCCGGGATTGCCTGAGCTTTGATTCCAGAGACTGGCATTGCGCCATTGATAGCGCCAGAAGCCATAAAAAAATACATAGGAAGTATTTATATATTGCCACCAAAATCCTAGTCAACGTTGTTAGACTGAAACTTGCACTATTCCTTAGAATAAGGAAATGGGCAACTAGATCTTACCACTATTCTATTAAACTTAATTATACGTTGTGTTTCTCACATCTGTATAAGATAGTTATCTTAGTATTGCATTATTCATGAAATATTCTATCAAATGTACAATATTATGTTCCGTAAGTATAAAATTGATTTAAAAGTTATAAAAATTAGTTCAAATAAATTTAAAAAGTTAAAAATACTTCCTTAACCCATCAAGATGTCATCCCAACATAAAAAATAGGGAAATACTTAGGTAAATTTGATTTTTTATTCTATTTGTAGACTCTGTGGTGTAAATTAAATATTATGAAATCTATGATATAATTTGATGTAAGTAAGATTCTATAAGATTTAATTTTGACCGTAGGATTACAGGTGGGGACAAAGATCGGGTCTATGGTAGTATTTTCCTAAAAAATATCACCTTCCTCCTGGGATGACTAATCCAACTTATAAAATTTTACCAAACAAGAAATGGTGTGGGTTTGGTAATCCTATGATACATCAGTTTTATTACTTTTTAATTATGCAACAATTTAAAATATTTACTCTGTAATGAATAATAAATAATAAATAATTTTTCTAGACGAAATGGAACCGGACCAATCAAATATGGAAAATATTTAAGTAAATCCGGTCTTTGACCCACCTGTAGACCCTGTGGTCAGGATTAAATCTTAAAAAATCTTGCTTATATAAGCTGATGTCATAGATTTATTAAGATTTAATCCACACCACAAAATTTACAAATAGAACAAAAGACCAAATCTACCTAACTATTTAACGTCAAACATGGTTTGGTTGGTGTACCCCACAAACACCTAAAAAAATCCCTGCACACATGCTGGCACGTTACCAAAGCAGAGCCAGGCATAAGCAACCCTACATCTTTGATGACTCGGTGCCGGTTGAACTTTTATTTTGGAAATTACATCACTTGTCCTAAAGTGTTTGTAAATTGTTATTTTAGTTCTTAATACTTTTACATGATTTCTTTGTCTTTAATACACCAAAATGTTCAATTTAGGTGTTTGTTCGTTTGACACCTTTGTATTCCGTAACAAGACTGTCTCTTATACACATCTAGATGTGTATAAGAGACTCAAATACAATTCTAGATCTTGTAATGGAGAGATGTATATTACAGCTGACAAAAATAATAAGAGGATGACAATTCACAATAGAATTATTACCTTTTGTAAATGGCTCATGGAAGCTGTCACTTTCTATATATGTCAAAAAAAAATGAAATGTTGTTATTTCATGATTTATAAAATATCAAAGTAAAATTACTTAATTTAAAGGGAAATGAAATTAACAGTTGAAATTATTGTAAAATTTATTAAAACAATTTGCCCTTTTCATCGGACTAATTATACTTTGAAAAAGTCCAGCACTATGAGCTCCAAGATTTCTTTTGTTAACTGAGCCATGCCAAAGTGGTACTTAAAGATGACAGCCTTTCAGTTGATAAATTAATGTAGTAATTTTTGGGCACAACAAACTTTATTTGCGTTTGAAGTTTTAACGACCATTTTATTTCTAAATAAATATCGATATATTTTTCTGAATATATGTTTAATTTATTTTTTATTTTATTTATATCACATCTTAAAAATTACGACTACATATTACTTATACCCAATTAAAAATATTTCAAATAATTTCCCAAATAGTATAACTATCTGAATCAGGCTATTTTTCTAATGCAAAGTCAGCGTACCATAAGCCGAAATTCCAAAAAATTGTATACATTAATATACTTGGTATCAAGTAGGAAATAATTTACACAATACTAAATTACACGAGATGACAGTGTAACAAAATTATGGACTATCAAATTATCGCCACACCATTGTAAATACTTTCGTTTACAATACTCGTCTTTTGCCCCTTATGATACCTTTTATTATTGGGTTAATAATATTTTGCCCCCATAAAGTATAGCGTAATTACATTTTGACCTTAGCACACTTTTCAAAATAGAATTGTGGTAAGTGATTTTTATTGAAAATTTTTCTTTCAAGTATTTTAATTTTGCATCAAGATATTTTGAAAGTATTATAATTTTCATTGTGTCTATAATTCTTATTTATTTTGAATTAAACGTGTACGAATTAAAATATCAAATACAATTTGAATCAAGTTTTTCTTACAATTTTTACTCAAATACGAAGATATCCATTTATTATGATTTATTTTTCTTGATTTTTAACAATTATCAATCCACTATCAGAGTAAAGAAAAACTTGAACAATCAAAAATAGCGATAAAAGTATTTTAGTCGTTTAACTTTTTTTGTTTTTGTTTTTGATGGTGATAGAATTGCTAACGAATAGCATAGTGTATATGGGGCAAAGTGTAATTTCACCCATATTTTAGAGGGGTAAAGTGTTATTAACCCATTATTAAATTACTCAAACAAGTATTACTATGTGGGGTGTTATTAAACCCAACTCTATGAACCATCGAAACCAAACTAAGGAAGTGTTTATTTATGGGTTAGAAAAAACTAATT